>OX456528.1:2770452-3144533 GCA_949748255.1 Eustalomyia histrio
ACTCGTGTAAAACAAAAAGGAAATCGTGTCATAATTAAATGATTTAATAAAGAATTATCAATTTTATAACGTTTAAAAGAACAAAACCTCGTTTTTTTTATCGATCCCGAACAAAAAAACAAATTTTCTGTTAACGAACCCTGGGCACGGTTGAGCATACCCCGGCCCAAGTGAAAACACGTCGTTACAGTGGCGCCCACAGGCGGTGTTGAAGAAATGAGGAAACAGATGGCCCAATTTCTAGATGGTGAACATACTCCAGAACGAACGAAACGCTTATTAGAGTTACAGGAAAAGTATGAATCAGCCTCCACACTATCAATAGCAAAAGTTTCCAAGGTAAAAACCCACACCGGGATAAAAGTCCAGTGAAACTGAGACCAACGAAAACAATCCAGCTTCAAATACAGGGCATAGCGCAGAAAATAGTCGTGCCTGTACCAGCTAGACAAGATACCACACTCATAAACGTAATTGACCTGGTACGGAAGTGGGGTATTCGGTATGATGGAGGAAAAGACCCACTACTTTCATCGAACGTGTAGAAGAAATGTCCAAAAATGTACAACGTAAATAAAGATTTGTTACCAAATACTATGCCAGAACTTTGTAAAGATCGAGCTCTCATCTGGTTCCGAAATAATAACCAACAGTGGAACTCGTGGGAAGTGTTTAAAGAAGACTTCATAAAATTTTTCTTACCAGCACGATATTTTGAAAAATTGGAAGATGATATAAGAAGACGATGTCACGACCACGAGAAACTTTCAAGGATTACGTACTAGCATTACAAAGTTTGATGAGGCACTCCGATATGACAGAAGCCCAGAAGTTAGAAAGGATCTATCGGAATGCACACCCCAACTACTTATGGTATATTCATAGAAGGGACTTTACAAATTTATCAGAACTGCTAGCTTTAGCTGATGATTTGGAAAGTATTCCAAACATGAACAACCCACCATATATTCGTAATGTACAACATAGAATGATTGCCAACCGTTTTCCAGACTCCTTTAATATATGTAGTGAAAGTCAGCCCAATTATCAGTATGCCATGCAAGAAAACACAATACCATCACTACCGCAGCAAACGCCATTGGAGGTAACAAATCTATGGAGTGACGACAACAAACTTGGGTCCAACGTAAAATTTGGTGAGGCAACCTTCATATCGACTATTGATACGGGTGCCACAAGCAATTATATTAGTGAAGAATTAGCTGAGACGACATTTTCAGCTTACCCACGATTTCCGAAGAATCTAGAAGTAGTACTTGCAGATGGGTCAACTACCATAATACGTAGCGCTTTGAAGTGTCAAGTTAAAATTGGTCATGAGGTAAAGTGGACCGATTTCTAATAATGCCAGCAGCCATCGAGGACATTATCATCGGGCTAAATATGTTACGAGCGTTTAAAACTATTGTGTCTTTTGGAGTTTATCATTACAATTAGATGCAATTCCACACATTAGCAACCCCACGTGTCTGGTGATCCAGGAAAGAGTGCTTGGGACTGAAGACCTAACAACCACACCAACAGATGATGGAAAGGTAATCTCGACCCAAAATCCCACAGGATCTAACCCGGAAAGCAGCAACCCTGATTCGCATTTCCCGGTAAGTCTATCAAATTCTATTTCCAATATATTGACTATACCTAATCAAGATCTTGAGGAAACTATGAGTGGGCAACACAAGGCCTCGTCATCATCGTCTTCATCAACTTCATCATCATCTTCATCATCGTCTTCATCAACTTCATCATCGTCTTCATCAACTTCATCATCATCTTCGTCAGCAACTTCATCATCATCTTCATCCTCGTCTTCATCAATTTCATCAACTTCATCATCATCAGCATCCTCGTCAAAGTCAATTGCACCTATACTGCCAGCAACTGCCATACCCATTGTCCCTTCAACGGAACCTGAATCTGTTGTTCCTTCGACAACATCTGTAATGGTTGCTCCTCCAACGGAAGCCGTATTAGTAAATGTGGTTGGTAACGAAGATAGAGCCCAAGATGAGAAAAGATGGGTGCTACAACAAAACCAACACCCTGCTACACCTATACCCAATGTCAGTAGAAATCGTCCTATATCCACACAAAATGTTCATCATCATCGTATGAATAATGACATTCGTCACCCTACTGCCGCAGCAAATGTTGATAATCACCACGCAATTGCAGATTATGCTGACACCTTCGGTTGCGCAACGTTTAATAATCTTCACTATGAAATAAAAGCCAATGGAATCTTACGTACAGAAATGGCCCAATTATTACCGCTGATGCACGAGGCCATTACACTAAGATCAGACGAGAGACGTAACGAGGTTATCTTACTGCCTGGCGCTGGTGTGTTCCGACTCCAAATTCGTCTTCGAAAGAAGATAATATTAAAAGCCATCAGACGGAAGAGAGGGCAGTGTGAGGCACAAAGTCCTTACGTCGTTTTGTGCCCAACATTTATTATTTATTTATTTTTTTTTTTTTATTATTATTATTATTATTATCTATTAAATTATGTCTGTTTTGTTATTGAAAATGTTTCGTCTAAGTCTATTGTCCATTAATGCCAATAACATTAGAGCCATCTGTTGTTAACCGGATGCATATCGATACCAACCTGTGTTGTTAACTACAACTCTGAAGTGACACAGCTGTTGATATTGACAACAGATGTTTCTAACAGGCAATAAATGTTATGTGTATGTTTGTGTTTTGTGCTTGTCAGTGATCGTTCATCAGGTATAAATAGCAAACGAGAACAGAAAATCAAGCAGTCAGGTTGGTGGTCTTGCCAAAGTAGGTCGTAGTGGTTAGAGTGGTTGTATGCCGCTAAAATTTGTTAGGTTGGTTGTATGCCAAATATAGAGAGTGGTCGTGTGCCCTAAAATTGTTAGAGTGGTTGTATGCCGCTAAAATTTGTTAGGTTGGTTGTATGCCAAATATAGAGAGTGGTCGTGTGCCCTAAAATTGTTAGAGTGGTTGTATGCCGCTAAAATTTGTTAGGTTGGTTGTATGCCAAATATAGAGAGTGGTCGTGTGCCCTAAAATTGTTAGAGTGGTTGTATGCCGCTAAAATTTGTTAGGTTGGTTGTATGCCAAATTTAGAGAGTGGTCGTGTGCCCTAAAATTGTTAGAGTGGTTGTATGCCGCTAAAATTTGTTAGGATAATTGTATGCCATATTTCGTGATTCGTCGATGTGTAAAGTATATTGTTAACGCCGTGTCGTATACTCGTGTAAAACAAAAAGGAAATCGTGTCATAATTAAATGATTTAATAAAGAATTATCAATTTTATAACGTTTAAAAGAACAAAACCTCGTTTTTTTTATCGATCCCGAACAAAAAAACAAATTTTCTGTTAACGAACCCTGGGCACGGTTGAGCATACCCCGGCCCAAGTGAAAACACGTCGTTACAATACCATACATACATACATACATACATACATACATACATACATACATACATACATACATACATACATACATACATACATACATACATACATACATACATACATACATACATACATACATACATACATACATACATACATACATACATACATACATACATACATACATACATACATACATACATACATACATACATACATACATACATACATACATACATACATACATACATACATACATACATACATACATACATACATACATACATACATACATACATACATACATACATACATACATACATACATACATACATACATACATACATACATTGGACAGAGACCACCTTGTTCTCATTGTTTTTATATTTTTTATAATTGAATTATTTTTAATTATTTAACATTATTTTATTTTATTATTAAAAATACATTTTAAAAATTATTTTACAGTTAAAAATACATTTATGAAGAAAAAATCAATTTTTTTTTAAGAGCCCCAAGTTGAGTGTGTAGTGAATATGGTCTGCCTGCCTTCACAAGATCGGCCATAAATCCATGGATAATAGCAGCAGTGGCATGTAATGGCACACCAAACCCGACTGAGGCTACAGGTCATAAAATGTTTTGTAAATTTTTTAAATTACCAGGTAATAAATATTTCGCCTAAAATGACACGTGCAGCAACAAGTCATAAAACACGGATTTTCCATAAATATGGCGAAATATTTAGTACCTGGTAATTTAAAAAATTGACAAAACATTTTATGACCTGTGGTCGGCTTATTGGCAGTAACCAATTAAGTCCCTCTTTAAAAAACATTTTATGACCAGTAGTTCACGCAAATTTTCCTATTAAAGAAAAGCAAATATCGCTTATTTTTTTTTACATATTTTTTACCAAAAAATAGATATAAATTCTTCACACACTCTGAGTCAAATTTCAGTTGAATACTAAACGTGAAAGTGTTAAAGTGTTTTTTTTGTAAAGTAAAGAGTGAAGCTGTAAAGACAATTTAAAGTAAAATTAATAAATTTTGCTGCAATCCGTTTAACAAGAGTTGACATCGTTCGAAAAAGATAAAAGTATTAAAATTAACTGGTGTTTCGAAGCGATACATGAATGAATTTAATATACAATACGGTGAAGAAGCACAATTCATTTGCCCCAAGTGTAAAATCGATTTGTCTCAACAAGCAAATGCATTGAAACAAATGCAACCACAATCCGAGAGTGAAATGACAATTGAACAAAATGTTTCATCTGATAGTGAGGCAGACATTCCGATGGTCAATATGTCTTTGAGTCCTTTGAATGAGGCTATTACCACTTTAGGTGAAACGCCTATTAGAAAAAGAAAGTTGCGAAGTGAAAAATAGAGGAAAGATAAAAAAGGCAAGGTTATGAGTGCAATCACGACAATATTTGATAAAGGCTCTGATAACGAATGCAGTCAAGCAGATGACGTTGATGACGGCAAACAAATGATTGAGCAGTTGAAAAGAAAATTCAATTTAGCGACCACTTTTCCGGAGAAATATCTCATTTTATCTGTGCTGCCTCAATCATGGTCTATACGCAATATTTCTGAACAGTTTCAAACATCTTTTTACATCGCGAGAAGAAGCAAAGAATTAGTTCGACAGAAGGGCATAACGGTTTTTCGTTCCACAAGTTACTATGAAGACATTTTGATTCTTTGCGGACTGTCCTCAAACATTTCATTAATCTACTGTCAACACTGAAGACATTTTACTGGATTCAGCGCATATTACAGGGACTTTTTTGGCTGTATATACAGATGTCTTTAAAGTATGTGCAATACATACATATATATAAGTTAACACAGAAAACATTCAAACTCCAAAAATATAAAAATAATTCCCATATTAACAAAGCTTACGTTGCATCTCAATTACAACACATTCCAACAGCAACGTAGCTCTGTTCCCATTAATGTTGATGACTATGCTGTTCACACCGATAATGCTGAGTATGCGTCTGGCGAGTACACTAGCCAACATGAAGAGGTGACGTGATCGGCTGAATGCTAGGGTAGTTTAAGTAAAATGTATTTAGAAATAATTACTTGTAATTTTGCTTTCATTCAATAAAGACATGTTGTGTGTCTAAAAAACACACAAAAAAAATATTTTTTTATAAACAAATTCGAAACGCGAATTTAATTTATATATTCATTGCCCATACTTTGAAGACATCTGTATATACAGCCAAAAAAGTCCCTATAATATGCGCTGTATCCAGTAAAATGTCTTCAGTGTAAACAGTAGAATAACGAAAAGTTTAAGGACAGTCTCCAAAGTATCAAAATGTCTTCAAAGTAACTTGTGGAACGAAAACCCGCCCCCGCAACATGAGCTGTGCATATATATATATATATATATATATATATATATATATATATATAGGTATTACCTGCAGACAAGCCAAAAGGCTTCGCAGGTCATAGCAATAAGAAATATATTTCAAAGAAAATAAAGTTTAAATTTCTTAAAAAAAAGTTGTCGCCTGTGCACTGGTAATTTTTGTCTCCTTTCAGTATCTTTAGGCATGTTTAATTTTCCTTAAATTGTATGATTTTTAATTCGCGGGGTCATCCCTTTAACTATTTAAGTTTATTAATCTTAAAATAAAAAAAGGACACTGAATATGTTCTTAGTAACAATTGTTTTCTATTAGAAAAAAAAGGAAAATAGTGGAGTCAATTAATAATAACTTAAGATTACTTTTTACAAGGTTGTATTAAAGTAGCGATGCCACAGATGGAATGGAACATTGTCCCAATTGGACCGATGTGAAATGGAACAAGTGGAAGGAAACCCTTAACATGGGGAATGAAATATATTGGAACAGAGAGGTGGAATTGATACATTAGTCAAAAGGATCGAAATGAAATTAAACGGAGAAAGAATGGTGTTAAAAAATTAAACACAGCGAACAAAATTAGATTGAGCGAGCCGGAATTTTAGTGATATTATCCATTTAGAAATTTTTTTTAGAAGTTCCATTTTCATTCATCTGTAAAATTAAATACCTATATATGATTAATTATCATTAACCAAAAAAATCGGAATGCAAAGAAATTCACTACAATTGATATCAGTTGCAATGGTATCACTGTTCATCAGTCATATGTTGGATAAAAAATTGGGCAAAAGTGCTCAAAAAATAAATTATGACCCCTCTGGGATGAAAAAAGGAATCCTGGCCCCAATTGCCCATAAAACAAATAATAAACTTTAAAACTTGTAGTTGCTATCGTTGGGAATTACTGAGTGGAGGTGATAATACAAGTTTGAACCCCCCCGGGTGACTTTTTTTAACGTGAGTTCCTTTGCCTCATACATGAAATTTAATAAAATTAATCTTCTTCAGCCTTCGGTCGGTAGATTTAGAGGATTATATATGGTTCCGGCAATCTTGCACTAATATTTTCCGAGAAACATTAATTTTGTAAGATAAGATTCTTTTTTGGGAGCCCATGGGGTGTTTAATTGGTCTGGAGGTAGCCACATGAAACAAAATACATTTTTGAGATCCTGAGAAAATTTCCTCAGGAAATACCCCGGGGGCAACAGGGTATTTCAATCGGGTAATTTTTCCTTTGAAAGTAAATGCAATATGTGCTATAATTTTAAATTCGAATTTCTTTTTTAATTTGTACTGATTTCCAGGCAGAAAATAATGGTCACCCATTTTTTTAAAACGTTAAGTCATTTGAACCAGGAATCCAAACCAATTTCTTCCCACTCCTCACTTGCACTTACCATTTACAGTTTGTTGTTATTTTCCTTTCAATTTATTTTAGAGAACTTTCGCCATCAAATATAAAACCCGAAAACCAAGATGATGGATACGAAACCAGTGCCGGAGATGTGTTCACACCAAAAACACATGCCACATCATCACATTCGGTAACACCTCAACACCATGTACAACATCCAAACGGCGGACATTTAACAAACACTTTAAAGTCTGAAGCTCATCAGCAGCAACAACAACAATTACATATTAACACTCAGAATATACAACACCAATTGTCAACAAATGATACAGTAAACAATGTTGCATCTAGAATTCCTTACCATTTCATAAATGACGAGCTAAATAATGGAAGTAACAATAACGTACGAAATATACTAACGCCGCCACATTCTTACACGCGCGGCAATTCAGAGCATTCAATTCCTGGAAATTTTGTGGTCATACACTCTGACGGTTCTACGGCAAACACGAATCCAAGCAATGAATTATTTTGTTTATCAAGCTCAGGCACAGATGACCATGTACAACAACCACAACAAACTTGTGCGGGTTTAAATTCAGAAGTGCCCCATGTCGAACATCAACAGCCACATTTTTCCAGTCCCACAACTGATATCCGAGGCCCAGATCAATGTTTAATGTTGAACTTACAGGCAAAGCTACCACAAAAAAAACGAGGACGTAAGAAGAAAATACTCGAGGTTTTACCATCTACATTCGAAAGGTATGATGGTACGTCCAAGAACAAAACTGTATGATAATTAATTATACTATCTTTTATATTTTTTTAAGCTCAAATCCTAACGATGTTAATGTTGTTTGCGGTGGTGCTGCGAAAACACGAAAAAAACATGATCGTTTTAATGGAATGTCAGAGGAAGAAGTGGTAAAACGTACTTTACCCGATCATTTATGTGATAATTTAGATATTGTTATAGTGAGTGTAAATTTCATATTTTTTTCTATGGTTCGAATTAACAAACCTTTTCTCAAACCTTCTTTCGAAATCTAAATTTATGTGTTCATAGTAAAAAATCGTATTTCAAATCTGCGTTTTTTGCCATTTCAGGACTATTTTATATAAAATAAATAACAAAAGTTTAGGTACAGCAATATTTTCAAAGTTTTTCTACACTTAATAATTTTGGTATCATTTCGATAAAGGAACATTTTATTAAATAACACTGTGCAACATTTTTGTAGTCATCGAGTGCAAACTCCCTCTCGTGTGGAATTTCTCGAAGTACTTGTCGAAACTAACAAAAACCTATTTGTTAGTTTAGCTGCCCTTCGGATTTTATGGCCTCATGTATATTTTGGCTAAAACTTGATTTTTCCGAAGAACATGCAATTATTCATTTTCCTGTCTTCGGCACAATAGATATAGACTAGGAGAAAAAAAGTGTAAAAAAGCATGCTGGGCTTCCGAAGTCCAAGAAAATTTCTTTTTGCTAGAAAGGGGTTCAGTTAAAGGGAAAACAACTGGGAAAAAAATCTCAATTAATCTCCTATACCAACCTGCTATACCTAGAAAACCACTAACCTGTTTCAAGTTTTTTGGAGTAGGGCAGATGCGAATCGCGCATAATTTTTCGGGATCGGTGGTGATGCCACCCTCGGCAATCACATAATAGAGGAGATATTTTATCCGTGTAACTCAAAAGTGACTTTTTAAAACGTTCAGGGTCAAACTTTCCTTTCGAAATTGCTCTGCATTTCGTACGAGAAGTGCCAATTGTTGTAAAGAATCATCAGAGAAAGTAATTAAATCGTCGATATAGCCAAAGACGCAATTTTTGATATCAGCTTGTATAATCTCATTCATTAATCGACACATCGTTTAGGGGGAATTGCATAGTCCGAATGGCATAACCACAAACTGATAGAGTGGTCTAGCAGGGGTGAATGGCGTTAACGATTTCGAATCATCGGCTAGGCCGATTTGCCAGTATTCATCCTTGAGATCCAGTTTAGAAATCAAATTGGCTTTTGCAAGACATGAAAAATTCCCTCAATCGATGGTAGGATAAGCATTCTCTTTGGTGACAGAATTATGTAGTTTTATAACCAATCTCATCAGGGAGGTCAATTATACCCAGTGTCAACATGCGGTCTATTTTATCATACATCAGTTTCTCCACGGCTGGAGAAACCTGATAAAACCGTTGTTTGATCGGCTTGGTGTTGCCCACGTCAAGCTCATGCTTTAATACGCTGGTTCTTCCCGACAATTGCTTTTCGAAATTAGAAAATAGAGAAATTACCGCTATTAGCTCTTGTTCTTGACCAGTGGTTAATGGGAAATAGAGCTCATCCGAATCTAAATGTTCAGATTTTTCTTTTTTTTCGAACGGACATTCAGACTTTTCTTTAGAAACAGACAATAATAAACTAAAAAAGATTTTTCAATCAAATCTAGCGATTCAATAATATCAGGTATCAAGTTAAAAGTCTTCTATTACTCAAATCCCAATATCACTCGTTGAGATATTGATGGAATTATAAATCAATTTAACAAACGAACGTTATCCTTAAAATAAATGTCCACGCTAAGCCATCCGATGACTTTTTGTGGTTTTCCATGCCTGGTATTTACATAGGAGTTACTTAGTAAAATTACTATATTTCAAGAAATTTTCACGAGCTAAATCTGATCCGATGCAGCTGATACTCGCACCAGCCGAACAGTGGACCGTTTACGCCTCAATTGAACAATTTCTGAATTGCCAAAAGTTTCATTACGCTTCACAATATAGAGTTTCCATCGTTTATAGTATGGAGTCTTCGAGTATATAATTCTAAAGCAATCACTTTCATCATCACGAGGTTTACAGAGATCTCGTTTTAAAATGCTAAAACCAGTAAAATCGTGTTCGTGTTTATCATCACATGTATAATACGGGGATAAATTATCTGTAGTAGTTGTCAGTAGTCAAATCAGGTAAGTCAGAGTTAAAATCCGGTGTTTCATCAGTTGAAACGATAGAAAATTCACGGTCGGGACTGGCATTTTTTGCGGCTCCCTGGTTGGAATCGAAGTTTTTTGATCGCCAGGACAAACATTTTTGGCACCGATATCTGTAAACGCCTTTCGCCCCACAACCATAGCAGAATATAACCCGATCATAGAGGCAGTCCTGCCAATGATGTCCTGGCTGATTAACATTCCAACACCGTGGAAGGGTATCAGACTACTGAACAGCATCGACATAAATTTCCTGACCTTGAGACAACTCAATATTCATGGGTTCAATATCCCCATCAATTTCCACAATTTGTCTTTGAGGCGTAACAATTATTATTAGGGTTTCGTGACGCAAAATTTCGTCTATTTTCGTCGTTTAGAAAATTGTTTCGCTTTTGTACCAGGTCTAAAATTCCTTTTAAGGATTTCAATGATATCAGTATAGGATAATGGTGTAGGAAGGCGGTCCATGATATTTGAAATCGACTCGTAAAACATATTAAATGGCTCTCCAGGCTTCTGTTTACGATTACGAATTTCTTCGTGAATACCGTTAGCAGTTTTTGGGGTCCTTGAATTGGGTTTTAATAGCTTCGCAAAAACCAATCCAATTCACAACCATCACAGTTTTATGGTATTTCCAAAGCCAGGCCAAAGCTCTGCCAGACAATAAAATGTGTAGATTTCTAGTAATGATGTTCCAATCACCATTAAAATTATCATTTGTCAATAGACAATCTATATAAAAATTCGTCTACATGAATAGTCCAAGATCCATTAAATTTCTAACCCGAGTTCTGAATTATAGACGTTATTTTGTCTGTCTTAAAACTTTATGCATTCGAAAGAAACGAACTTTGGATTGGAATTTGAGGAAGGGCTAAGGCAGGTTGAGAATTGTTACCCGAAAAACTTATATTGGGAACTGGTACAGGTGACGTACGTAAATTATTATTCGGAACAGAAGTATGCGAAACGAGATTCATATTCTGTAAAAGACCTAGTTATATCCTTTTATAAATTTCGCTATAATCTACTATAGGAAGAACAAAGTTGTTTGATGTCGACAGATCACCATTTTGAGGTCGGTTATTACGATTTTTCGTATTTGATATGGTTCGTAGGTGCAGTACGCTTAGCAGTAGGGGTTCCTCTCTTAGTTGGGTTTCCTCTCTTAGTAATATTTATCTGAAATTAATCCGCACTCTGCAACATATTCCAAGATAAAATCAGTGGCTGATAACTAAGTCACAAAAATATTCCAATTAAGACCACAATTAAGATCACAAAAACATAATCACTGAACATCAAGCCGTAAATGCAATCTAATAATAATATACAAGATTCAGAACCGAAATGCGCTATTTGATGTAATGTAACCGAGCTAATGAAACGCAAAAAAATATTTTTCCCAAGTTCATATTTTAAAGTAAATTTGCTTTTGAAAAATTTCGAAATTAAACCTCATAAATACTCTATGACGAACACGATGTGAGCCTTTTAATCGTTAGCGATCAATCGGGATATGAGGGGATCGTGTCTCCAACTGTACAACATCTAATCCATAACATTGTTATTTTATAGACTCCCTAATTATTTATAATAAAATAAAACTACTCTAATAATATGAACCAAACCAATTATAGCAATAAAACAAGCCCTGACTATGATCGTAAGAAAACAATGATATTCTATGCAATGTTATTGATCAAAATTCTCGTAAATAAGTTCTCAGGATTTTTTGAGAAACGTGCGTCATGACCCACACCTACCAATTTCCTAACAGCACTTGAGTTTGATTATATGAACCTAAATATATAACGCCACGATTCGCATAACAAATAATTTTTCATTAAAATTATTTAAAAATATAAAAAACTTCAAAATAACAAATAGAAAATGAGATAACATATGATCATTAATGTAAAAATATATGACATACAATTATATGTATGATTCCATATTTTCCAAAAATGCGTGTCTTTTTATTATGCACGTACTTCCACATACACACATACTTCCATATATGATTCATATACGTTCAGATTAAAAAATATATGTTATTTGTTTGATTCAAACTTCTAAATCACAATGTTAACATTTTTATATATATTTATTTTGAAGTTTTTAATATTTTTACATAATTTTTATAAAAACCTATTTGTTATGCGAATCGTGGGTTTTAAAACTTTTAACGCCAGCTTCCCAAAGTCTGCCCATGTGAGGGGCATCAGGGGTTATAAAGTTCCATTACAGAATTTGAAAATTACTCTCGGAAAAAAGCTTGTGTTTAAGGTGAGAAAGAAAATGTTTTCGATCTACCTCTAGTAAATTAGAAGCACCAACAAACGCTGTCCCATTATCGGAATATAAATGGGAAGGGCAACCTCGTCGCGAGAAAAAATGGGTGAACGCTGCTAAGAACTTTTCTGAAGACATGTCGCCAGTTGCTTCTAAATGGATTGCTTGTGTTGCAAAGCACACGAAAACCAATACATAGCCTTTTGTTTAACAGCAACCTCTATCACAATAGGATTTTATATCGAAAGGTCCAGCGAAGTCTGGACCTGTGTGAGCAAAGGGTATCGTTAGAGAAGTTCTTTCTGGAGGTAAAGCGGCCATAATTTGTTTTTCCCGATTTCTTTTGATGTAATACACAAATAGTGCAATTACGAATAGTTTTTCGAATTAAATTTTTTTGATTCGAGACCCAAAACTCCATTCGTATTATGCGTAGCATTAACGACTGCCCACCATAAATAGTACACTTATGTACAAGTTTTAGGTACAAATCCGTAAAAGTCGCTGAATAGGTCGAAATTCTAAGGTATCTTTCGTCATATATCATCCCGGGTGCATGAACTAGCCGACCACTCATTCTAACAAATCCATTCGCGTCAATAAAGGGATTTAAAGACATTATATGGCTTTTGGAAGGAAGAGGAAGTCCTTTTGATAGGATCGAATATTCGGGAATGTTAATTTAATGACATACTAGAACCAGATGAGCTTTTACGAATTTCATTTCCGCATGAGTAATATCGGGGGTTTCGTATAAACGTTTACGTGTTCGCAAAAAGTGAAGACAGTGAAACCAATATGCAATAATTTCCATTGCTCGGGGTAAATCAGAAAATTTGTCGATAATGTCAATTATTTTCTTCGGGGAGTTATGAGAAACAACGCATTCCAAATGAGAATAAATATTTATCGATTTTTGTGGCCACTTATCTCTTGGTTGAGATAACCATTTTCGCCCATGCGAAATCACGAGCAAGAGATCCACGACTTGCCATAACGGCGGGGATATCTTTGGAAACAGCGTGAGACCAGTTCTCAAATTCAACTTTTTACTGAATTAGTGCAACTGTATTCGCTGCAAAAGTTGACAAATGGCAATGGGGTTTCTGAAGCCAACTTAAAACAATGGTTGAATCTGTCCATAGGTAAATCTTTTTTTAGTAATATTTAACTGGCCGCACAATGACTCAACCATGCTTGGCATTAATGTCTATCTGGCTGGGAAACGAGTTTAAAATAGAAGTTGTCTTTTGCAGCATTCCACCGCAAGCCTAGAGTTTTAGTAGTACTCGCATCAGAAATTTACAAGAAATCTGTAGCAAGCAGATTCTTGTCGGGTAAATCTGTTAGAAGACGTATATGATTCGCGGTTCATTTTTGAAGAATAAACCCAGACAATTCAAGAACTTTAATTAGTTCATTACGTCTCTTATAACTATTGCGTCTTACAATCACGGCCCAGTTGAAGTAGTAGCTAGATAAGGGGCACAATTTGCTCCAAAAGTTACAGTTTTTAGCTCAAAGTCCTTTATATTTTTATTAGGATTACGACGGGAAAGAATCATTTGAAATGTGGTCTGATTTGGGTGTACATCTTTTCAATGTGCTCATTAAAAACGACGCCATAAAATCGCCAACGGAGAATTAAGACGGTGAGGTCAGCCTGTAGAATAGGACCGGGGTAATTTTATTTAAACTAACACCATTTGACGACGAATTTGATGCGTTAAAAACTTCTTGAAGCTTTGAAGTAACACTTTCGGGGTTTAAATACGAGGCATATAAAAGCTTGACGATTCATTAATCGTGGGATTTACTTCGCGGCTATGGCCTAAAACCATATATTCGCTAATAATTTTATCATATTGAGATTGCAATTCACTTCTCAGCCCAAAAAAAAAATAAAACGCACTAAATGCCTAGATACTCATATATTTAGGACTTCACCTTTTGTAATAAAAACAATTCAATTCAACATTCCATATTAGGAATAACACCAAAACAATTTATTTATAAACAGCATAATTCACTATATAAAAAAAAGAATTTGAACCTAAGTTGGTCACCCTTTTGAATGATTTTAATTTAAATAAAATTTAATTAAATATTTCTTAAAATTGTAAAAAAAATTTGATTGAATTTATCGACAATTGATCAAGTAGTGTAAAAGCAAAAAAAGAAATTTTATATTGACGATAAATAATAAACAGTGTAATAAATAAAAAGGAAAACAAATTTAATGTAAACGTATCAGTAAATCTTTTGAGGGAATAAATTTATATAATGAATTGTCATGAAAAAGAAAAAAAAACAAACAAAAATTTATTGCATAATGCATTAAGTGAATTTGATTAATTTAAAAATATTTAAATGAATAAATTGAATTTATACAAACCCAAAAAAAAAAAGAATTATAATCATGCAAAGGTATCACATAATCTATTGTGGCAACCCTGTTGGGTATAATAATCAAATGGGATAATTAAGTTTAAAGAAAAAGTCACACAAAAGAATGGGTTATATATATTCATGTTTAGTATATGTTAGCCCTTTATATGAAAATTAAATGAGTGTAAATAATCTAAATTAGTATAAATATAAAGAACAAAATTTGAACAAACTTACGTTTGCAAATCCCTCGTTGTCACCAAGCGCTTGTAGACGAAGAACATAATTGGCTAGAAGTTTTATTCAATTTATTAAGGGTGTAAGCCAGTTTGTTTGAATGTTGGTTTGTGTAAGTGGAAGTGTAACACGCCCAGAGACGAAAAAGTCTCTGATTGAGTGTGAGAATTTATTGCATATGGAAGATTTATTTCTTAGAAGAAAATATTTCTAAGAAATAAATTTAATATCAACCAAAATGTATGAATGAGTGAAAGGTGTTTTTGTTGGATATATGAAGTTTGTAGCATATCACTTATTTTGTGATACTTTTTTAATATATTTCCTTAATAATTTGTATACTTTTGTTTTATTTCTAATTTAAAGTGAAAGCAACCGTTTGAGATTGTTAATTTAGTCGAGTAATCATTGATCGTTTTATAACATAAGATACAACCATGTGTGAAAAGCTTTTTCGTTGAGTGCAGTTTTTATTTAACGTTCGTTAATTTTATTTGTCGAAAGCTCTTTGATGGCATGTATAAAAGCAGCAACACATAACGCGTTGGTGGCTGCATTGATTCTTGTTTTAACGACGCCCATATTAACCTAGTTTTTGTAATTCATTCTTTAATACAGGTATTGTTAAGAACATTTTCTCAAAATAAAATATAACCCGAATATTGAAAAAGTTTCAAAGAATACATTTTTATTTTCGAAAAATAATTTAATCCACTCTACAAGTTTAACTAATTAATGAAGTTTAGGTTGTAGTATTCGATGTAAAGGGTGTAATGGATATAATTTAAGTCGAATAGGTAATTACGCGATAATGAGGTTTGCTTGGATTTGTAACGACCAGTTACAAATCCAAGCAATACTCGACCGTGCTCAGGGCAAAATGGGGGGATCTTGATCAGGTCGTTACACATTTTAATAGAAGGATAGTGAAAGAAAAGTAGGAGATGAATCGCAGGTAAAAACATGCAATCAAATTCTTATAGTTCCTTTTTGTGCCATTATCTGCACCTTGAGTTTTGTCAACCAAAGAAACAAATATTTAGCAAGTCATATTAAAATTTATAATTTATTAAAGAATATAATTAAGAGCAAGTGAAAAAAATGTTAATTTTTATAAAAGAAATGTAGAAAATAGATTTATATATCTATTATTAAAGGTATGTTTGTCAAAATAAGGATAAAAAAAAATTATTAACTTACTCAGATTTTTCCATGGCTGTGATCACGGCGATGAAGTAGACCTGATGCTTTTATATTTAAAAATGGGATTAATACAATTGAAAGGTTCAGATATATAAATGAATTTTACAAAAAAAAAAAATTAAAAGTATAGATCCGAATCGATACTTAAGATAATAAATTAAAGACAAAAAAAAAAACAATAATACAACTTGAATTAAAACAATTTACGGTATATGTAGTTCAACAATAAATTAATTAATTAACTAGATGTGAACAAAATATAAAGGAGCACGTCGAAATTCTTCAATTTTAATCGGGACGTAATAAACCTTGTAAAAATGTTAATAAATAAAATTCTATTACTTTAAAGTAATAACCGATTAGATTAAAGACAGTAAAACCAAGTAAAATTCGATATAGAGTTACAGCGTAACAGATAAAAACAAAATTAGCTCGACGAAAATATTAAAATTCGATGACGTTAATGTAATAATTGATATGTAACTTCGCTAAATCCAAAGAAAGACATGTTCTTAACGTTGATGCCCAAGTTATTTGAATAAATAATTATATAAACGATGTTTATCCCACGTATAAGTGATTAATACGGGTAGCAGTGGTATAGCAAAAAGCTGGATATGTATACCACCCTTTGGGGAGAATAGATCCCGAATAAAATACCACGAACTTGACCTCTTAAATGACAACAATTGAATTCTAAGCATATCCCACATTCGATAATATAATTACCTTCTCACACTGCAATAAAGATATTAGGATCCTTGCAGATTTGATGTTTTTATTCCTCTTATAAATTTTATAAGAATATTAGTTGTCGCGTCTGAAGTTCAAAAAATTAAATTCCTAAATGAAAAATTTTTGAAAACTTCCAAGTGAAATAAAAAAAATTTAAGTAATTTTCAACTGAACATTTTCAAACAAACCCAAAGTATTTTCAAACAAAAATTGAACCCATTAAAAAATCTTAAATTTTGAAGAGACGAAGTTTGCTACAAATTACACTATCTTTAAAAAAAAAAAAAAAACTACATCACCATATGTCCTTTGCGTGATATGTTACAGTGTTTCCTGTTACTAAGTCCTTTCATACATACATACAATTTCCAGTTTTTCTAATAACTTCAGCCTTAACTCCCACAGGCGCTAATTTAGCATTAAAATTATCAACCAATTTACTTTGCGCAAAATTTTTGTGACAAACTATCTGACCAGATTCAAAACATCTCGGCTTACTCCTCAAATTATAGTAATAAACATTTTTATCGTAAGATTTCCTTTGATTACTCTTCACCATCTCTCGGAAATATTGAAATTTATCTTCTTTATTTAAATCCGAAGTACCTTCCTCTAACAAGTTCAAATTACGTAACAATTAATATTCTCCACCGTGTGTTACCATATACTGGCCAAATAGGATAAAGTAGGTCGATTTACCGATCGATTGGTGTATGCAGTTGCGTAAGGAGCTATTATAGAGCAATTCAATACTAAATACTTCAAACACACTCTGAGTCAAATTTCAGTTGAATACAAAACGTGAAAGTGTTAGTGTTTTTTTTTTTTTTTGTAAAGTAAAGAGTGAAGCTGTAAAGACAATTTAAAGTAAAATTAATAAATTTTGCTGCAATCTGTTTAACAAGAGTTGACATCGTTCGAAAAAGATAAAAGTATTAAAATTAACTGGTGTTTCGAAGCGATACATGAATGAATTAAATATACAATACGGTGAAAAAGCACAATTCATTTGCCCCAAGTGTAAAATCGATTTGTCTCAACAAGCAAATGCATTGAAACAAATGCAACCACAATCCGAGAGTGAAATGACAATTGAACAAAATGTTTCATCTGATAGTGAGGCAGACATTCCGATGGTCAATATGTCTTTGAGTCTTTTGAATGAGGCTATTACCACTTTAGGTGAAACGCCTATTAGAAAAAGAAAGTTGCGAAGTGAAAAATACAGGAAAGATAAAAAAGGCAAGGTTATGAGTGCAATCGCGACAATATTTGATGAAGGCTCTGATAACGAATGCAGTCAAGCAGATGACGTTGATGACGGCAAACAAATGATTGAGCAGTTGAAAAGAAAATTCAATTTAGCGACCACTTTTCCGGAGAAATATCTCATTTTATCTGTGCTGCCTCAATCATGGTCTATACGCAAGATTTCTGAACAGTTTCAAACATCTTTTTACATCGCGAGAAGAGGCAAAGAATTAGTTCGACAGAAGGGCATATTGGCGACTCCCACTAAGAAATTTGGCTCAAGGACCCTCAGCGAAGCAACGGTGAAATTGATTCAAGATTTTTACTGCAATGATGACAACAGCCGCGCCTGCCCAGGTACACGTGACTATGTTATCACACGTGAAGATGGAGAAAAAGTACACAAGCAGCGCAGATTATTATTATGTAATCTATCCGAAGCATACCATCTGTTCAAAGAGAAATACCCAGCAGAAAAAGTGGGATTTTCTAAGTTTGCCATCCTACGACCAAAAGAATGCGTGCTGGCATTAGACAGGCACGGAACGCATTCAGTCTGCGTTTGCATGTTTCATCAAAAAATCAAATTAATGTTCTTTCCATGCAAAAAATTGAAAGTATTTCAAGGTGAAATTGAAACATATAGGGACCTCCTGTCGAAGTCGTTGTGCGCATACCCCACGGAAAGTTGTCATCTGTCCAAATGCGACAATTGTCCGAAGATTGACGAGCTAGAGCAATATTTGGCGGAAAAGTTTGAACAGCTGTTAATTCAGGAGGTGCATTTCAAACAGTGGATAATTAGCAGCGGCAGATGTTCCCTTGAGACCGTGGTAAAGCAGATTCCGGAATTCATCGAGGAATTCGGATTCAAGTTGAATGAACTGAAGGCGCACCATTTCATATCCGAGATGCAATCGAAATTTCTAAAGGAAAGTAAGGAGAAATTAGCCCAAAATTAATTCATTGTGATAAGCGACTTTGCCGAGAATTACACTTTTCTCGTTCAGGATGAAATTCAGGCTTATCACTGGGCAAACGACCAGTGCACGGTGCATCCTTTTCGCACTTATTTCAAAAACGAAGATAACGAACTACAGACCGTAAGCCTTGCTGTTGTCGCGGAGAGTTTAGCTCATAATTATGTGTCCGTTTATTTATTTCAAATGAAACTGTTTGAATTCTTAAGATCAAAATTCGATGCAATCGACAAAGTAACGTTTTTCTCAGACGGCGCGGCTTCTCAGTACAAGAATAAAAAAAAATTTTACAATCTTTGCATAATTGAAGAAGAACAAAACTGCAAGGTCGAGTGGCACTTTTTTGCGACGTCCCACGGTAAGGGCACATGCGATGCGTTAGGGGGAACCCTAAAATGCATGGCGACTAAGGCAAGTTTGCAAAGGCCATATACTGACCAGATCTTAAATGTACAACATTTGTTTTCGTGGATTCAAAGCAAGGAAATTGCCATTAACACAGTTTTATGCACTCAAAAAGAACACGATGCCATGGAGCGACGACTTCAAAACAGATATAATAATGTCAAAACTATAACTGGAACGCAAAAGTTTCATTGCTTCATACCAAATATTTCTGATATGTCAATTAATGTAAAGCGGTACTCTTCGTCTGCCGACGTGCTAAATTTAAAGTTACTTTAATTTTATAATGATGCCAAGACAATTGAAATTTTTAATAAATATTGTAATTAAGTATAAGCAGCAAAATAAGAAAGATTTTTTCTTCATAAATGTATTTTTAACTGTAAAATAATTTTTAAAATGTATTTTTAATAATAAAATAAAATAATGTTAAATAATTAAAAATAATTCAATTATAAAAAATATAAAAACAATGAGAACAAGGTGGTCTCTTAAATGCTCTTCTCCTGTCCAAACAAGGAGTCGGGCCCATTTTTTAATTGCTGATTCTTAGGAGCTTCTGTGGAAAATCGGAAAATTTAATTTTCATGGGAAAATTTAATTTTCATGGGAAAAAAGGTAAATTTCTGAGAAAAATTAGGAAAATTTTATTTTTCAATTAAAGCCTGATTCAATACCTTTCCAACGAGCTATCACTCGTTGCGATCGCTTTAGTTTTTTTTAAAACAACTTTCAATGAGGTCCCTTATGAAGAATTCTTCAATTTTGTCACATGACAGTGGTGTACACCACCACTAAACCAGCCACTATAAAAAAAAAAATATGTAGGTACATTATTTTTTGCTGGGCAATCGATTGAGACTATTTATTTTAAAATCGGAGAGGGGTCGTCCAAAAATTTGCCAATTTTGATCGTTTTCATATGGAATTGCTCTATATACTAATCCCACTCCCTTTGGTCCTTGCGAATATTTGATCGCAAAGCCTCATTAATACATCTATTAACTCTCTCGCTAGCATTCGATTAGGGAGAATGTATCGCTGTGAATGTATGTTTCACACCATTACTCTCCAAAATCCTTACATAAACTGGCTTCCATTATCCGAAATAATTGTCTCTGGTACTCCAAAACAAGTGAATATCCTTTCCAAAATCCTTACATTTAAACTGGCTTCCATTATCCGAAATAATTGTCTCTGGTACTCCAAAACAAGTGAATATCTCTTCTTTCAAAAATTTTATAATTTGCCTTGAACAAAATTTTCGCAATGGTTTAAAAACGTGAATTTTGAAAAATGATCTAATACGATACAAATACCAATACTACCTTGTTTACTACGTGGAAAAGGACCAATTAAATCTATATAAAGTTTCTGAAATGGTCATTAGTGTTTGGTTAGGTACTTTTGATGTTTTGCAACTTTCGCAATCTTGAATATATTTTTTGACATCAACTACCATTCCAGGCCAATAGAAATATCTACGAATCCTCTCCAAGGTCTTGCCAATTCCTGTGTGAGCGGATGATGGAGGATTATGACAAGCATATAAAACGTCTCTTCTGAGTTCTTCAGGAACCAATAATCTTCACTTCAAATACTCATCGAAGCCTATTCTATAATATATATACTTATCTTCAACTGTATAGTCAAATTTGACTGTTGTAACTTCTCTCTCAACGATTTGTAGTTTTCAGAATGTAAACCCTCTGACTCTATGTCAATAACGGGTAAGTTTTCCATATGTAATTCCGTTACTTCTTCTTCATAAAAACTCCTAGATAAAGCATCAGGCACTACATTTTCCCGACCTTTTCTGTGTTTAATTGAAATCACAACCTTGTAATTTGAGGGACAACCTTGCTAGTCTACCGCTTAAATCATTCTGGTTCATTAACCATTTCAGACTGGCATGGTCTGTCACTACGGTGAAGTTATGTCCTTCGATGTACTTTCTAAATTTCTTTATTGCTAAAATGACAGCCAAACATTCCATCTAAGTTACTGTATAGTTTCTTTGAGACTTGTTAAGCTTTTGAGACATATAGGCAATGGGTCTTTCAACACCATTATCATCTTCCTGAGCTAAAGCCGCTCCTACGCCTACATTGTACAATGAACTTCTTGTCATAATTTGGGTGAACTAAAAATGGAGATGTGGACAGTAAAATTTTCAATTTGTCAAATGAACTTTGTGCTGACGAATTCCAAACAAACGATCTTTTCTTGTGCAGCAATTCTGTTAATGGAAATCTTATGGTTGCATAGTTTTCTACAAATCTCCTATACCATCCGGCCATACCGAGGAATCGGCGTAATTGTTTTATGGATTTTGGAACAGGATAATCCGTAATTGCTTTAACCCTTTGATGTCAGAATTTAAGTGGGCGTGGTTAAAAATATTTTGAAAATATTAGGCCATTGGTTGAGCCTTGTATATGAACTGATATTAATTTCAAGCCTCTATCACTTCTGGTTTTAGCGTTATAAGATGTTGCTTATAAGCAACATTGAGCATTGGTGGTACATTTTAAAACACAAACAAATATGAATATTTTATGGTATTTTTATTAATTTTTTATACATTTCATGTGTGATATGACACAAAGCAATTTTTTTGTGGATTACAACATAAGTGTACCTTACATTTTAAACATTTTGATTTTGGAATACCGGTGTGGCATAATCTACACCTTCCTTTTGCTCCCCATTCAACCCAATGACCAACTTGAACAAGACGCATGGATTTTGGAGGTTCCGATATGTATGATCGTTTTGTTGACGACGATGAACTTTGTGGCGAAACGTTTGAAATGTCAGATGATTCTGGAGACGCTGGTGCCGGTGGATCAGATTGCAGGCTTGAAAGGATTGCCGAAGGGCGACCTCTTTTGCGTTGGTTTGCTGGCGTTGTATCAGACGAATGTAAAAGCTCGTTTGCTATCATCAATTGGAAATCCAACAACGACATATGTTTCGTTCTTCCGTCTTGATTTTTGAGATCTCTTCTATACAATAACCAGCTATTGACTACTGCTGTGCTGAGGCACCAGTATACAATACGCATATACCATTTCTTAGAACGGTGGTTTATTTTATACAACTCTAACAACATGTCAGTTAGGTATACGCCTCCCATATGCTTGTTGTAACACTCGACAATAGCAGGTCTAGGTATATGTATATACTTCTTTTCTTTACGACACCAGCGTTTGCATTCTGAAACTGGATTTTCAGCTATATAATTTGAAACTAGTTGAACGCTCTTGTTGTCGTACCAGCGGCAGGCAATTAAATTATATGCCACCTTAAATTTAATGTCATACGATCCACGACCTTTTTTTATGAGCTCCTTTTCATTCATAAGGCTGCAGTGTTTCATGCGATTGCTTCTAATTGTTCCTGCTGCTAAAATGCCTTTTTCTTTTAGCGCAATCATCAGGCTTATTGAAGTGAACCAATTATCGAAAAATAATTTATAATTTTTGTTTTGTGGAACATTAGAAGCTAAGTGCAACACAATATCTGATGAGATTCCTAATCCAAAAGATGAACACGTTCCTTCTCCTACATAGAGAGCAAAATCGTATACTATTCCTGAAACTCCAGCTCTTGTGAACATTTTAAAACCCCACTTATTGGGCTTCATTGGTAGGTATTGCTTTTGATTGTGACGTCCTTTATATTTAATTATTTGTTCATCAATGCTATGATGCTCCTCCTGATCTATTTTGTTGCATTTATCTTTCATTTTTTTTCCAGTAATGGACGTATTTTATAAAGCTTGTCGTAATCAGTTGATCCACGTTCCGGCTGTTGAGTGTTATCATTTACGTGAAAAGATTCTTTAATTTTCTCAAAGCGTACTCTTGATAAAGAATCTGCAATAGCTGATAATCTGAAGTTGGGCATCCAAGCCATTCGTAAATTTGGAACTTGTATTACTCCTAAATAAAGAAGTACACCTAAGAATCGTCTGATCTCGAATGGGAAACAATTTAGCACTACACCTTTCGTTTGCATCGAATATAGATTTGTTTCGTTGCAAATCTTGTTTATAATTTCATCATCGAAAAACTCACTGAAATATTTTATTGGATCTTTCACTTCTCGACAAACTGTTTCTTCTTTCCAAGCAGTTTCGCAATCGGGTAGGCTCGTGTTCCTCCATCTTAAACTCTCTAGATTGATTTTTTCAAAACTTTCCGTTACGATGTTTTCTGTATCTCCTTCATTTTCAACTTCTTCATCAGCATGTTCCTCTGATTCAACGATTCTGGTAATCAAATTTAGTTTAACGTTTTCTCCTCTATTCTTTACCTGTACGGGATTTTTATAGATGAATAGAACTAAATAGATAACGAACTAAAGTATTATAACACTTACCTGATCAATTGTTTCTTCAATGACTCCCTCCAAATTGGAATCATATAACTCTTCTTCTTCTTCACCTTCTTCATCATCAGAATTATTCCAGTCGAAATCGAAAATTTTTCTAATTTCTATTTCTGTGAGACCTTTTGGGCGCATTTCTAAGCAAAACAAAAATTAGTGCTACTATGGACAAATGTTGCCTATAAGCAACATTGTTTTCATAAAATTCCTGACATAACAATAACAACATTTTTTAAGTTTTGCAAACTTTATTTGATTTTCTTACCTGTTATTTATAATGAAACTCACTTTTTATAAAAAAACTCTTGCGTGTTTAGCTTTTATTTGAACTTTTTTATAACAACTTTTTCCACTTTTTATTGCACACGTCTGTACCCCACATCAACTAGAACACGTGGAAAGATTTTAAAAATGTAACACCATAAACAAGTTCTCACACATGTTAATTCTAGTTGGAAAACAACCGTTATCAAAAATAACAAAAACTATAGGAACTATGACCGAAAATATACAATGTTGCCTATAAGCAACATTTGACATTAAAGGGTTAACCTTGCTTTGATTTCCTACCACATAACCTAAATATTTAACTTGTTTTATATCGAATTCACTCTATTTGACATTGATGGTTAAACCGGCCTTTTTCAAATTATCGGCAACTTCTAACAAATGACGAATATGTTCTTCAAAAGAGTTCGAAACAACTAACAAATCGTCCAAATACACAAATACATGACTCTTTAAATTATATGGTATTACTTTATCCATGAGTCGACACATTGTCTGAGGAGCATTGCAGAGGCCAAAAGGCATGCGATAAAATTGATAAAGTGGACGATTTGGTATGGCGAATGCAGTTTTTGGTCTCGATTCCTTAGACAGAATAATCTGCCAAAAGGCATCTTTTAAGTCGATTTTGGATATTATGATTACGGGGGTAACCGTGATATTAAGCCATCAATATTTGGCATTGGATACGCATCTTTAATAGTAACATCGTTCAATTTTCTAGAATCCAAGCAAAATCTTATTTTATTTGGTTTAACAACTAACACACCAGGTGAAGACCATGGCGAACTCTCGCATTCTTCTATCACACCTATACTTATCATCCTATCAATCTTTTCACATAACATTTTCTCTCTAGCAGGAGAAATAGGAAATAGGCTTGGCATCACCAGTATCAATTACGTGCTCAATTAATGTTGTATTTCCTAAACCCTCCTTCTCCGAAGATGGGAATAGTTATATTACTCCATCTAACTGTCGTCTTAGTGATGGAGTGCACGGGAACTTTCCATCGTCAACTTCAATAAAGACTTCGAAAATACTAAATACAATTTGTATATTAAAAAGCTTCCAAAAATCCATTCCACAAATTAAATTTTGTTTTATATTTGGTATTACTAGTACTTCTAAAGATTTGGTAATATCCACCACAATCGAGCCTTTAACCTGTTGTCGTTGTCCATCAGCAGTTTTAGCTATTCCTTTGAATTTTTTTAGCTTAGAATTATCTTCCGTAAGAATTTTGTCAGCCAAACCACCACCGAAGCAGCTGATACTTGCACCACTATCTAACAACGAGAGATGAGATGTACCAACTACCGTTACGATAACGTAAGGTCTTATATCAATTCCTTTTTGGGTTATAGAGGCTACAGTATGTTTTCTAAGGCTTCTACGAAGTTTCCAAAATATATTCATTCTATTAGCTGAACGTGACTGAACCCGATAATTTTTCAACGCAATGTTGTTCAGGACTAGTATTACTACGATTTTACATACATATATGATAAAGTAAAGAAAATTCAGGTTACGAGTGTTCTATAATTGGTAATTCTAATGACGATGCTTTTTGGGATGTGGAACTGTCCGCTTTGGAGTTTAAAGGCTTTGACTTTGATAAACATTTAACACAGTTCGGTTTATAAGAATCCAAAGTACCACGACCGTAGCAGAAAATACGTCGAGGAGCTAGACACTCTTGGCATCCATGACCTAAAGCATCACAGTTCAACACTTCCATTTGAAAGAATCCAAAGCATTAACATCCTCCTCGATTTCTTCAATATATTCTTCTTTTGCTGAAGTATCATAACTTAATTCTGTTACTTGTCTACGCATTCTAAAACCAGATCGATGGGAATAGTGTTTCAATCCTCTAGGAATTTTTCATGTTTCCGCACTTCGTATCGTAAAACAGAAATATCCGGAATATTCACATGAAGCGATTCATGACGCAGATCCACTTTCAAATTCCTTAAGACAAGTCCAACAAATTTCCTTTCATTTAATGGAACTCTAAGTTTATCGCCCATGCATAAAAGTGTATCCAAAAATTCATCAAAGTTCTAATTTATCCGATTTTTACGCCTGCGCATGTTGTACTTTATATCCTCATCGGAGCTTGTATCATCCAATTGACGACGGAAACGCCAATACCATTGCTTAGCTCTACCTTCGAATAAATTATGAGCATATTGACAGTAAATCGAAATCACCCTTTAAGTGAACAGAAGTTAAATTATTGACCCGATATATAAATTCATCTACCGTTATCTTATCTGAAGACCACCGAAAGGTTATGTGCCAATTATGAATAATATTGGAAGTTCTCTCCGTATAAAGATCAATTCCATTAGAAGTAACAGTTGGACGTAAATTGTCGTTGAAACAAGCAGGATTATTAACTTAGCGAGATTCTCTGTGAGTACTGTTAATTTCGGGAACATGAAGATGACAATTCTGACGAGTTTGACTTAAATCCTGACATTGTTCTCGCGCATTATCGGAATCAATATTCAGGGTGGCTAAAGCATTTTGCAACTCAACAGCTATAACCGAATCGGGAAAATTTACCCAATTTGAACACCAGATGCCCTACCACCTATATTCTCTATTATATTATTATTCGGAACCCCAGTGGCATCGCCCTCTCCCATCGGTTCAGAACAATAATATAATAGAAGGATAGTGAAAAAAAAGTAGGAGAGGAATTGTAGGTGAAAACATGCTATCAAATTCATTGTGTCATTATCTAAACCTTGAGTTTCGTCAACCAAAGAAACAAATATTTAGCAAGTCATATTAAAATTTATAATTTATTAAAGAAGATAATTAAGAGCAAATGAAAAAAAAATGTTAATTTTTATAAAAGGAATGTAGAAAATAGATTAATATATCTATTGTCAAAGGTATGTTAGTCAAAATAAGGATAAAAAATTCATTAACTTACTCAGATTTTTCCATGGCTGTGATCACGGCGATGAAGTAGACCTGATGCTTCTATATTTAAAAATGGGATTAATACGAATGAAAGGTTCATATATATAAATGAATTTTACAAAAATAAAAATAGAATTAAAAGTATAGATCCGAATCGATACTTAAGATAATAAAAAAAACAATTATACAACTTGAATTAAAACAATTTACGGTATTTGTAGTTCAACAATAAATCAATTAATTAACGGGATGGGAGAAAAATATAAAGGATCACGTCGAAATTCTTCAATTATAATCGGGACGTAATAAACCTTGTAAAAATGTTAATAAATAAAATTTTGATTACTTTAAAGTAATAACCAATTTCCGCGTAAAACCATTGTTTAGATTAAAGATAGTAAAACCAAGTAAAATTCGATATAGAGCAGTGGTGGGCACACAATTTTTGCAGTTGTATTAGTGAGCAAGAGAGAGTAAAAAAAATGAGAGAAACTATTCAAGTACACTCATAAATGGCAGTTAGTAGCATACGGCTTGATAAACAATATAATAATATGATATAATAATAATAATATAAAAAATAAATACAGAAATAGAGAAATACAGGATTTTTTAGTAGGTTATTCACAGGAACAAGATAAATAAATCCCTTAGTTTATGTTATTTAATCTTTTACCCTATAATGTCATTTTGTGGCATTATATGGTAAAACAATAAAGAACAAAAGCTAAGAAGTTTAGTTATCTCATTTATGTGAATGGCATATTAAATAAAATCTTTTATATTTGTACTCTAATGGAAGTTTCGAATTAGTAAAATGTTTTTTAATTGTGATGAAGATAATTTGTTCCGTTGTTTTGAACAAATGAATTTCAAATCGGAAAAATTTGTTCGCAGAGATAAGTTTAGGGAAATAAAGATTGTATTTGATACTCATAGTTTCTAACATCGCAACTAAAAGGGTTTTCAAAAATATTTAGAAGAGGTTGAAAGTTTTAAAAATCATTAAACCTATCTTGAAAATTATGGAAAAGTGTTTCAAATATTCCTATATCTTAAAATATTTCAACATTTTCCTGATTTCCAAAAATAAGTACAGTTTTTGTAAAGTTTAAGAAATCACAATTTTTTAACATACAATATTTTTTGAGTGTCATCATTAATTTATCTTTGTAAACTTGAGCAAAAACATAAAAGCATCCGCTGAACATGTGCATTCGTCGCTGTCTCACCGACGACTAAATGCAAGAGCATAAGAATGCGTGTATATTGGTATTTAACAATTGTTGGACTAAATGCCCACCAATGATATAGAGTTAGAGCGTAACAAATAAAATCAAAATTAGCTTAACGATTAATATTAAAATTCGATGACGTTAATGTAATAATTGATATGTAACTTCGATAAATCCAAAGGAAGAAATGTTTTTAACGTTGATGCCCAAGTTATTTGAATAAATAATTATATAAACGATGTTTATCACACGTATAAGTGATTAATACGGGTAGCAGTGGTATAGCAATTAGCTGGATATGTATATCCCCCTTTGGGGAGAATAGATCCCGAATAAAATACTACGAACTTGACCTCTTAAATGACAACATACAATCTGGCAAAATGAAATAAAACTGAATTCTAAGCATATCCCACATTCGATAATATAATTACCTTTACACGCTATATTATACTGCAAAAAAGATATTAGGATCCTTGCAGATTTGATATTTTTATTCCTCTTATAAATTTTATAAGAATATTATTTGTCACGTCTGAAGTTCAAAAAATTTAAATTCCTAAATGAAAAAATTGAAGTAATTTTCAACTCAAAAATTTTAAACAAAACAAACAAAAATTTAACCCATTAAAAAAAAATTTAAATTTTGAAGAGACGAAGTTTTCTACAGATTGTTTTAAATGATAAATACAAATTAGGTGACCAGACAACAAAAAAATCACAAATAGAAATTCAAAAATCTAGACTCTTTACGTTAATAGAAAAACAATTGAAATTAGAGAAAAATAATATTTACGTTAAGCAATATATAAATTAGCACGTTGGGAAAATTACTTATAAATTTAATAAAAAAAAACACTCGCGACGATGAAGATATGGTCACCCCAATCTATTTTTTTCTTTTTATAGCCAATATTTGACAATGATTTTCACTTATCCGTATTTGACCACAATGATGATTTGAAGTAAAGATGTTCTTTTATAATTTGATGTAAAATTTTGATTTTTGCAATAGGTTATTTATAATTATGTTTTTCGAATTCTTATAGCTTCAAGTTTTTTTGCAACCATTTCGTAATAAAAGTTGCTTGAGAATGGGGGCAATTAATGCTCGGGTTGAACTTAGAAAATCTTTTGTGCCGACTTCACAAATTATATTTCCTAAAAGCACAGCAGAATTCGGGGTACAATCTACCTGAGCGGTGGTAGTTTGATAAGACCTAATGTCTGTGGAAGTAGAAGGACGATCAGCGGGGTTTAAAGAGCTTTGACTTGAATTTTGGGGAGAAACATTCGAGTTTCTAGTAGTATTAAAAGTGTTATGCGGGATATTTTTGTGAGAAACACTACCAGAAGTTGATCTTACGGGTTGATTACTTCTGTGAAGAAGCGAGTGATGCTTCTGTTTACAAACGTGAATGCTTTTACAAGCCTTAAATTCTTGGGAGATAGCGATGCAATTGGTACAACACTGATCAACATTTTGTCCTAAAAATGTATAACATAATCTAAGGGGATGGTGTTCTTGACAATAAACACATCTATTCACGGGTTGAGTTGTGTTTGCTTTTGTCACGAAGCTATTTATTCCTTTTAAATCATTAAAAGATTTATTCGGGTTAGCGGGAGTCTAATATCGAAACTGATTTTGAGTGGGACATAGTTGTGAACGTCTTATATCAGCAACGGATTCAAGGGTTTGATACCGGGCGGATAAAAATTTATTCAGTTTACCCCATTTGGGTAAATCGGTAAATCGTTTCACAGATTCCTTCCAAAGACCTAGAGAGTGTAGAGGCACTCTTCCGGGGTAGTTTTCAACAAAGAAAGATTTGAGATTATATCGTTTATAGTGCGTCGTAATTTTTTAATATTAGGGTCGGTTTCGCGATCTATTGAAGGAATATTAAAATTAATTCCCATTTGAGCATTTATGAGACTCTTTTTATTTTCATATCTATCCATTAAATTCTACCAAGCAATCATCTTTTACTAAACTACGAAGATGAAATAACTTTTCAACTGGGCTTATTAGAGTATTATGTACATAGCCGTAAATAAATCGCGAAACTTAGGCCAACTTGTATAAGTGCCATCAAAAGAATCGATTTTACTCGGCGGAAGAAGAGCGGTTATAAATGATTCCAATTCACTCAAGCGATTGGAAGATTTAACTAACTCAGACATTTCATAAACCAAATTTAAAAAATTCAACACTAGTTGTTAAAATAATGTGTCAATGTTCAAAATAAGTAAAAAAAAGGAAATGAAATATATATATTTAACGTACGGGTAAACGTCAAAAAATATAAATTTCAATCAAATTATTCAAAATATCGGGAAAAATATTGAAAACTTTCAATTCAAATTGATAAAAAAACGATAAAATTTATAAAAAAAATGCAAAGGTCATCAATATATGTATATAAAAATATTCAATTATATTTAAAAAAATTTACACTGAAAAGCGATTATTCGTTAAAAAATTCGAAAAACTCGGGTAAATTTTCCTTTAAATTTATTCGAAGCAATTATTTTTGTCGGTGTAAATATATTTGTTTGCAAAAAAGGTTTGAAAAAGCTAAATTTACAAATGTGTTGCAATATATCACTTCGAGTACTGGTACCAGGTAAATTAATTTTCTTTTAAAGTCGGAAAATTAAAAAACTACGAAAAATAATCAAATAATCTTTCAAAATAATCGATTGTGTTTTTGTTTCACTGTAAATCACGGGAAAAATTCAAGTTTTTAACACTTTTCACAAAAAAAAAACGTGGATGGTAACCGAAACAAATGCAGTTATCCGTAAGGGTAACGCTATTTTATGTTTTTTCGGTCACGTTATTTTAAGGATAACGATTTTTCAGTTATTTCGGTAACGGTATTTTAGGGATAACGATTTTTTCAGTTATTTCAGTATCGGTACTTTAGCGATAACGGTATTTTCTATTATTTCGGTAACGGTATTTTAGCGATAACATTATTTTAGTTATTTCGGTAACGATATTTTAAGAGTAACGATATTACATATATTTGGGGATTTAGAAGGATCTTAATTGATCCGAAAAATAGCAGATCAAATTAGACCCAACAATATATTTAGGGATAAAGTAATATCCAAATTTATTCGAAAAAATCAGATTAGATCCAACAATACAGGGTGGCGCAAAAATAACTTTCCGATGTTTTTTGGCTGTAATTTAAAAAAAAAATTAAAAACTGATTCTTCTTGTGGATTATTTTTATTTGGTGTTTTAATTTTTTTTTACATCAAGTCGAGAATATGGTGCCACAGTTGATTGTCATTTGAGCCCTTTTTATGGCATTTTCCATCACTTTGGCCAAAACTTCCGGCGATAGGTCCTCACATTCTTGACGGATATTGTCTTTAAGAGCTGCAAGAGTCTGAGGCTTGTTGACATAAGCCCGCGACTTCAAAAAGCCCCACAAAAAGAAGTCTGGAGCGGTCAAATCAGGCGATCTTGCTGGCCAGTGCAAATCGCCAAAACGGGAGATTAGGCGCCCGGAAAATGCATCCTTCAGCATATCGGTTGTGGCACGTGCAGTGTGTGGCGTTGCACCGTCCTGTTGGAACCACATGTTTTCCAATCCCAATTCATCAAGTTGCGGCAAAAAGAACTCGTTTATCATTGCTCTGTAGCGCTCACCATTTACAGTAACCGTTTGGCCCGCGACGTCTTCGAAGGAAAAAGGTCCGATGACTCCTCCAGCGAAAACAGCACACCATACAGTGACTTTGAGCGGGTGTAATGGCTCTTTGTGGGTTACACGCGGATTTTCAGTGCCCCAGAAGCGTAAATTTTGCTTATTTACGTACCCGCTAAGATGGAAATGGGCCTCATCACTCATGATTACTTTTGATGAAAAATCATCTTCCTCTTGGTGGTGATTAAGGATGGCTTGAGCGTATGTTAGACGCGATTGGCAGCTAACAGCTGATGCACCGTCTGGACTTTGTACGGAAACATCTTCAAATCTTGTACCAAAATTCGCTGTAAAGACCGTCGACTGATACCCATTTGCGTGGCACGTCGTCTGGTCGATGTCGACGGCGCTTCCATGACATCTTCGGCTACAGCAGCAATATTCTCTGCAGAACGGCTACTCCGGGGTCTGCCACGCCTGGCAGCATCTCGTGTTGTGCCAGTCTCTTCGAGGCGAGCGGCTAAACGTCGCAGTGTTTCACCAGTAGGCGTTGGACGGCTAGGAAATTTGCAACGAAATTCACGTTGTGCCAAAGGCACCGACCGATTATTGCTCAAATAAATAGTCACCAATATTGCGTGTTCTGGAGCAGTGTAGCGTAACATTGCTTATTAACGTGTATTTCGCATGTGTTTACTACACAAATGTCAAAACAGAACTGACATTAGGGGCCAATCGCAAAGCTTATAGCATTTTCTGATAGGAGGATTACTTTTGCGCCACCTTGAGAACTAGTTTATTAAAAAATGTATAAAAAAATAAAAAAAAATATTAAAATGCTAAAAAAACAATGCTTTTGCCAGGATTTGAACTAGGTCTGCCGGAGTTGTCGTGATGTAAGCACTCTTATGCTATATATAATGGATGTCTTTGCTAGACTTTATTTTTCGTATAGTTGTGTTATAGATATGTAATTGTACATTCGGGCCTTATATATAGTATAATTATATAATCGGAAATTTGGGAAAAATACGTCAATGGTACTAAATTGGTCCTGCTTTAATATAATTATATAACTATATATAATACATATATATAATCATATATTATTGAATTAGAAAAAATGTGGAGAAATAATTATATTTAAAGCGAAAGAATATATATATAAATTTTAACCACTTATATCCTATCAAAAACTTATAGTTCTCGTTGCCTCGAAATTCTTTAAAATTTGAGTTTTGTAAAAAAAATATTAATAAAGAAAAAACAAACTAAAAGCACAAAAAATGTGTCTCCCTGGCTGGCATTCGAAACCATTGACATGGGGCCACGTATAATTATATGAAATTATATCTTTTACCATACTCTAGATATGGAACTATATATAACAATATCTTAAATTTGTTTGCACATATTGTATCATATATAATTGTATTTTATACCATACCAAAACATATTTCTTGTATTAGAACATATGTATATTAAACCAAATATTTATAATTATATCTGATACCATATTAAAAAATATTTTTGGCCCATAAATATTAGATAGCATATAAGTTATAAGTATTAATGGTTCAGTATAATAAGTATATACGGTTCTGTACAAGTCCTATATAAAAATACTAGCGGGCAAAGCCCGCATATTTAAAATTTCAGGTTTTTCCCTTTGAACCTCCATTTTTACCATGTACCTGGCTAAAATTGTAAAATGTAGTTGATCAATGAATTAGCACATGCTCCAGTTCACATATTTAAAATTTTAGGTTTCTGGAATGTCTACACCGTAGGAGGAATCTTTGCACCAAATTTCAACTTACCAGCTCCAGCGGTTTTGGCAAGGGTGAGAATTTTTTAACTGTTATCTGCACTGGAGCTGGAGCCTGCATACTAAATTTCAATTTCCTAGGTCCAACGTACAGTGGGGTGAAACATATGCAAAACAAGGATTAATTCAGGGAAGCCTGTAATTTATGACACAATATTTTTTTTTTTGGATTCTGTGTATATTGATTACTAAAAAAAACTTTTTTTTGGCAAAATTTTAGTGGAATTTTAGTTTTATTTATTTTTTAATAACCTAATAAATAAAAAACTATGTAATTTTTTCGAACAATTTCAAATATTACCACGCTATCAAGCCTTTAATTTATAATATAAGATTTTTTAAATAAGTTTTAAATCCTTTTGGAATTTATATTTCTTAAAAATATATTACGAAACTAAAATTCTACAAATATTTCTTATTTTTTTTAATTCATTTTAAAAATTACGTTTAAGAAAGCTTCTGATTACCCACATATATATTATTTTTTTTTTTGAAACAAGGCACATGCATTGCTAAAATATGGAATTAAAAATCATCTTCATAATTATCTTCACCTTCATCATAATCATCATCTTCATTATTATCATCATCAACATCATCATTGGAAATATTTGGCAAAATAAGCAAATCAGTGCTGTTTGTGGTAAATTTAAATTATGTAGTTTTGTATCATGTTTGTTTTTGCTTGAAATTAAAGGATCTGAAGTTATAAGAAACCGATTAAAAATGTCTTCATTCCATTTTTCGCGACTGCATTTACGAGCATATTGTTCTCTAAAATTTTTAAAGTCTTTATTACGAGCTTCTTGTGCCTTCTCAGAAAGTTGGCCTATTGGCAATAGAGCATTGGATACTGTTTCGGGTCCATTAATCAAGAATTTGTGTATAGTGGGAGGTATATAAAACCATGGGTAAAGTTTTACGAAATGATTTGCGGTTTTACGGGTAAATTTGCGAAATTTTTCGATGTGAAACTCGTGACCACAAGAAACAACAATAAGTATTATATGCAATCTTTCTATTAATTCTACATCATTTTTTGTAATTTTAGCAGAAACTTCTTCAGTTTGCTCTCTAAATTCTTTTTGAACGCGTGATTTTGTATCAGAAACAATTTTTTATCATCTGCCATTTTTTATAGTAATTTAAACGATAAAAGTAGCAGACACTCAAAAAATCCAATCCGTCCATGAAGAATGGATAAACCAAACTTTAAATTATCCACATTTACTTCTTTGCGATAATTTTATCAACTGAGTTAAACTCTTTAATTGTTGAACTGTTACAAAAATCATACTTACAACAAAAATAACTAAAATAATCACTTAAACGAAACAAAGCGAAACATAAAAAACAAATTTAAGTTAATGTGTTTCACAAAATTTCTAATATTTTCAAATGGGGCAAAAACGGGCAAGGTTTTTTTTTTATTATGTAAGCTGAAATACAATATTTCAAGAATATATAAGAAGTTTCGACCAAGTATTCTCACAAATATTTTGAAAATCAACATTTCTTTAAAAAAAAAATAATTTTTTTGGCCAATTTTTTTAAAAAGGTTTAAAAATATTTCCGCAATATTTTTCTTTACAAAAATGTATTAATTAATTAGTCAAATACCTGAAGTTGATAGATCCATTTTAAAAAATAGTGTTTTCTAAGAAACAATTCGCACAAATCCCAATTAAAATATCTTAATTTTCACTTTTTAACAAATATTGCCAAATTAGCAAATATTATTCAACTTTGGGAGCGTAAAACAAAAAAAGTAAACAACATAGATCCATAATTTTTGCAGTTATTGGTGTTGAAATTTATCTTCTTTTATATGGTACCAAATACTTGTACGAAAAACTAATTTAATTTTTTGAATTAATCCACATTTCACTAATGTGCAACGGTTTGTCAGGCTGTTAAGGGGGAGACTTCATCGACACATACTCCAAGAATAATATATTTCAAATTTTAGGTTTCTAGCTATAGGGGTTTGGGCAGGCAGTAAAAGGGGTTTTTTCCCGTTTTTCTCTTCCCCGTCTTAGCAAATGTCTACTCCGCAGGGGGAACCTACATACAAAATTTCAGCGTCCCACCTCCTGAGGTTTGGGCTGGGGGATTTTGAATGAAATAAATAAATATTTACACATTTGCCCATTTGCACATGTACATATTTACACATTTGCATATTTGCACATTACCATCAAACTATCAATCCATCAAAATATTAAACAATCAAATTTTCACTTTTCACATTTGCAAATTTGCATATTTTCAGTTTGCACATATTCACATTTGCAAATTTGTACATTTGCACTTTTGCACATTTGCCTTTCGCAAATTTGCTCATTTGCGAATTTGCACATATGCACATTTGCAAATTTGCACATTTCCACTTTTGCAAATTTGCACATTTACACTAGAGGAGTAATCCATGCACCAAATTTGAACATCCCAGCTTAAGCGGTTTTGGCAGGCCGTCAGACAATTAGGAGAATTATAGCTTGTTTTTCCCTCCGCGTTAGATTTTCCAAAAGTCACATCTTATCTGTTATCTACACTGAAGGAGCAACCTGAAAACCAAATTTTAGCTTTATAGTTTCCGCGGTTCGGGCAGGCAGTTCGGGGGAGACTTTTACTCTCACTGCACCTCCCGGTAGAAATTTCCATAAATCCAACTTGGGTTGATGTCTACGCTAGAGAAGGGACCTATGTACCAAATTTTAACTTTCCAGCTCTAGCGGTTTTGGCAAGTCGTTCAGTCGCCTTTTTTGCCCTCCCCGTTGGATTTTCCGAAATTGACATCTTAGCTTTTATCTACACTGAAAAAGGAGCCTCCATACCAAATTTCAACATCCTAGGTTCAGCGTTTTCGTCGAGCGGAGAAATTTCATCCTTTTAAACCCCAACGTCCCTGGCTAAAATTCTAAAATGTAGATTATCAGTGAGTTAGTCCATACTCACTATTTAAAATTTCAGGTATCTTGCTATTTCGGTGTGGGCAGGCCGTTAAGGGGGAGATTTCCCCATTTTTGCCCCACCCGTAGGAATTTACAAAAATCTCACCTGGGTGGATGTATACACCTCAAATGGAACCAGCATACACAATTTTAACCTTCCAGCTCTAACGGTTTTGGAAGGCCGTCGAGGCTGTCTTAGCTGTTATCTACACTGGAGAAGGAGCCTGCATACCAAATGTCAATGTCCCAGGTCCAAAGGTTTGGTAAGGCCAGGTTTTTTCGTCTTTTATGTTGTAATATATAAACTACTTGTCAACAAAATAACTTTTGTAATACAGTTTTAATTTAATAATAGTAGTCTTTGAAAGAAAAATGATTTATTGAAAAATTATTAAATAAAATTATTATTCTTCTATTCTAAAACTTTGAACCGTACGTGTATTATTTGGGTTCCTAAAAGGTTTTGGGCCCAGTCCGCGATTAATTAGAATCGTTTTATCCTGGTATTGTATTAACGAAAAGAAAAAGAAAATGGAACAAAAGTGCTCGTTTCCGTTGTTAAATTCTACAAACTATTTTACGTGGAAATTCAAAATGCAGATGCATTTAATTCAAATTGATCTGTGGGATGTTGTTGAAAAAACACATCCGAATCCTATTACACCGGAATTCATTAAAAGAGATCAAAAAGCAAGAGCAACAATAGCGATGTGTGTAGATAATTCGCAGGTACATTTAATTCGATTAGCAAATTCATCAAAATCAAGGTGGCAAAAACTGCAAATGACGTATGAGAGAAAAACTATGACATCTACATTTGCTAAGAAAGCTGTATGATAAGAGGATGATTGATGGGGAAAACATGCAAGATCATATAAACAATTTGAATATTTTAAGATCGCAATTACTAGATAGAGGTGAAGACATCAAAGATAACTCTATGGTGGCCATTATGCTTAATAGTTTACCCAAATCTTATGGAGCGCTTGTGACATCAATTGAAGGCCAACCTGAAGACGCCATCAAATTGGAATATGTTCAAGAAAAACTCTTGGACGAAGCAGAACGTAGAGGCGATGGTGCCTGTGATATAAATATTAATGAAAATTAAGCTTTAAAGGGTCAACAAGGAAAATACAAAAACCGTAAGCAAATTAAATGCTTCCATTGTAACAAAATGGGACATATGAAAAAAGATTGTTATAAATGGAAGAAAGAAAAGGGCGATTCAAGCCATGTAGCTTCAAGTCAAATTTGTTTAAATGTTTCTAATCGATTCAGGAGCATCCATACATATGACAAGCAATTATGATTTTTTCAGGAATTTTAAAAGGAATCTGAGCAAAGTTTTCATTGCTGACGGGAAATCTTTAGATGCTGTTGGTATTGGTGAAGGTGTTATTTGTGGTAAATATAATGAAATTTTATTACAAAATGTGTTATACGTGCCGGAACTTAATGGAAGTCTAATGTCAGTAAAATCTATGGCTGCGAAAGGTTGTTCAATTCATTTTGAGGGCGATAAATGCTATATCAGGAGGGAAAACAAATTGTTAGCTAATGGTATTTTAAAAGATAATTTGTATGTATTGTCTGAAATAAATATAAATAAATTATACATGGCCGATTATTCTTTGGAATGCATTCATTTGTGGCATCGGCGCTTAGGTCATCGTAATATAGCTGACATTAAAAAGTTAACAAATTTAGTTGAAGCTGTATCGTTTCAGGATTGTCAAGATACAAATTTTTGTGACATATGTGCTAAATCAAAGATGACAAGGTTACCATTTCCTAAAGAAAGTAGTAGTAAATCTTCAATGATACTTGAACTTGTACATTCAGACGTTTGTGGACCATTTCAAGTAAATTCCCAGACCGGGAAAAGATATATTTTAACATTCATTGATGATTTTTCGCGATATACTAAATTATATGTCATGTCAAAGAAAAATGAAGTTATTCTTAAATTTAAAGAATATTTGAATGAAGTTCTTCGCTGCGATAATGGTGGAGAATTCGTTAATTCTGAAATGAAAACATTTTTGAAAAATAATGGAATTATTTTGCAAACCACAGTACCTTATTGTCCGGAACAAAACGGTGTGGCGGAACGTAAAAACAGAACGTTGGTAGAAATGATTAGAGCGATGTTAACTGAAGCGAATTTGCCTAAAATGTTGTGGGCTGAATGTGCTATGGCTGCAAATTACATCCAAAATCGTTTGCCTTCTAAATCAATTTTGAAAACACCATATGAAATCTGGTATAAACGAAAACCAAATTTAAATCACATAAGGGTATATGGTAGTAAGGCATATGTTCAAGTTCCTAAATGTAAGCGCCGTAAACTTGATAACGTATCTATCCAAGGAGTTTTAGTCGGTTATGGTGAAAATTCCAAAGGTTACAGAATTTTGAAGAAAGGAAGTAATAAAATTATAATCAGCCGAAATGTACGTTTTCAAGAGAATTTTGAACAATCAAATACAGTTATTGAAAATCAAATAGAAGACAAAGTGTTGATTGAATTTTCTAAACAGAATGAAAATAGAGAGGTGCCGGTGATCAGTGAAAACGAAGTTGAAGAGGTACCAGTGATCAGCGATAATGAGTCAGAATTTGAATCTGCTGATGAAGATGCCAATGAAATTGATGATAATCAAGATATTTTATCATCAGATAATTAAAATACACAAGAAGATTTAGTAAATGAAAATAATATTCGACGTTCAGAACGAATTAAAAAAAAAACCTCCAGTAAGTTATAAGAATATGGCTAAAAGTGCAGTTAATAATTATAGTGTTCCCGATTCATGGCAAGAGATGTTAAGTATGCCAAACCCTGATCGTGAATTATGGATAGCGGCTGCCAATGAAGAGTTTTCGAGTTTGAAAAATAATAATACATGGACATTAACAAAACTTCCACACGGTAAGAAAGTTGTTGGATGTAAATGGGTGTTTCAACTAAAAAGTGACAGTCTTAATAAAACAAAATTTAAAGCTCGCTTAGTGGCAAAAGGCTATACACAATCATTTGATGACGATTATGATGAAACATTTGCTCCAGTGGGAAAATTCGTTACTTTAAGAACAATTTTGGCAGTAAGTGCATCTAAAGGATATGTAGTTAAGCACTTAGATGTGAAATCTGCTTTTTTGAATGGCGAAATTCAAGAGGAAATTTATATGGAACAACCTAAAGGTTTCATTGAAAAAGGAAAAGAACACCATGTTTGCAAATTAGAAAGGTCACAATATGGACTTAAGCAGGCAGCTAAGTCCTGGTATGATAAATTAAATAAAGTTTTATTAGAGATTGGTTTTGAATCTGGCAAGGCAGATACTTGTTTATACAAGAAATTAATAAATGATAAAGTCATTTATCTACTAGTTTATATCATTAATATGTGCTAATAACTATTCAATAATAAAAGATATACATAAACATTTAAATAAACATTTCGAAATCAAAGATTTAGGCAACGTATCATCATATTTAGGCATTCAAATAATGCGAAATCCTAATGGAAATTTTCTCCTTCATCAAGAAGAAAAAATAAAGAAACTAATAAATAAAGTTATGCTAGAAGAGGGAAAGATTAGTTCAATTCCGATGGATCCGGAGTTTATCAAGATAAATCACAACGATAATTTGTTACGAACTAACGAGCAGTACAGGTCAGTAATTGGTATGCTACTTCATCTTTCCATTACTTCTAGGCCTGACATTGCTTCAGCTGTGTCAATATTGTGTCGTAAAGTTGGAAAACCACGAAAATGTGACTGGGAAGCTGCAAAAAAGGTAGTTCGCTACCTTAAAGCTACAATAAACAACAAGTTAATAAAGGCTGGATCTGATTTAAAATTAAAATGTTTTAGTGATGCTAACTGGGCTGGAGATCATGCCGATAGAAAATCAACAAGTGGTTTTATATTTCTAATGGGTTGCAATGTAATTTCCTGGTCTTCAAAGAAACAATCTACAATTGCGTTGTCGTCAACTGAAGCCAAATTTATAGCCGCTTCGCAAGTAGCACAAGAATTATTGTGGGTAAAACAACTGCTGGAAGATATGTCAATTCCTGTTTGTACACCAGTTCCAATGTATGAAGATAATCAAAGTTGTATAAAAATAGTGGAGTCTCCCAAATTTAGTGCCAGAACAAAACATATTGACGTAAAATATCACCATATTAGGAGTCTTCATGAAAATGGAATTATAAAATTATTGTATTGTTCTTCTGATAAACAATTAGCTGATTTTTTAACAAAATCTTTACCATTGCAAAAATTTAAAATTTTAATTAAGGATATATTTTGTTGAGAAGGGGTGTTGTAATATATAAACTACTTGTCAACAAAATAACTTTTGTAATACAGTTTTAATTTAATAATAGTAGTCTTTGAAAGAAAAATGATTTATTGAAAAATTATTAAATAAAATAATTATTCTTCTATTCTAAAACTTTGAACCGTGCGTGTATTATTTGGGTTCCTAAAACTTTAGACCCCCATTTTTACCGTGAAAGGGGAGTTTTTTCCCCTTTTTGCCCCTCCCCGAAGGAATTTCCAAAAACTCTTCTTAGCGGATGTCTACGCCGGAAGAGGAACCTACATACCAAATTTCAGCTTCCTAGCTCCATCGGCTTGGGCTGGGAGATGTTGAATCAGTCAGTCAGTAACGTTATTCCTTTATATATAGAGATACAGTCCCGGGTAACTCATATATAATTATATATTGTGTTATATACAATTTTATATGATATAATATATACCATATCTTATCATATAAATCATACATCATTTCATAAAGGTCAATATATAAACAGATATGGATATATATGACAAAATATAAGGTAATTTAAAAAAATGTATGTAATATATAATTATATATGCTAATGCACCAATGTTCCCGAATTTGTATCTTTTTTTAATTCTAATCCTAACCTAATTAACTCCTATAATTATATTTATTTATTATTTTTTAAAATTAATAAAAAATACAAAGTCGAGAATAACATTGGTGCTATAAGATCCCTGTAGGAAATGTCGATAATGAAACTGTAATGATTCACTATTGACTTTGTCACCAGTACTACTGACTAATTATACCCCAGCCAACGCTTTCTGCTGCTGACTAGGTGTTGACATTGGAACCGGAGATTCACTAGTACATTTTAGTAATTCTAGTGTTCACTTTTGGAACTTTTTACTAGATTTCCACACTAGAAAGGAAATAATATTAAACAGGTGCATTTATTTTGTTAAATTAGATATTGTATTAATAATTTTTTTTTTATAAATTTCATTAAAGTTAAAAAAATGTTCGTGCAAATTTAATTTTGGTGTAGACAAATCTTCAAAAGGCTCCACAAAATCTCTGGAGTTACAACTTTCACTAAAAATTATTGCCTCTTTCTTGTTATTTTTATACAAAATTTATTGTTTTTTTTCACAAGTTTTTTGTTATTTCTTTTGCTTTTTATATATTTTGTTCAAATTTGTATATTTACCTTATAAATTCATTTTTCTCTATATTTTTATTAAAAACTTTAATTTTGCATGCAGCTATGCACATTAGAAAAAAAAAGTTCACCATACACCCTCAAATATAAAGTATTTTAACAAGAAAATTTCGAAAATGTTTTTTTGGGGTCGCCATTTTATATTTTTCGTTATATCTTCACCATTTACCGTCGGATCTTAAAGTGTTGTATATCAATGTGTGTGTGGAGCCATTGACCTCAAGTAACCCGTTCTAGTATTAACCCACCAGATCTCAGTTGCTTCCACCTTAATGTACTACACTAATATTTTAAAATGAAAGCTCGCAAAAAAGCGATAAACTTTTGCTAGGAAAGTATTTTAATAATTCCAGCAGAACTATAATTTAATGTTTTTTTTATATTTTTTGGTTCCCGAATGTGGGGCATTTTTAATTTTTATGTCATATCTTCTGTATTTACAGTCGGATCTTAAAGGGTTATATATCAATGTTTTTGCCGCAATGATACCAATTTGTTACATCAAAAATCATTGATCTCAAGCACCCTTTTATACTAATTAAGGGGTAACACCTTTGTAAAAAGCCTATATATAAAAACTTCCTTTTTTTATTTACGGAGATGTGTTAACAAAGATTGTGTTAGGTCACCGTATAAATATATTTGTTTTATTTATTTTGTATTTTAATATGGTTTTAAAATGCTATAATTGTTAAATTGTATTTTTTGTAAATTAAGGGCCACCCTAATTTATTTCTATCAACTATCCGTTAGTTTTTATTTTTTGCTTATTGTTTGTCTCTAAGTTAATGCAGCAAGAGAATATTTTAATCGTTGTTCTTGTTAGCTGTTAATATTTGCTTGTTTCATAAAGTAGAGACAAACAAGCAACAACAATTGTATTGGCTCCATGACTGCAAGGTACATATGTAAATACATTTTTGTTTTGTAGGCCTTAGACCTTTAAATTATTAATAAAGAGAATTATTGTATGTTTGGCATTTGAAGCGATCGTTGTTCTTATTAACACGGTTTCACGGGCATAATTTTCTATAGCCAAATTTTACACTGTCCATAAGAATCTTCCAGCAGCTTTGTGGATAACTCTTATAAAATAATAATTGCTCCACATTGCTGCCGGTAAAGAAAAAGCTCCTTATCGAACAGATTGCTTTTCACAAGATTTATGAAGGAGTACAAAAAAGTGTTTTCTAAGAAACAATTCGCACAAATCCCAATTAAAATATCTTAATTTTCACTTTTTAACAAATATTGCCAAATTAGCAAATATTATTCAACTTTGGGAGCGTAAAACAAAAAAAGTAAACAACATAGATCCATAATTTTTGCAGTTATTGGTGTTGAAATTTATCTTCTTTTATATGGTACCAAATACTTGTACGAAAAACTAATTTCATTTTTTGAATTAATCCACATTTCACTAATGTGCAACGGTTTGTCAGGCTGTTAAGGGGGAGACTTCATCGACACATACTCCAAGAATAATATATTTCAAATTTTAGGTTTCTAGCTATAGGGGTTTGGGCAGGCAGTAAAAGGGGTTTTTTCCCGTTTTTCTCTTCCCCGTCTTAGCAAATGTCTACTCCGCAGGGGGAACCTACATACCAAATTTCAGCGTCCCACCTCCTGAGGTTTGGGCTGGGGGATTTTGAATGAAATAAATAAATATTTACACATTTGCCCATTTGCACATGTACATATTTACACATTTGCATATTTGCACATTACCATCAAACTATCAATCCATCAAAATATTAAACAATCAAATTTTCACTTTTGCACATTTGCAAATTTGCATATTGTCACATTTGAACTTTTGCAAATTTGCATATTTTCAGTTTGCACATATGCACATTTGCAAATTTGCACATTTCCACTTTTGCAAATTTGCACATTTACACTAGAGGAGTAATCCATGCACCAAATTTGAACATCCCAGCTTAAGCGGTTTTGGCAGGCCGTCAGACAAGGAGGAGAAATATAGCTTGTTTTTCCCTCCGCGTTAGATTTTCCAAAAGTCACATCTTATCTGTTATCTACACTGAAGGAGCAACCTGAAAACCAAATTTTAGCTTTATAGTTTCCACGGTTCGGGCAGGCAGTTCGGGGGAGACTTTTACTTTCACTGCACCTCCCGGTAGAAATTTCCATAAATCCAACTTGGGTTGATGTCTACGCTAGAGAAGGGACCTATGTACCAAATTTTAACTTTCCAGCTCTAGCGGTTTTGGCAAGTCGTTCAGTCCCCTTTTTTGCCCTCCCCGTTGGATTTTCCAAAATTGACATCTTAGCTTTTATCTACACTGAAAAAGGAGCCTCCATACCAAATTTCAACATCCTAGGTTCAGCGGTTTCGTCGAGCGGAGAAATTTCATCCTTTTAAACCCCAACGTCCCTGGCTAAAATTCTAAAATGTAGATTATCAGTGAGTTAGTCCATACTCAATATTTAAAATTTCAGGTATCTTGCTATTTCGGTGTGGGCAGGCCGTTAAGGGGGAGATTTCCCCATTTTTGCCCCACCCGTAGGAATTTACAAAAATCTCACCTGGGTGGATGTATACACCTCAAATGGAACCAGCATACACAATTTTAACCTTCCAGCTCTAACGGTTTTGGAAGGCCGTCGAGGCTGTCTTAGCTGTTATCTACACTGGAGAAGGAGCCTGCATACCAAATGTCAATGTCCCAGGTCCAAAGGTTTGGTAAGGCCAGGTTTTTTCGTCCTTTATGTTGTAATATATAAACTACTTGTCAACAAAATAACTTTTGTAATACAGTTTTAATTTAATAATAGTAGTCTTTGAAAGAAAAATGATTTATTGAAAAATTATTATTCTTCTATTCTAAAACTTTGAACCGTGCGTGTATTATTTGGGTTCCTAAAAGGTTTTGGGCCCAGTCCGCGATTAATTAGAATCGTTTTATCCTGGTATTGTATTAACGAAAAGAAAAAGAAAATGGAACAAAAGTGCGCGTTTCCGTTGTTAAATTCTACAAACTATTTTACGTGGAAATTCAAAATGCAGATGCATTTAATTCAAATTGATCTGTGGGATGTTGTTGAAAAAACACATCCGTATCCTATTACACCGGAATTCATTAAAAGAGATCAAAAAGCAAGAGCAACAATAGCGATGTGTGTAGATAATTCGCAGGTACATTTAATTCGATTAGCAAATTCATCAAAATCAATGTGGCAAAAACTGCAAATGACGTATGAGAGAAAAACTATGACATCTACATTTGCTAAGAAAGCTGTATGATAAGAGGATGATTGATGGGGAAAACATGCAAGATCATATAAACAATTTGAATATTTTAAGATCGCAATTACTAGATAGAGGTGAAGGCATCAAAGATAACTCTATGGTGGCCATTATGCTTAATAGTTTACCCAAATCTTATGGAGCGCTTGTGACATCAATTGAAGGCCAACCTGAAGACGCCATCAAATTGGAATATGTTCAAGAAAAACTCTTGGACGAAGCAGAACGTAGAGGCGATGGTGCCTGTGATATAAATATTAATGAAAATGAAGCTTTAAAGGGTCAACAAGGAAAATACAAAAACCGTAAGCAAATTAAATGCTTCCATTGTAACAAAATGGGACATATGAAAAAAGATTGTTATAAATGGAAGAAAGAAAAGGGCGATTCAAGCCATGTAGCTTCAAGTCAAATTTGTTTAAATGTTTCTAATCGATTCAGGAGCATCCATACATATGACAAGCAATTATGATTTTTTCAGGAATTTTAAAAGGAATCTGAGCAAAGTTTTCATTGCTGACGGGAAATCTTTAGATGCTGTTGGTATTGGTGAAGGTGTTATTTGTGGTAAATATAATGAAATTTTATTACAAAATGTGTTATACGTGCCGGAACTTAATGGAAGTCTAATGTCAGTAAAATCTATGGCTGCGAAAGGTTGTTCAATTCATTTTGAGGGCGATAAATGCTATATCAGGAGGGAAAACAAATTGTTAGCTAATGGTATTTTAAAAGATAATTTGTATGTATTGTCTGAAATAAATATAAATAAATTATACATGGCCGATTATTCTTTGGAATGCATTCATTTGTGGCATCGGCGCTTAGGTCATCGTAATATAGCTGACATTAAAAAGTTAACAAATTTAGTTGAAGCTGTATCGTTTCAGGATTGTCAAGATACAAATTTTTGTGACATATGTGCTAAATCAAAGATGACAAGGTTACCATTTCCTAAAGAAAGTAGTAGTAAATCTTCAATGATACTTGAACTTGTACATTCAGACGTTTGTGGACCATTTCAAGTAAATTCCCAGACCGGGAAAAGATATATTTTAACATTCATTGATGATTTTTCGCGATATACTAAATTATATGTCATGTCAAAGAAAAATGAAGTTATTCTTAAATTTAAAGAATATTTGAATGAAGTTCTTCGCTGCGATAATGGTGGAGAATTCGTTAATTCTGAAATGAAAACATTTTTGAAAAATAATGGAATTATTTTGCAAACCACAGTACCTTATTGTCCGGAACAAAACGGTGTGGCGGAACGTAAAAACAGAACGTTGGTAGAAATGATTAGAGCGATGTTAACTGAAGCGAATTTGCCTAAAATGTTGTGGGCTGAATGTGCTATGGCTGCAAATTACATCCAAAATCGTTTGCCTTCTAAATCAATTTTGAAAACACCATATGAAATCTGGTATAAACGAAAACTAAATTTAAATCACATAAGGGTATATGGTAGTAAGGCATATGTTCAAGTTCCTAAATGTAAGCGCCGTAAACTTGATAACGTATCTATCGAAGGAGTTTTAGTCGGTTATGGTGAAAATTCCAAAGGTTACAGAATTTTGAAGAAAGGAAGTAATAAAATTATAATCAGCCGAAATGTACGTTTTCAAGAGAATTTTGAACAATCAAATACAGTTATTGAAAATCAAATAGAAGACAGTGTTGATTGAATTTTCTAAACAGAATGAAAATAGAGAGGTGCCGGTGATCAGTGAAAACGAAGTTGAAGAGGTACCAGTGATCAGCGATAATGAGTCAGAATTTGAATCTGCTGATGAAGATGCCAATGAAATTGATGATAATCAAGATATTTTATCATCAGATAATTAAAATACACAAGAAGATTTAGTAAATGAAAATAATATTCGACGTTCAGAACGAATTCAAAAAAAAACCTCCAGTAAGTTATAAGAATATGGCTAAAAGTGCAGTTAATAATTATAGTGTTCCGATTCATGGCAAGAGATGTTAAGTATGCCAAACCCTGATCGTGAATTATGGATAGCGGCTGCCAATGAAGAGTTTTCGAGTTTGAAAAATAATAATACATGGACATTTACAAAACTTCCACACGGTAAGAAAGTTGTTGGATGTAAATGGGTGTTTCAACTAAAAAGTGACAGTCTTAATAAAACAAAATTTAAAGCTCGCTTAGTGGCAAAAGGCTATACACAATCATTTGATGAGGATTATGAAGAAACATTTGCTCCAGTGGGAAAATTCGTTACTTTAAGAACAATTTTGGCAGTAAGTGCATCTAAAGGATATGTAGTTAAGCACTTAGATGTGAAATCTGCTTTTTTGAATGGCGAAATTCAAGAGGAAATTTATATGGAACAACCTAAAGGTTTCATTGAAAAAGGAAAAGAACACCATGTTTGCAAATTAGAAAGGTCACTATATGGACTTAAGCAGGCAGCTAAGTCCTGGTATGATAAATTAAATAAAGTTTTATTAGAGATTGGTTTTGAATCTGGCAAGGCAGATACTTGTTTATACAAGAAATTAATAAATGATAAAGTCATTTATCTACTAGTTTATATCATTAATATGTGCTAATAACTATTCAATAATAAAAGATATACATAAACATTTAAATAAACATTTCGAAATCAAAGATTTAGGCAACGTATCATCATATTTAGGCATTCAAATAATGCGAAATCCTAATGGAAATTTTCTCCTTCATCAAGAAGAAAAAATAAAGAAACTAATAAATAAAGTTAAGCTAGAAGATGGAAAGATTAGTTCAATTCCGATGGATCCGGAGTTTATCAAGATAAATCACAACGATAATTTGTTACGAACTAACGAGCAGTACAGGTCAGTAATTGGTATGCTACTTCATCTTTCCATTACTTCTAGGCCTGACATTGCTTCAGCTGTGTCAATATTGTGTCGTAAAGTTGGAAAACCACGAAAATGTGACTGGGAAGCTGCAAAAAAGGTAGTTCGCTACCTTAAAGCTACAATAAACAACAAGTTAATAATAAAGGCTGGATCTGATTTAAAATTAAAATGTTTTAGTGATGCTAACTGGGCTGGAGATCATGCCGATAGAAAATCAACAAGTGGTTTTATATTTCTAATGGGTTGCAATGTAATTTCCTGGTCTTCAAAGAAACAATCTACAATTGCGTTGTCGTCAACTGAAGCCAAATTTATAGCCGCTTCGCAAGCAGCACAAGAATTATTGTGGGTAAAACAACTGCTGGAAGATATGTCAATTCCTGTTTGTACACCAGTTCCAATGTATGAAGATAATCAAAGTTGTATAAAAATAGTGGAGTCTCCCAAATTTAGTGCCAGAACAAAACATATTGACGTAAAATATCACCATATTAGGAGTCTTCATGAAAATGGAATTATAAAATTATTGTATTGTTCTTCTGATAAACAATTAGCTGATTTTTTAACAAAATCTTTACCATTGCAAAAATTTAAAATTTTAATTAAGGATATATTTTGTTGAGAAGGGGTGTTGTAATATATAAACTACTTGTCAACAAAATAACTTTTGTAATACAGTTTTAATTTAATAATAGTAGTCTTTGAAAGAAAAATGATTTATTGAAAAATTATTAAATATAATAATTATTCTTCTATTCTAAAACTTTGAACCGTGCGTGTATTATTTGGGTTCCTAAAACTTTAGACCCCCATTTTTACCGTGAAAGGGGAGTTTTTCCCCTTTTTGCCCCTCCCCGAAGGAATTTCCAAAAACTCTTCTTAGCGGATGTCTACGCCGGAAGAGGAACCTACATACCAAATTTCAGCTTCCTAGCTCCATCGGCTTAGGCTGGGAGATGTTGAATCAGTCAGTCAGTAACGTTATTCCTTTATATATAGAGATACAGTCCCGGGTAACTCATATATAATTATATATTGTGTTATATACAATTTTATATGATATAATATATACCATATCTTATCATATAAATCATACATCATTTCATAAAGGTCAATATATAAACAGATATGGATATATATGACAAAATATAAGGTAATTTAAAAAAATGTATGTAATATATAATTATATATGCTAATGCACCAATGTTCCCGACTTTGTATCTTTTTTTAATTCTAATCCTAACCTAATTAACTCCTATAATTATATTTATTTATTATTTTTTAAAATTAATAAAAAATACAAAGTCGAGAATAACATTGGTGCTATAAGATCCCTGTAGGAAATGTCGATAATGAAACTGTAATGATTCACTATTGACTTTGTCACCAGTACTACTGACTAATTATACCCCAGCCAACGCTTTCTGCTGCTGACTAGGTGTTGACATTGGAACCGGAGATTCACTAGTACATTTTAGTAATTCTAGTGTTCACTTTTGGAACTTTTTACTAGATTTCCACACTAGAAAGGAAATAATATTAAACAGGTGCATTTATTTTGTTAAATTAGATATTGTATTAATAATTTTTTTTTTATAAATTTCATTAAAGTTAAAAAAATTTTCGTGCAAATTTAATTTTGGTGTAGACAAATCTTCAAAAGGCTCCACAAAATCTCTGGAGTTACAACTTTCACTAAAAATTATTGCCTCTTTCTTGTTATTTTTATACAAAATTTATTGTTTTTTTTCACAAGTTTTTTGTTATTTCTTTTGCTTTTTATATATTTTGTTCAAATTTGTATATTTACCTTATAAATTCATTTTTCTCTATATTTTTATTAAAAACTTTAATTTTGCATGCAGCTATGCACATTAGAAAAAAAAAGTTCACCATACACCCTCAAATATAAAGTATTTTAACAAGAAAATTTCGAAAATGTTTTTTTTGGGGTCGCCATTTTATATTTTTCGTTATATCTTCGCCATTTACCGTCGGATCTTAAAGTGTTGTATATCAATGTGTTTTGTCTCGCGGAGACCAATGTTTTCCACGAAGGAGCCATTGACCTCAAGTAACCCGTTCTAGTATTAACCCACCAGATCTCAGTTGCTTCCACCTTAATGTACTACACTAATATTTTAAAATGAAAGCTCGCAAAAAAGCGATAAACTTTTGCTAGGAAAGTATTTTAATAATTCCAGCAGAACTATAATTTAATGTTTTTTTTAAATTTTTTTTGTTGCCGAATGTGGGGCATTTTTAATTTTTATGTCATATCTTCTGTATTTACAGTCGGATCTTAAAGGGTTATATATCAATGTTTTTGCCGCAATGATACCAATTTGTTACATCAAAAATCATTGATCTCAAGCACCCTTTTATACTAATTAAGGGGTAACACCTTTGTAAAAAGCCTATATATAAAAACTTCCTTTTTTTATTTACGGAGATGTGTTAACAAAGATTGTGTTAGGTCACCGTATAAATATATTTGTTTTATTTATTTTGTATTTTAATATGGTTTTAAAATGCTATAATTGTTAAATTGTATTTTTTGTAAATTAAGGGCCACCCTAATTTATTTCTATCAACTGTCCGTTAGTTTTTATTTTTTGCTTATTGTTTGTCTCTAAGTTAATGCAGCAAGAGAATATTTTAATCGTTGTTCTTGTTAGCTGTTAATATTTGCTTGTTTCATAAAGTAGAGACAAACAAGCAACAACAATTGTATTGGCTCCATGACTGCAAGGTACATATGTAAATACATTTTTGTTTTGTAGGCCTTAGACCTTTAAATTATTAATAAAGAGAATTATTGTATGTTTGGCATTTGAAGCGATCGTTGTTCTTATTAACACGGTTTCACGGGCATAATTTTCTATAGCCAAATTTTACACTGTCCATAAGAATCTTCCAGCAGCTTTGTGGATAACTCTTATAAAATAATAATTGCTCCACATTGCTGCCGGTAAAGAAAAAGCTCCTTATCGAACAGATTGCTTTTCACAAGATTTATGAAGGAGTACAAAAAAGTGTTTTCTAAGAAACAATTCGCACAAATCCCAATTAAAATATCTTAATTTTCACTTTTTAACAAATATTGCCAAATTAGCAAATATTATTCAAATATTAAACAACATAGATCCATAATTTTTGCAGTTATTGGTGTTGAAATTTATCTTCTTTTATATGGTACCAAATACTTGTACGAAAAACTAATTTCATTTTTTGAATTAATCCACATTTCACTAATGTGCAACGGTTTGTCAGGCTGTTAAGGGGGAGACTTCATCGACACATACTCCAAGAATAATATATTTCAAATTTTAGGTTTCTAGCTATAGGGGTTTGGGCAGGCAGTAAAAGGGGTTTTTTCCCGTTTTTCTCTTCCCCGTCTTAGCAAATGTCTACTCCGCAGGGGGAACCTACATACCAAATTTCAGCGTCCCACCTGCTGAGGTTTGGGCTGGGGGATTTTGAATGAAATAAATAAATATTTACACATTTGCCCATTTGCACATGTACATATTTACACATTTGCATATTTGCACATTACCATCAAACTATCAATCCATCAAAATATTAAACAATCAAATTTTCACTTTTGCACATTTGCAAATTTGCATATTGTCACATTTGAACTTTTGCAAATTTGCATATTTTCAGTTTGCACATATGCACATTTGCAAATTTGCACATTTCCACTTTTGCAAATTTGCACATTTACACTAGAGGAGTAATCCATGCACCAAATTTGAACATCCCAGCTTAAGCGGTTTTGGCAGGCCGTCAGACAAGGAGGAGAAATATAGCTTGTTTTTCCCTCCGCGTTAGATTTTCCAAAAGTCACATCTTATCTGTTATCTACACTGAAGGAGCAACCTGAAAACCAAATTTTAGCTTTATAGTTTCCGCGGTTCGGGCAGGCAGTTCGGGGGAGACTTTTACTTTCACTGCACCTCCCGGTAGAAATTTCCATAAATCCAACTTGGGTTGATGTCTACGCTAGAGAAGGGTTCTATGTACCAAATTTTAACTTTCCAGCTCTAGCGGTTTTGGCAAGTCGTTCAGTCCCCTTTTTTGCCCTCCCCGTTGGATTTTCCAAAATTGACATCTTAGCTTTTATCTACACTGAAAAAGGAGCCTCCATACCAAATTTCAACATCCTAGGTTCAGCGGTTTCGTCGAGCGGAGAAATTTCATCCTTTTAAACCCCAACGTCCCTGGCTTAAATTCTAAAATGTAGATTATCAGTGAGTTAGTCCATACTCAATATTTAAAATTTCAGGTATCTTGCTATTTCGGTGTGGGCAGGCCGTTAAGGGGGAGATTTCCCCATTTTTGCCCCACCCGTAGGAATTTACAAAAATCTCACCTGGGTGGATGTATACACCTCAAATGGAACCAGCATACACAATTTTAACCTTCCAGCTCTAACGGTTTTGGAAGGCCGTCGAGGCTGTCTTAGCTGTTATCTACACTGGAGAAGGAGCCTGCATACCAAATGTCAATGTCCCAGGTCCAAAGGTTTGGTAAGGCCAGGTTTTTTCGTCCTTTATGTTGTAATATATAAACTACTTGTCAACAAAATAACTTTTGTAATACAGTTTTAATTTAATAATAGTAGTCTTTGAAAGAAAAATGATTTATTGAAAAATTATTATTCTTCTATTCTAAAACTTTGAACCGTGCGTGTATTATTTGGGTTCCTAAAAGGTTTTGGGCCCAGTCCGCGATTAATTAGAATAGTTTTATCCTGGTATTGTATTAACGAAAAGAAAAAGAAAATGGAACAAAAGTGCGCGTTTCCGTTGTTAAATTCTACAAACTATTTTACGTGGAAATTCAAAATGCAGATGCATTTAATTCAAATTGATCTGTGGGATGTTGTTGAAAAAACACATCCGTATCCTATTACACCGGAATTCATTAAAAGAGATCAAAAAGCAAGAGCAACAATAGCGATGTGTGTAGATAATTCGCAGGTACATTTAATTCGATTAGCAAATTCATCAAAATCAATGTGGCAAAAACTGCAAATGACGTATGAGAGAAAAACTATGACATCTACATTTGCTAAGAAAGCTGTATGATAAGAGGATGATTGATGGGGAAAACATGCAAGATCATATAAACAATTTGAATATTTTAAGATCGCAATTACTAGATAGAGGTGAAGGCATCAAAGATAACTCTATGGTGGCCATTATGCTTAATAGTTTACCCAAATCTTATGGAGCGCTTGTGACATCAATTGAAGGCCAACCTGAAGACGCCATCAAATTGGAATATGTTCAAGAAAAACTCTTGGACGAAGCAGAACGTAGAGGCGATGGTGCCTGTGATATAAATATTAATGAAAATGAAGCTTTAAAGGGTCAACAAGGAAAATACAAAAACCGTAAGCAAATTAAATGCTTCCATTGTAACAAAATGGGACATATGAAAAAAGATTGTTATAAATGGAAGAAAGAAAAGGGCGATTCAAGCCATGTAGCTTCAAGTCAAATTTGTTTAAATGTTTCTAATCGATTCAGGAGCATCCATACATATGACAAGCAATTATGATTTTTTCAGGAATTTTAAAAGGAATCTGAGCAAAGTTTTCATTGCTGACGGGAAATCTTTAGATGCTGTTGGTATTGGTGAAGGTGTTATTTGTGGTAAATATAATGAAATTTTATTACAAAATGTGTTATACGTGCCGGAACTTAATGGAAGTCTAATGTCAGTAAAATCTATGGCTGCGAAAGGTTGTTCAATTCATTTTGAGGGCGATAAATGCTATATCAGGAGGGAAAACAAATTGTTAGCTAATGGTATTTTAAAAGATAATTTGTATGTATTGTCTGAAATAAATATAAATAAATTATACATGGCCGATTATTCTTTGGAATGCATTCATTTGTGGCATCGGCGCTTAGGTCATCGTAATATAGCTGACATTAAAAAGTTAACAAATTTAGTTGAAGCTGTATCGTTTCAGGATTGTCAAGATACAAATTTTTGTGACATATGTGCTAAATCAAAGATGACAAGGTTACCATTTCCTAAAGAAAGTAGTAGTAAATCTTCAATGATACTTGAACTTGTACATTCAGACGTTTGTGGACCATTTCAAGTAAATTCCCAGACCGGGAAAAGATATATTTTAACATTCATTGATGATTTTTCGCGATATACTAAATTATATGTCATGTCAAAGAAAAATGAAGTTATTCTTAAATTTAAAGAATATTTGAATGAAGTTCTTCGCTGCGATAATGGTGGAGAATTCGTTAATTCTGAAATGAAAACATTTTTGAAAAATAATGGAATTATTTTGCAAACCACAGTACCTTATTGTCCGGAACAAAACGGTGTGGCGGAACGTAAAAACAGAACGTTGGTAGAAATGATTAGAGCGATGTTAACTGAAGCGAATTTGCCTAAAATGTTGTGGGCTGAATGTGCTATGGCTGCAAATTACATCCAAAATCGTTTGCCTTCTAAATCAATTTTGAAAACACCATATGAAATCTGGTATAAACGAAAACTAAATTTAAATCACATAAGGGTATATGGTAGTAAGGCATATGTTCAAGTTCCTAAATGTAAGCGCCGTAAACTTGATAACGTATCTATCGAAGGAGTTTTAGTCGGTTATGGTGAAAATTCCAAAGGTTACAGAATTTTGAAGAAAGGAAGTAATAAAATTATAATCAGCCGAAATGTACGTTTTCAAGAGAATTTTGAACAATCAAATACAGTTATTGAAAATCAAATAGAAGACAGTGTTGATTGAATTTTCTAAACAGAATGAAAATAGAGAGGTGCCGGTGATCAGTGAAAACGAAGTTGAAGAGGTACCAGTGATCAGCGATAATGAGTCAGAATTTGAATCTGCTGATGAAGATGCCAATGAAATTGATGATAATCAAGATATTTTATCATCAGATAATTAAAATACACAAGAAGATTTAGTAAATGAAAATAATATTCGTTCAGAACGAATTCAAAAAAAAACCTCCAGTAAGTTATAAGAATATGGCTAAAAGTGCAGTTAATAATTATAGTGTTCCCGATTCATGGCAAGAGATGTTAAGTATGCCAAACCCTGATCGTGAATTATGGAAAAATAATAATACATGGACATTAACAAAACTTCCACACGGTAAGAAAGTTGTTGGATGTAAATGGGTGTTTCAACTAAAAAGTGACAGTCTTAATAAAACAAAATTTAAAGCTCGCTTAGTGGCAAAAGGCTATACACAATCATTTGATGAGGATTATGAAGAAACATTTGCTCCAGTGGGAAAATTCGTTACTTTAAGAACAATTTTGGCAGTAAGTGCATCTAAAGGATATGTAGTTAAGCACTTAGATGTGAAATCTGCTTTTTTGAATGGCGAAATTCAAGAGGAAATTTATATGGAACAACCTAAAGGTTTCATTGAAAAAGGAAAAGAACACCATGTTTGCAAATTAGAAAGGTCACTATATGGACTTAAGCAGGCAGCTAAGTCCTGGTATGATAAATTAAATAAAGTTTTATTAGAGATTGGTTTTGAATCTGGCAAGGCAGATACTTATTTATACAAGAAATTAATAAATGATAGTCATTTATCTAATAGTTTATGTAGATGATATATTAATATGTGCTAATAACTATTCAATAATAAAAGATATACATAAACATTTAAGTAAACATTTCGAAATCAAAGATTTAGGCAACGTATCATCATATTTAGGCATTCAAATAATGCGAAATCCTAATGGAGATTTTCTCCTTCATCAAGAAGAAAAAAATAAAGAAACTAATAAAAAAAGTTAAGCTAGAAGATGGAAAGATTAGTTCAATTCCGATGGATCCGGAGTTTATCAAGATAAATCACAACGATAATTTGTTACGAACTAACGAGCAGTACAGGTCAGTAATTGGTATGCTACTTCATCTTTCCATTACTTCTAGGCCTGACATTGGTTCAGCTGTGTCAATATTGTGTCGTAAAGTTGGAAAACCACGAGAATGTGACTGGGAAGCTGCAAAAAAGGTAGTTCGCTACCTTAAAGCTACAATAAACAACAAGTTAATAATAAAGGCTGGATCTGATTTAAAATTAAAATGTTTTACTGATGCTAACTGGGCTGGAGATCATGGCGATAGAAAATCAACAAGTGGTTTTATAATTCTAATGGGTTGCAATGTAATTTCCTGGTCTTCAAAGAAACAATCTACAATTGCGTTGTCGTCAACTGAAGCCGAATTTATAGCCGCTTCGCAAGCAGCACAAGAATTATTGTGGGTAAAACAACTGCTGGAAGATATGTCAATTCCTGTTTGTACACCAGTTCCAATGTATGAAGATAATCAAAGTTGTATAAAAATAGTGGAGTTTAGTGCCAGAACAAAACATATTGACGTAAAATATCACCATATTAGGAGTCTTCATGAAAATGGAATTATAAAATTATTGTATTGTTCTTCTGATAAACAATTAGCTGATTTTTTAACAAAATCTTTACCATTGCCAAAATTTAAAATTTTAATTAAGGATATATTTTGTTGAGAAGGGGTGTTGTAATATATAAACTACTTGTCAACAAAATAACTTTTGTAATACAGTTTTAATTTAATAATAGTAGTCTTTGAAAGAAAAATGATTTATTGAAAAATTATTAAATAAAATTATTATTCTTCTATTCTAAAACTGAACCGTGCGTGTATTATTTGGGTTCCTAAAACTTTAGACCCCCATTTTTACCGTGAAAGGGGAGTTTTTTCCCCTTTTTGCCCCTCCCCGAAGGAATTTCCAAAAACTCTTCTTAGCGGATGTCTACGCCGGAAGAGGAACCTACATACCAAATTTCAGCTTCCTAGCACCATCGGCTTAGGCTGGGAGATGTTGAATCAGTCAGTCAGTAACGTTATTCCTTTATATATAGAGATACAGTCCCGGGTAACTCATATATAATTATATATTGTGTTATATACAATTTTATATGATATAATATATACCATATCTTATCATATAAATCATACATCATTCCATAAAGGTCAATATATAAACAGATATGGATATATATGACAAAATATAAGGTAATTTAAAAAAATGTATGTAATATATAATTATATATGCTAATGCACCAATGTTCCCGACTTTGTATCTTTTTTTAATTCTAATCCTAACCTAATTAACTCCTATAATTATATTTATTTATTATTTTTTAAAATTAATAAAAAATACAAAGTCGAGAATAACATTGGTGCTATAAGATCCCTGTAGGAAATGTCGATAATGAAACTGTAATGATTCACTATTGACTTTGTCACCAGTACTACTGACTAATTATACCCCAGCCAACGCTTTCTGCTGCTGACTAGGTGTTGACATTGGAACCGGAGATTCACTAGTACATTTTAGTAATTCTAGTGTTCACTTTTGGAACTTTTTACTAGATTTCCACACTAGAAAGGAAATAATATTAAACAGGTGCATTTATTTTGTTAAATTAGATATTGTATTAATAATTTTTTTTTTATAAATTTCATTAAAGTTAAAAAAATGTTCGTGCAAATTTAATTTTGGTGTAGACAAATCTTCAATAGGCTCCACAAAATCTCTGGAGTTACAACTTTCACTAAAAATTATTGCCTCTTTCTTGTTATTTTTATACAAAATTTATTGTTTTTTTTCACAAGTTTTTTGTTATTTCTTTTGCTTTTTATATATTTTGTTCAAATTTGTATATTTACCTTATAAATTCATTTTTCTCTATATTTTTATTAAAAACTTTAATTTTGCATGCAGCTATGCACATTAGAAAAAAAAAGTTCACCATACACCCTCAAATATAAAGTATTTTAACAAGAAAATTTCGAAAATGTTTTTTTTGGGGTCGCCATTTTATATTTTTCGTTATATCTTCGCCATTTACCGTCGGATCTTAAAGTGTTGTATATCAATGTGTTTTGTCTCGCGGAGACCAATGTTTTCCACGAAGGAGCCATTGACCTCAAGTAACCCGTTCTAGTATTAACCCACCAGATCTCAGTTGCTTCCACCTTAATGTACTACACTAATATTTTAAAATGAAAGCTCGCAAAAAAGCGATAAACTTTTGCTAGGAAAGTATTTTAATAATTCCAGCAGAACTATAATTTAATGTTTTTTTTTAATTTTTTTTGTTGCCGAATGTGGGGCATTTTTAATTTTTATGTCATATCTTCTGTATTTACAGTCGGATCTTAAAGGGTTATATATCAATGTTTTTGCCGCAATGATACCAATTTGTTACATCAAAAATCATTGACCTCAAGCACCCTTTTATACTAATTAAGGGGTAACACAAAAACTTCCTTTTTTTATTTACGGAGATGTGTTAACAAAGATTGTGTTAGGTCACCGTATAAATGTATTTGTTTTATTTGTTTTGTATTTTAATATGGTTTTAAAATGCTATAATTGTTAAATTGTATTTTTTGTAAATTAAGGGCCACCCTAATTTATTTCTATCAACTGTCCGTTAGTTTTTATTTTTTGCTTATTGTTTGTCTCTAAGTTAATGCAGCAAGAGAATATTTTAATCGTTGTTCTTGTTAGCTGTTAATATTTGCTTGTTTCATAAAGTAGAGACAAACAAGCAACAACAATTGTATTGGCTCCATGACTGCAAGGTACATATGTAAATACATTTTTGTTTTGTAGGCCTTAGACCTTTAAATTATTAATAAAGAGAATTATTGTATGTTTGGCATTTGAAGCGATCGTTGTTCTTATTAATACGGTTTCACGGGCATAATTTTCTATAGCCAAATTTTACACTGTCCATAAGAATCTTCCAGCAGCTTTGTGGATAACTCTTATAAAATAATAATTGCTCCACATTGCTGCCGGTAAAGAAAAAGCTCCTTATCGAACAGATTGGTTTTCACAAGATTTATGGAGGAGTACAAAAAATTTTGTTTTACACAAAGTTTTACAAAATGATAGTATATTTACAATAGAGGTCCACGGCACGCAGCATTACTTAATCAATTTTTGGTGGATTTCTCTGAAATTTATAATGCATATGGAAAACTAAATTATCTATGGATGCGCGTAGGAGTTTTTGATAGGTCAAATACTTTTTGACTAGAGCTGTTTCTTTACCAGTATAAAAAATAGATATTTTGGCTTTAACACTTCGCTGTTTCGTCAAACATTAATATACCCAAAACTCATACGCTTTTCTCTAGATAATTTAGTTTTCTATATAAAGTGTATGTTTCAGAGCGATCCACCTAAAATTGGTTAAATTATGCTGAGTGCCGTGGATCACTTATAAAATAACACAAATTTTAATCGATCATATTTTGACTTGATTCAAGTTGGCTGTATTTTTGGCGGCTGTCAAGTTTAGAAAAAATGTGCCCCATTCGTTGCTCATCGCCATAGAAGATTCATGTACTACATGAACAAAACGCTCGGTTGTTTTGAGAATGGCACGGATAAGCTGTGAAAATAATTAAGTTAAGCAAAGAAAACTATAAAGTTATGTTATTTTTCTTGTGCCAACCTGGTAATTTAATTATTTCTTCTGAACACTGTAATGCTTCCAGGTGGTCTTGCGTATAGAACTGCAAGCATGACGGATCAGTGAATTCGAATTTTGACCAATTAATCATATCGAAGTAGGAGTCACTCTCGAAGTTTATAAAATTATTCACTTGTGGACCGAACATTTGACGAATGTATCCCGGTGATCATTGCGGGCTGACAAAATCTTGGCATAGCCATCTGAACGTACTAGTGGATCTTGGTCTGTTATCATCGATAACAAAACATTCTCGGGGTGTAAAAAGTACGCATTATTTTCGATGACCGGGCGAAGGATTAGTTGAACGTCTTCCGGCAACTGACGAATCCAAGATATGTATTGAAAAATATAGCGACTTCCGTGAACTGCCAGCGGTTGGATTTTTACTCGAAACCAGAATGGCGCATAAATTTTTACAACGAACTGAGCCAGATTTTTCAATATCATCGAGGGTTTCGTGCACGTCACATAATAGCGGAGGATTCCAGAGGCTGTTGTTAGCCAGCGCGCTGTGCTAATAGCACCAGGCTTCTCGCTGGCTAATCTCTCATCGCATTCTCCGGTAGAACCATACGATACAAATAAAGCTGGTCGCCTCGAACATTCCAGCCTTCTATGTTCGCTGACATTTATCCCATTGGAATGCGTCCAAAATCTTTATTGACCTAACCAAAGGGAATAATATTTACAATTACATTGACGTATTAGAGTATACGGAACACAATAAGGTGTGGGTAAAATTATAAATATATTAAACTTACAGAATAGGGTATGCAATTCCAGGTCCTTTCTGTTTGCCAAGTAATGATCTTAATAGCGCATTTAATGGTAACTCGTTGAAGTGGAATAGGCATACGAACCATTGCAAAGGTCTCTGTAAATGGCGTTCCATTCTTACAATGACTACATTTTTGTAGCCATTGTTGGTAGAAGTTCCATCGCAACTAATAGCTATTAAGAAGTCCATATTGAAGTTCTCTTGACTCAAATAATCTACGATGCTCATCTGGATTCCCAAAGCAGTGCTGTCAGTGGGCGTAGCATAGCCAATGAATTTTACATCTGGCTCTTTCACAATGGTGATATGTTCTTCATTCACAACAACATTTCGGGTCACATCCGTTACTCTTCTCAAAGTTCGCTCTTTCTTGCCATCGAAAGAGATACACGTGAATAACTCATTACATTTTGCCACGGCTATTGCTTCCTTACGAAACTTCACTCGTTCTCTAAATATCTTGTTTTTGTTGATGATAAGCCCGTCAAAGAACTGACATATATTTTCGGCTGTTTCTGCAGATAACTCTTCTTTGGCTTTTGTGGTAATCGACAATTTCAAATCTTTTATTAACATTGTGGCAAGTAAGGCACCGCACAGTGGTCGATATACCGAATCTGGCAGCATTTAATTCGCAAATGAATAAAAACAAAGCCTGATGCTTAATTTAAATTAACCTGTAAACAATTTTCATTTATTTCAGAGCTTTAAATACAAATAGAGTGAAAATAGTATGTCTATAATTTAACACAAATATTTATAATTTCCAGCCTATAACAAAATTTGTTAAATTCCACCACTTTTTTGTTAAAGTTGCTGATACCTACCCAAAAAATTAGAAATATTTCTGTTAAATTACAGACATATTATTTTGGGTGTATCTAATATAATTAATACAAATTTCTTAAAGATAATATATTTGTTTTTAATCTGAATCAGATGTATCAGAACCAACAGTGTCTTCATGTATAATTGGCTCTGAAAGCAAATTTTGTACATCTCTTTCAATTTCGATGTTGTTCCGGGAGTAGCTAGAAGGTCGTTTGGAGAGCGTGGATATTAGAGGATCAGATGAGAAAAGAAGTGAGTGCATTAAATCCTCCATTGTGTTTTTTCTTGAATTTTTCCGTGTATGATGCTCTCTAAAATTTCTCAAATCCTTATTTCGCGATTCCTGTGCTTCTTCTGACATCGTGCCAATTGGAAGAGAGACATTGTTTATGACTTCAGCACCGTGAATTAATATTTTGTGTACAGAAGATGGCATAAAGAACCATGAATATTTGTTTACAAATATTTCCGCTGTTTGCTAGCAAAATGTTTTGAACGCATGTGTATTAATTTTGTACCCTCAATCCATAGTGCGTAAAATAATGCTTAATCTACTAATTAAGTCCTCACTGACTCCAAGTAAAAGTGCAGCCAATTTTGGTTGTTGAAAAAATCTTCTAGCCGTATTTCCGTTATTAGTATTTCCCGATCCGGGCTTAACCAATAGTTTGCTGTACAACAAATTTGTCAGTGCTACGAATTTGCCACCTTTTTATTGGGATTCTGTACGCAATATGTAAAATGCACTCAAAACACCTTATCTAAGCGTGTAGTGTTGACAAGCCATACATATTTATATTTATTGGCAGATTATTAATGGCATTCAAGTCATTCATAATTTTTGGTGTGGCTCCGCGAATTCCACATGTATGTGACTAGGATTCTGAAATTACACTTAAAACTTTGCCATCGATCATTGTCATGTAAAATTGGTGATTAATTTGAAAAAACTCAAATTGAGTTGGTATAATTTCAGTTATTTGTTGTTTCACTTTATCAAATTCAGCACTAACCAACTGAGAAGTTTCTTTTGCGTAAATCAATTTTATTGGTCTACAAAATCGCGTTGAAGAAGCCCGAGAATTCTTCCACAGAATGGCACAATGCATATGGCAAATAAGTTTTCATCGATCCTGTTCGATTCAGGGTCAGAAAAGCTTTGGCGGTAAGTTGAATGTCCGCTACTGCCATCACATCCCCATTTGTATATTGGTGTAATAGCGTCTTCATTGAGGCTGACGAAAACTTCCTTCTGTGATTCGACGATTCTTGTTGCTGTATGATCAACCAAGCTCTGTAGAGACACTTCAGCAGACGTATCGGTAATTTGGACTCCAATAGGGTAGCATTTCTTTTTTGCTAATAGCAATGCATCATATGCTGGATATATGTTTGCATTTCTTATTTTTGCACCAGCTTGGATCAATTTGTACGAGTACTTTGTAAAATCCCCATCCACGTAAAGAGACAAAGTTCATCAGGACTGTATGCAATAGCATTTTTGGCTTCTGAAGCAATAAACTTACACGCGTCGCTACAACAAGTTCATCGCATGTAGTTTTTCTACAAGCAGTGAAACTTTGTTGACTTGTGTTTTAGATGAACAAGCAGTGAACTCTTTTACAGGCCTTCAAAAATGTTTACTAGTTGTCGGCCCAACTAATAAAATTTCACTGTCCGTTTTTCAAAATTCGATAACGTTCTGTTTCTTTCATTGCGCCAAATCAAAAAAAGTGTGCGTTTGGAAACATTCATTATGCCTAAAAAATTAATTAACCAATAAACTGGCAAAAACGGGCAGATCATTTTGGACGTTTCACAACAACAAATAACCAAATTAATAAGCAAAACCATATTTGGACCGAATCCGATCGAATCCCAAAAGATGCACTCCACCAAACTGTAGTATATAACACTTCAAATCTGCTATCACCAATGTTAACTTTTGCAACGTATTTCTATTAAACTAGATAATCACAGATCACAAACATATTTTTTTAGTTAATACATACCTTCTACTTTAAATGAAAACCTTAGTTTATAAAATTATTAATCAAATGATTAATATTGCCAAAAACCACGCACTGAGTAATTTGGCGCCAAATTCTTTGAATGCACTTGCTACAACTTATGTTATATTTGACAGCTAACAGCTGTGCGAATATTGAAAGCAAAACAAATATAAAAACGTAAATTTGCTCAGTGAAGTATCGGTTATCGATACAATGTAAAACATTTATCGGTTTTAAAGTTTTAAAATTTGACTTAAATGCCGTCAGATCAATGATTTCGACCACTGTGCACCGTAGCGAACTGAGGTGTCGCTGTGATCCAAAGCCGAACTAAAATTACGCAATGAAATGTCCGCCACTGTATATTTGTGTTTCAACTTGTGTGAAAAATCGCTAAAACTTTCTTCAAATTCCTGATCTTCATCGCTGTTTGGTTCAGATCCAACGCTATACACCTCATTCGATGTTGTAGCAATTGATGACATTTCTACATTATTGGCACTTTTCATCGGCATCGCATCAACAACTTCATCTAAAGTCATCAATCGTGCACCGCACTGATCGATGAAGAAAGCTTTCGTATCATCTGAGATTTTATCAGAGTCGGTGCAAATGCATGTATTATTTCTTTCGATACCGCACTTACAACGTGAAATCAAGAACAATCTATTCCACTCATTTACATTGTACTTCAACTGATATTTAACCATTTTATAGTAATCATTCAGAAGCTTATCCAAACTTCTTCGAAGAGCTGTTAGCGATATAATTTCAATGCCTGTGCGCTTCCACAAATGGCTAATACTTCTCAACGCTTCTTGTTTAAATGCACCTAACTTTCGATTTCGGTCAGTGTTATGCCGCAGATACAAGAAGAAATTAATAACATCGCACTTCGTCGATAATTTGGTATTGTTTAAATCACTAACAGTAAATTCACTAACAGACATTTTTTAAGTTTATTATAGAAAATAATGACAGTTACTACACGGGTAAAACGAATAGCAAAACAAAGTGAGATAGTAGTAACGGTATTATTCATTGTGACAAAAACATTGATATATAACCCTTTGACAAAAAAATTAAAAATGCCCATTCGGCAACAAACAAAAATAAAAAAAATAAAATAATAGTTCCGCTGGAATTATTGGAATAATTTCCTAGCAAAAGGCGAAGATAAACGAAAAAAAAATATATTTTCGAAATTGTCTTGTTAAAATATTTGAGGGTGTACGGTGACCTTTTTTTGAGGTACGGTCTAATGCACATGTATCTTCAACAAAATAGAACAATAAAAAAGAAACAAAAACAAGCACGGCTTTGCAGCTGCAAAAAAAGGAATGTAAAAAGTATAGACGCTTTGTGGGCATGTCCCCAAAAAGTCACCCAAAGTAGTCGACAAAAGTGGTGACTTGTAGACACTTGACCAAAGGCTTCCTACAGGGACAATCTGATGTTGATACTTGGTCATAATAATACGCTAGTGCATACTGAGATATGTATTTATATATTATAATATATTATTAGATAGGGCCACATATGATTATATCTAAACTTTTTACACGGGTGTATAGGATTTTAAAGAAGAATTTGCAAGACATAGATTTTTTTTTTTAAAGCGCGAAACTTAACTGTCATGTTTAAAATTCTACAAACGATTTTTTAAATAGTTACGAAATGTGGGGGTTTAAAGGTTAAAAATATGGAAAACCCTTAAATTGATCCTACAATTTTTTTTTAAATAGTTTTATTTAAAAGTGGAAATAAGGTAGAGCTGTGCAAAAACTCTGACTTTCATAAAGTATTTTCTATTTCATGCAAACTTAATTAAGATTTTTCTAAAATTTAATAAATATTTTATTTATTGCACAAATTAAAAAAAAAATTTTTGGTTCTTTTTGTAATGTACAAATAATTGTCTAATGAAATTAAATAAACTACGTTAAATGGTCCAAAATAGTCATAGTAAACAAAACAAAGCCCCATCCATGACTATATATGTGAAAAAAGAGACTCCAAAACAAAAAGGTATTAATCAGAGATGCCTATAAAGTTGTTGGTTTTCCAGTTGTTATTGGAAACTGCTGCCTCATAACCCACCCAAGCCATGACCCTAGTGGCATGATGAATTCTAGGATCCCACAATCAGACACTACTCTAACGTTTCAGCCCATGATAGAAAACACCCTAATTTTAATTAGCAATGCATTATTGTTTACACATGTTTTATTCAACCCATTGTAAAATTCCTTAACATAAAAAAAATCTATGTAAATTTAGTTAATGTTAAAGAGAAAGTTCTTAACTAAAATTAAGGTAAATCTAGGATTTAATAATAAAAAAAACTCTGCATCTAAGTGCCAATTTGAATATTAACCAGTAATCTTATAGACCGGTTAAGATTATGGCAAATATTCGGGTTATTTGCTTAACAAAATAATTTTAAAGCGGAAAAATATATTAATACAACTAGTTTTTCAAAATTCAAAATTTATATCATAAAATCAAATGTCACCGTTCTAAATATATATATATATATATATATATATATATATATATATATATATATATATATATATATATTTATATATATATATATATATGTGCACAGCACATGTTGCGGGGACAGGTTTTCGTTCCACAAGTTACTATGAAGACATTTTGTTACTTTGGGGACTGTCCTTAAACTTTTCGTTATTCTAGTGTTTACTCTGAAGACATTTTACTGGACACAGCGCATTTTATAGGGACTTTTTTGGCTGTATATACAGATGTCTTCAAAGTATGGGCAATGCATATATATATATATATATATATATATATATATAAATATATATATATATATATATATATATATATATATATATATATATATATATATATATATATATATATATATATATATATATATATAATATATATATATTTTAATCGAATTTGACTCAAAACTGTTTACGTTTTAACTGTTAATTTAATTTTTACGTTTTACTAATATTTCATACCAAAGAGTATTGAATTTATAAATGAATAAATAAGGCCATTACAAAAAAATTTAAGAATCCCTGAGAGTAACAAACAAAGTAAATCAATGAACTATATACACGTCATAGATCAAAATTATGAGTGAAAGAGCACGAACAACAAGATTGAAATTTTCGATGGCTTTACAAAAAAAATTAAAGAGTATATAAAAAAAACCGCTAACAATGAATATTTATTAATGACGTCACTATTAGTTGATCATTACTTTTTTTAATATTTTACACAATTATTTTTTTTTGTTACTCCATTGGCACTGCTTTCTTTATATTTACTGCAAGAAAAAAAACATTGTTCAAGGTTCAGTTTCACTCACACAACTTAACAACGATGAACGAAAAGGCTTCCTCGAACTCGATGCAAATGTTGATGTTCTGCTAGGGAAAATAGATGATTAGGTTAACTAAAACTTTGGAATGGGTTATTGAAATATGTTTTTTGTTACATTTTAGGATTTTAATTATACTCTAACATTTACTGTTTCATATTTTTTAACTTATGGAATTTTATTTGTTGATTGGGTTTATTAATTGATATGTGATACTAGGCTTTGGAATTTAATTTAGGTTTAGGATTTTATGATTTTTTTATGTAAATTATTCGTTTGTATAATTTTCTCTTTGGATATTCACTCGGTTTTACAAATTGGCACTTGAAACTTACACTTTTTAATACTTAACAAACTAAAATTATATTATATTAATTATTTAGTATATTAATTATTTCTTTCTTTTTTTTTCAATCGTGACTTTTTTTGTCTGCACTATTTCATTTTCTGTTCTTTTCTTAGTTCTAATTGTAAACTAGAGATGAATAACTTTTAACTACTTTACTTGAATCAATTACTTTCCAAACGTTAACTTATAAAAATCAACTCTATACTAATCTTTCATTTAACTTTAATTGAAGTAAAAATTATAATTTTTAGTTTTAATTTAAAATTAAAAATCATAATTTAAACGTTTTTTCTCTTTCTTCCGAGTGACGAAATTTTTGATTTTTAGTACGATTTTTATCATGTTTTTCCGCACAGGTTTAATTTTAAAATTTATGTAATTAGGCTTCTTACTGCACTTCACGTTTTGAGATTTGATGGCTTACAGCACTTTTCAGCTATTCGTTCTATATCGTTTTTTATAGATTCGGCTATATATCCAGAACACTTATTGACGATGTTGAAGATCGATCAACGAGGGTTCTTTGTTAATACTTTATGTTAAGTTTCAGATGACCAAAATAAGTTGCTTTTTAGAGTAACCGAGGTTTCTCTTTTTGGAAATGTATCCAACGAAATTAACTTATTACAACTAGAAGAAGACGGATTAAATTGTGGGTTTAAACCAGGAGAATTTACTCCAAATAACCTAAACTGGGGTTAGGTTCACCCACAAAAATTTTCTGGAAAATCTCAATCAAAATTTCTGCTCCTTTATCAGGCTTCCTTGGGCTCAAATATCATTGAGAAATGTGTTATAGTAGATGATACCTTTCTAGTCGAGTATAAGTAAATCGATGTAATAACCAATAAATATTTAAAAGTTTTGATTTCGGATTCCTAATATTTTCTAGATTTAAAAATTTAACGAGGTAATCTAACTTATGCACTCGGGGAGATCTTCGAGAAAAAGGAAGTACGTCACCTTCGTATTTGACAAGTAAACTCGGATAAAAACGCCATATCGTTTACTTTAACAAAAAGAATATAAACCATAGCTGGTTAATATGAACTGCACTATAAACTCAAAGCTAGTGGCAACATCATAAATTGTCATAGTTTACCAATGTCCCACCAAATATTGGTTAATAAGTATTTTATACTAAAAAAAAAGGTGCTAAATGTCAGAGAAACTATAAAGCACTAGAATCCATGATAAATTGCTATGATTTAAGAAAATATACAACAAATCTAATATTACCGAACAATTGTAAAATTTTTATAAAATTATCCTCACAGATCTTTACGAAATATACCTTAGCAACATGTTGTTTAGCAACATGTATATAAGTTTGTAACAGACGTAGTCATAAAAGTTTATTAACCTTACTGTAAATTTTCTTTCAATGACTATCAATTTACTTTATATGAATTAACCCATAAAATTCGTTGGTCACTTTAATTCAAATGTCGTAATTTTAACAAATATATAAATTTATTTGGAAAAATGTAGTAAAAAAAACAAGTCTTTTAGAAAATTTTTAATATATCTTAGCAAAATAAAGAAATACAAACTGTGCGATGTATAGCAGCTCAATAAATAAATTACAAATGGTTGTTTATCAGAATCGTTCACCACAATTTGAAATAATTTTTTTTTTTAATTTTAATAAGGATACTCTTTGGTGATAGGATTTAGGAAGTTTTTTATACATTTCTGCGAAATTTTTTAAAAAGGCTTGAGAATGCTGTCATCCTGTGTAGGTAATTTTTCAACAGTAGTATTTTACAGAAAACATACTAAAGTGTTTAATAATAGCAAAAAATATCCACATTCTGTATGTTTTGGAACTGATCGGGGAGATTTTATATAACATAGGGTCCGTCCTAATGCGTTTGTATTTTGGGAGATATTCCTTTCTTTCATTGCGGGTTAAGCAGCAGAACTAGCTGGCCCTCATTAAATCCTTCAGAATTCGATGCTCGATCGTACCTCGCCTTAATCTTATCGCTGACCATTTTAATTCGAATTAAACTCATAACGTTTGTTCAGGTCTTCTTGTTCCCGGGAAGAGTTTTCGTTTTCATTGTCTGTTTCGGCGGGCTTAACACAAAGTTCCAAATCGCCAGGCTATTTGAGTTCCATTCCAAAGATTGTTCTTTTTTTTAAGGTGGAGTCGTGAGCGATCGATTTGCACTTCTGAAGTTGTCCACGATTTCTTCTTGCTGGTCCTTCGGCCACGATGCATTGCGCGCTGACATAATCTTTACCAACATGGGGTCATTCCGTTGCCCCGCTGACTAGGTTTCACTCGACGCGATATGCGTTTGTCGAATGTCCACGATACAGTCTCTTCCCTCAGCCTTTGAACAGTGCTTGCCATGCTTCCTACCCTTGCTGTTCTCAATGGTAACCGGCTTCTTACTCGAACCTTGCGCTCATATTCAACATCAAGGGGTATTTCAACAAATCATAACTTCTTGCCCCATATGCAGATTAATGCCGTAACTAATCATAAAATCTGCACCAATGATTACTTCGTCCCCAATATCGCCAACAATAAATCGTTAGTTTCACATTTACTTCGCCATAGACAGTACCAGTCTCCCCAGAAGCTGTGCGCAATCTCACCCCATGTAATGGTTCAATTGCCGCCTTAACTAAATCGGGTCTGATGACAGACTGTGGTGCTCCTATGTCTATAGTACAAATGTGCTTTCTGCCGTTGATATATCCACAAGCAGTAAGACTGCCTTTTTCCGGCTGTATTCCAGATAGGGAGATTGTGGGGCCTTCACTTGCACAAGCTGAATCGTGCGCCGCAATTCTTTTTAGTTTAACGATGACCCTTGGGTTAGTCGACGAAAGGGCTGGGGGCTGGTCGGAAATTTCTTTATGCTTGGTTCTGATTTGCTTTTCACCTAAATATTTTTGCTTTTCACCTAAACATTTTTTCACATCAAATATTTGTTGCTTAGAAATTATCTTTGCAGTTTCCTGTGCAGCAGTTGCAAAATCTTGTACCGACTCATTTGCTTTCTGCACTCTGCCTATTAGTTCCATTCGGTAAATTACTTTTTTGTGTTCGCCACAATACTTTCGCTGCAGTTCCACCATTATTTCATCATAACTATTTCTGCAGGTGATTGGCACACTTTCTAGAATTTCTGCAGCTTTTCCTTTTAAGGCTAGAACCAACTCTATAGCATTTTCCTCGTTGTTTCACATATTTCTGGCGGCAACTGTATCAAACTGGAACTTAAAAACATTAAACGGTATGCTGCCATCAAAAGTAGGCGCCTTTGCTCTACCAGAACTTTCCTGAATAATTCGTACTGGGCCCTCTTGACATTGGAGATTATTAATTTTTTTGTAGATCTTGTAGTTTTCTTTCAACATCTTTGGTTTACATTTCGAATCTATCTACGCCGTTTTCTAAGTCGGAAACTCTTTTGGAGACCTCAGAGATTTTGTCATTAGTGGCTCTAGAAGTTTCTTGAAGTTTCTCTTCCATCTTAGCTAGCAATTTCTTTCTCGTTTCCATCTTAGTTAACAGTTTCTCGTTGTCTGCTCTAGAAACTTCTAAAAGCTTCTGGTTGTCCGCTCTAGATGTTTCCTGAAGTTTAACTAACAATTTCTCGTTGTCTACTCTAGACGTTTCCACCTTTTCCATCATAACAGCCAACATTGCGCTTAACTACATGTAACCTTCTGTTTTACGGGTACTAACCTCCATTTCTTCTTTTTCGTCAAATTCGTAAGTTGCAATATCAATGTTACGCCGCTCAAATTCCTCTACAAGCCTCTTTTGCAATTCGACCTTATTTGCTGCTGTCAGTAGCGCCAATTTGCTCAATTCCTTGAGCTGTTTCACCCTAAGCTCCCCTAATTTCATGACTGCTTATTATTTTGCAATCCCACTTCTGACACCAATTGTTACGATTTTACCCTTTATAAAATCGTTGATTTATTTACCTTTTATATAAATAGAGTTCTTTCTATATTGCAAATAATAAACACTTTTTGAAATAATTTATAGCACTATTTATTTATAACAGGCTCTAAAATTACAGAAAAACACACTTTATTTACACGGTGTAGATAGACTAAACGTTAGCCACACTTTAGTTCTTGACCCTTTAGCGATTAATTATCAACTGAACGGCTGCATCACCAAGTACCCGTATTTATATGAGTAGTCAGATATTCTAGTTATTTCCAGTTATTACCACACTAGATTTTTCCAGCTATCAAAATTCGCGTGAAGAAATCTCTAGTTACAGACATTTCTTGTAACAATATAATTTTGCGAGGAAATTTTGAAATTTCTAAATAAATAAATTTGAAAAAACTAAAAACTTCTTTTATTTTCAAATGATTAAAATAAATTATTTAAACTAAACCCAAGTACATGCTTTTATGTTTTTTTCTTTAGTTTAACCAACCCATTGTCTTCACATTCAATATAATATGCCATGAAATTTGAAAATTACACACAAAGGAACAATCAATCATCATGCAAATTTTATTGCATTTGAAGACACCTGGTAAACAAGATCATAACTTGTGTAGACATTACTTAAAAAAAGTGTTGCCACAGTGTTAACTATGCAAAAAGCGTTCGCTAAGTTAACAATACGACCTAAAGTAATAAAGAAATGTATCTGTATTTTAAGGGTAAAGTTATTTTCTATTATTTCGGTAACGTTTTTTTAAGTGTAAAGCAATTTTCTATTATTTCGGTAACGTTATTTTAAGGATAACGATTTTTTCAGTTATTTTGGTAACGATATTTTAGAGATAACGATTTTTTCAGTTATTTCGGTATCGGTTTTTTAGCGATAACGGTATTTTTCATTATTTCGGTAACACTATTTTAGGAGTAACGATAGTCAGTTAAAAAGGTATTGAATTGATAACAGCATTTTAGCGGTATTGCCTGCCAACCCTGAAAAAACACTTTATCCTATTATTCGTTTGATTCAAAATGTTGCAGGACTAATGTAATAAGTGTAACAATATAACACAGACAGCATGAAAATAAAAATTATAAACCAGTCTCAATTGAGTAAGGTGGTGTCGACGCTTACTGCGAGCATTACACTGAACGAAATGTGTTATGAATAATGGGAGTATTATTTATTTATTTTACTAAACATATAATTACAAATTACATCTTAATTCCCTAACCGAGCACTAGCAACGAAGGCCTTCGGCTCGTTGTAGCGAAAACAGACCAGAGCCTCTGGTGGGAATCGAACCCACGAACCCCGCACTGATAAGCTAGCACGCTACCAACTAGCCTACTGGGGCGCTCAATGGGAGTATTATTACTAGATTGTCGAAAAGTTTTTCGGCAAACCTTTTTATTGATTTATTTTTATTTCTTCATTTATTTGTTGATTTATTTATTCATATATTTATTATTTATATATTTATTTGTTTATTTAGTTTTTAAAATTCATATTAAAATAGGTAAAGGTTTGATTTTTCCAGGCTTTAACTTAGAAACTACTTTAAAGGCATTAATTAGAACCCCTCGCCCTTTCACAAAATAAATGAAAATTTAAATAAATCGACTGAACAAAGGAAACAACTGAATGAATGGAAATAAGTTGTCATTGTATTTTTTAAATAATTTAATAGAAACAATGTTTTTTGTTTTCTTGTTTTTTTGTTATACCCTCCACCATATATGGTGAGGGTATTTATGAGTTTGTCATTTCGTTTGTAACATGTAGAAATATAGGTTTAAGACCCCGTGATCCTTATGCAATTTTAAGTCGATTTAGCGATGTCCGTCTGTCTGTCTGTCTGTCTGTTGAAATGGCGATCACGACGCCAAGACGTGGTATAAGCATTTGTTTTACATATTTATTTTAAAAACAAATTTTCATAGTTCAAAATGGTATTTTTTCGTTATTAATTTATAAAATTTTCAAATATTGAGGCATTGGAAAATGTATATTTATGTTAAATCTTACTTTCAAAATAAATCAATACACCTACGATAAATTGCAATACTGTGCTCTCAAACATCTAAATGAATATTGATTTAGAAAATTATAGTTTTTGGCAAACATTTTTTTTATGTTACAAGCGAAATAGAAAATCAATAATACTCTGTTGCATATTGTAGCAGAATCAGTGGCGTAAGTTCATGGTCGCTGGGTAGTGCACTGCACAAGGGCCCATGACCGATGGGGTCCCTTTGTTGAGAGTAGTAATTTTTTTGTTTAATGTATTTGTGTATTTTTTAAATGTATAAAAAATTGTATGTTAAAAAGAAAATTATTTGCATACATTATACGTTTTTAAGGATTTCAATATATTAATAATGAAATAATATGTTAAAGGGGCCTTAGACGATCAATCATGTTGTACAACATGTCCAGCATTTAATAATGTATCGCTTTATTTGATTGCCATTACAAAATCAAATACACTGAGTTTTTTTTGACATAAAAGCACTGTTTTAAATAACGTTAAAAAGTACAAATAAGGATGAACCTACTGAGGCCAAAATGTTGGAAAACACAGTAGACCATAATATGCATCAAGTTTTTCAAAAAATTATTACAAATTACGGAAGTCTACACAACTATGCTGTTATTTTTACACAATTCTAGTGACCTAAGCAAGTGCTAAAATATAATTTAGGAAATTAAAAATAATTTTTTTATTTATTGAATAACTAATTAATAATAAATTATTACATAATTTGAGAGGGTAGAGCACTAGCAAATTAAAAATTAATAATTTGAGAAACAAGATAGGCTAATCCAGATTATCCAATCTGGCAATGAATGCCAAAGAAAACGAAAATACATCAAAATTAGATATATCAAAATTAATAGAAAATTTTGCAAATGTAAAAGCACATAAAAAAATTTAAATAAAATTTCTCCAACTATGTACCACTTATTGATATTTTTTGTACTTGTCAGTTTTTTTATTAGGGGCCCAATTTGATGTTTTGCACATGGGCCCTTGATTACCTAGCTATGCCACTGAGAAGAATATGCCTAATAGGTAGAATTTACTTTCAGATGCGCCACCTATTGGAAAATAGTTTCTACTAATGTTCCTTCTTTAATAAATTAATGTCTTTGAGACAAACACACTTTATTTTTTTAAAGAAAGAACATTCGTTGCAACTATTTATCAATACGTGGCGCATCAGAAGTGCTTTTTCTATATTAGGCATATTCTGCTGCAGAGCTAGTCCGCATTAGCCAGTAACAAAATTGAGTATTTGCCAAAAACTATGCTTTAGTGAAAATGTAAAGGTGCCTCTAAATTGCCCATACAAATTTAGTACAATTTCATAGTAGCGACTGGTACATAACATATTTTCTCATATTTTTTTCACCAGTCGCTTAGCAGTAAATATTTTGTATTTTTCACCACTAAAATTTTTTTTCACCACTTCAAAAAATTTTTTTGACCTCAAAATTTTTTTACGCCAAAAAAGTTCTTTTCACATCTAAAAAAGTTTTTAGGATATTGGTGGAGGGTATTCAAAGATTCGGCACAGCCGAATATAGCCTTTTTTACTTGTTTTTTTTTGATTACTTTTGTTAATTTTTTGTTATGCTTTTTGTTTATACATAACTTTAAGAAAATTACATACACATTTCTTCCAGTGTATTAAAAGAGGGAGAGCGCAACTCACTTATACAATGACAACACTATGGTTGTATTAGTGTGCCGACCACTGATATTTACTATACCCTGAAGGAAATATCGGAACTGTACTGATTAACTTTTGACTTTGTCACCAGTACTATTGTCTAATTATGCCCCAGACAATGGTCTCTGCTTTAGACATTTAACATGTTCTTGTCATTGCGAATCTACACAACTATTGAAGAGGTGTAGACATTGGAACCAGAGATTCACCAGTACATTTTAGTAATTCTTTCTCTAAACTTTTGAAACTTTTTACTAGATTTGCACACTAGGAAGGAAAATAAGTTTAAGCAGGTGCATTTATTTCGGAATATAAGATATTTTATTAATAAATTTTTTTAAAAAATTTAAATTTATTGTTTTTTTACAAGTCTTTTGTAATTGCTTTTGCTCATTATATATTTTATTCAAATTCAAATTTGAAATTCACTTTTCTTTATATTTTTATTTAAAACTAATTTTGCACATGTATTTTCAACAAAATGAAACAATAAAAATATCAAAAAGAAGCACATCTTTGCAGCTGCAAAGAAAGGAATGTAAAAAGTGCAGTAGAGACTTTATTGACAATGTCACAAAAAAAAAGAGAATGTAAAAAGTGTAGACGCTTTGTTGACTATGTAACCAAAATAGTCGACAATAGTGGTGACTTGGAGACATTTGACACAGACACCACATAAGCTTATGCATCAAAATTATGTTAATGGTCTCGGGTGCGGACGATTCTTTTTGTAGGCGAATGTATGCATATCGTTAGTTAGAATGTATAATGTTTTGTGCTGTGTGAGTACAGTTAAATTTTTTGCCTTTTAAAATGTTAATTTTTTGCCAAGTGGTTTATTTGCCATTTTATTTATAGCGCTAAAACAAAAAAAAATCCCAGAAGTACATTTATATTCCTATTTGACAGGACTACAAATAACAATTTATAATTATATTTTATATATAGGTTTTATATTATTATTTTTGCGTCTGTACATCTAAGAAAAACTACCTTACACCAAAAGTAAGATTTTACTTTTGCGGAAAATTTTAATAGCCTTTTTAAAAAAAAAATTAAAAGGAAACTACTACGAAAATAACTCTCAAAATAGGAGATGGGAGGCTTAAATCATTCAACGAAACATAAAATTATAATTCACAATTTAGCTTTTTCAAGATTTTACATCTTCATTCTTACTGTATAACCATTTAAAATCAATATAAGGTTCCTTCTGAACAGTTTGGCCACAAAATGGAATTTGGTTGATATTCCATTTGAGGCATGATCAAATTTTGCTTTTTGTAGGGGCGATTCGATAACAATTTTAGGGAAGAATGCGCTGTTAATTAGGTTTACACTGTTAGATCGCAATCTACATAGCTAAACTAAGCCTTTTCCTTGAACTGGCTCTCAAATTTACATTTAATTGTGCTTACAAAAAGTTTTCAATAATCGAATTTTAATCATGATTAAAAACTCTAAATACATACCAATAATCACCATTTAGAAAGAACTATTTGGTCGTACACTTATGAATATAGCGACAAGAAATAATATTTGTAATCTTGGGAAAGACTCTTTTTTATTTAGTAAGCAGAAGTATCAGTTTTATTTTTTAAGTATTTATTTTATTTTAAATTCTCGTTTAAAAATATAAATATATGCTCATGTATTGTTACAAATTGTTTAATGTATGCATATAATGTACGTATATGAATTATATATGAAAGTATGTATGGTATTTGTTTGTAATTTTATTTGGTATTTGTTGTATGTAGTTTGTAAAGGTTTTGTTATTTTATTTTAAATATCTTTGTAAATAAATTAAAATAATTATATATAAAACTTGCTATTAAAAATTAAAAAATTGGAATTTACACAAATCGGTTTTTTTTGTTGAAAAACGTTACGAATATGCACCGAATACGAATCCGAAAACGACGGACTTTTAACGTACTACTCCGTTTTTCATCCGATGTATCAGTCTGTAAACGGTCCGTCATTGACGGTATTTCAACGGATTCGAATCAGTTATGAAGGTACATCAAATCCGTTTTCTGGTCAGTATACGGATCCGAAAAACGGTACGTAAACGGAGTTGGATTCTGTTTATGACGGACCGAAAACGGTACGTAAACGGAACGTATTGTTTGTTGGGTTTACATCAACAGAAAAAAATTCAAAATGAAATTTCCAGAACATTTAAATCTATAATACTCTATCTTTAATGGACTTTTCGTACTTCTTGAAAAAGGTAACAGGCAGGAAAAAATTCTCATTATGAGTATCCAAAGACTGAATTTATCTCAGATGAATTTTTGAAGTTGTTGTTAAAAAAATGGAAATTATCTCCAAACCCATAGGCGGTTTTTATACATTTACCTAATATATTCATCTGGGATAGGAATTCATAAATCCATGCCCGGAATTAGTGTTTTGTAAATTTAATGTTATTTGATTTGATTTTAAATAAAAAATCAAGTAGTGATTGTTTGCCGGAAAGCAATGAAAAGTTCCCAAAGAAATAAAAGACAAAAGATATGTTTTTAAAAATTGAGAAAAGGTCTCAGTTTATTTATATAAAATTATAAACCTTTGCAAAGAGCTTCGGGTGTATATAGTTGACAAGTAAGATTGTAACTAGTAAAAAAAGATGCAAAAGGTGGCTGACAATATAAAAAAGGAGTACCGTTAACGGTTTTACTAGTTAGATTTTATGTAAATACTGCCACCAATGTTGTAAAAGAGGGGTAAAATATAGATCCTAACGTAGTATTAACCCAAATAGGGAAGGTGGTACCAAAAGGGCACCAAAATAGAATAAACCAAAATTAAAGGTTTTGGTTTAAACATTGCCGGCCACCTTGCAACATATAGGCATGTTGCAACAAATCTTAATAATTTACATTTAAGGAAAAATATAAAATAACAGTCTAATTTATGTTATATGTTTATTATATACATTTGTTTTTTTCAAAAAACACTTAAAACTACGACGATGATCCAAAAGGATCGTTGGCCCAAAGGGGACCGTGGTGACACAAGGGGTGTCTGTTGATCCAAAGGATCGTTGCCCCAAAGGGGCCAGGGTTGATCCCGAAAGATCTTTAGTCCAAAGGGGGCCGGGTTGATCCCGAAAGATCTATAGTCCAAAGGGGACTGGGTTGATCCAAATGGATCAATATTTTAAATTGGAGATTGGCCAGATATGACCCACCCAAATATCGTATATTGAGCCAATGGAAGGCCCGGACTCGAATAGACTTTGCCCCTGAGCACTTGAGGGCTAACTTCAGGTCCTAAAACTAGAGCTACATGCCCAGAAACATTAAAAGTAGGATCAGCCAGCTGAAAACCAGCAAAGCTGTCCCGGACGGTGTCCGAAAACGTCTCCGAAGGAGTTTTAACACCTACCATTTTCGTCACCTTTGCAGTAAAGCTAACTTGCTGAGAAGCATCGTAGGATGCTCGTTAATTAAAAATATTTTGAAAATAATTTTTATTGACTTGGTCAGATTTATTACCAATATTGGAAAATCGGTACCTTTCTTCGTAAATATTCGTATTTGTTCGTATTTTTTCGGAACTTTTTTTAATTTTTCGGATTTTTCTTAATTTTTTTTTTGGATTTTTTCGTATAAATTTCTGTCAAGTTTAAATAAAATGTCAGATAACGCACTCGATGTCTTCATTAGAGAATCCGACGCTGTAATTAAATTTGAAGCGAAGTTTAACGAACTTCGTAAAGAGGAGCATTCGGTATTTAAACTCGAGATTCGTGGAAAGGAATTAAGCGCTTTATGGGAGCAGGTAAAGACACACCGGACTTGTCTGAGCTTTTTAGAAAATAGTGAATCGACAGAGCCATCGGAAGGAGTTTTAACACCTACCATTTTCGTCACCTTTGCAGTAAAGCTAACTTGCTGAGAAGCATCGTAGGATGCTCGTTAATTAAAAATATTTTGAAAATAATTTTTATTGACTTGGTCAGATTTATTACCAATATTGGAAAATCGGTACCTTTCTTCGTAAATATTCGTATTTGTTCGTATTTTTTCGGAACTTTTTTTAATTTTTCGGATTTTTCTTAATTTTTTTTTTGGATTTTTTCGTATAAATTTCTGTCAGGTTTAAATAAAATGTCAGATAACGCACTCGATGTCTTCATTAGAGAATCCGACGCTGTAATTAAATTTGAAGCGAAGTTTAACGAACTTCGTAAAGAGGAGCATTCGGTATTTAAACTCGAGATTCGTGGAAAGGAATTAAGCGCTTTATGGGAGCAGGTAAAGACACACCGGACTTGTCTGAGCTTTTTAGAAAATAGTGAATCGACAGAGCCATCGGATGTGGATGCTGCCGAGGCTAAATACGAAGCCACTTTTAACGCGTACGTTAATTGTTTATCGTCAATTAACGAAAAATTGCACGATTTTGAATCGCGTTCGAGTGCTTTGGCCAAAACCAGTGAGCAGTCTCCGACTGTAAAAGATAATTTAGAAGATTTTGGCTATTCTTTAAAGCTTCCGCAGTGCAATATCCCCGTTTTTGATAGCAAAGTAACATCGTGGCCCACTTTTCGGGATATTTTCACCGCGATTTACATAAGAAACTCGCGTGTAAGTCCAATTTTGCGACTTTTTGCTTTGCTTGAGAAAACAAGTGGCAATGCACATGAACTTGCTTCGAAAGCGCCCCTTACCGATAAGGGCTTTGACATTGCTTGGAAAAGCTTGTCCGAAAGATACAAAAATTTACGTTTGCTGGTAAACCATCAAATGTTTGCCGTAAATGCGAAAGATATGGAAATAAAAATACAAAATTTGATTTGTTTTAAAGAGACAAGGGATCTCAATTTATTCGATAAATAATTACCTTTTAATAAAATTAGCACGTAATGCTGTGACGACAGTTGAAACGAATTAGAAAGCTTATACAAAAAAAATATAGCAAAGGCAGCAAACAATGCTTAAATGGACCGTTAACGGTTTTACTCGTTAGAATTTAGATAAATACTGCCACCTATGTTATAAAAGAGGGGAGTAAAAAGAAGATTCTACCGAATAGTTAACCCTACAAGGGGTAGGGGGTACCAAAAGGGCACATTAGATATAATTAAGCAAAAAAGTAAGGCTTAGGTTTAAACATTGCCGGCCACCTTGCAACATTAAGAAATGTTGCAACAAAATATTATTCATAAAAATTCTTATTAAGTACTATAAAGGTAAATAAATTTTAAATTATTTAGTTCAGATTTATTATTTATTATTCATTTTTTTTTTCAAAAAACACTTAAATCTAATCGGTCAAAGGGACCATCCAGTGTAGACTGGTTTTACGACGACCGGTAAAGTAACCGGGTGATCCAAGGGGACCGGATGGACACAAGGGTGCCAGATGGACTCAAGGGAGTCGGTTGATCGGTTAAGATCGGTGATCCAAGGGGACCGGATGGACACAAGGGTGCCGGATGGTCTCAAAGGAGCCAGTTTAATTTTAAAATGATTTTTCCTCTATAGAGAGGATTGGCCAGTAATAACCCAGCCAAAAATAGTATACTTTTTCCCTTCATTACTTGAGGGGTAACCTCTGGTCCTAAGACCAAAACGACGCGACCCGAACGGTTAAAATTGGGGTCGGCCAGCTGAAACCCAGCAAAGTTTTCCTTTATTGTGTCCGAAACGGACTCCGAAGGAGTGTTTACCCCCTTTATTTTCGTCACCTTGGCTGTCACAGTAATTGTCTGCGAGGCATCATAAGTCGAGCAGACTGTAAAACGGCAGTATTTACTGTAATCCATGCTGGATACAGAAAGGCCAAGTCGATGCGCTAATGACCCACAGACGTAGCTAATGCCACAGCAAGGGTCCAAAGCTGCTCGGACCAGAATAAAACGGTTCGGCGTTTGGAGCTTCAGTATAAGTGTCGGCGAAAAAGTGACAACATGACGAATTGGAAGGGGGCAAGCCTGTGCTACGGACAACGCCGAAGGGTTAGCGGACGTAGTTTTCCTCGCTAAGTGCCTTTTAGAGTACTGTGCCGATTGCTGAGCATGTCTCTTAGTGACCAAAAGATTGGGCCGATCACCATGGAGAAGGACGTGGTGATCTCCATTGCACCGACGGCATTTTAGCTTGCTCGGGCAATCTTTGGAAACGTGAGAAAATGCCAAGCAACGACAACAATAACCGTGTAAAAGCACCTGTCGAAGTTTTTTCTCCACTCTGAATTTGAGAAAAGTTTTACATGCCCGTAAAGGATGTTTTCCGTCGCAAATTTTACACATCCGAACTTCTAAATTTTTGTTGGGTTCAACAATCGAGCCTGCGGTTCCATTAGCTTCCGAAAAAGATTCGTAAACCGACGATAGTGGTGGTATTACGTCCGATTCGGGCGCAACCGTTGGAGGAGGTACAACAACAGGAGTAGCAGTTTCCACTATGGCAGGTGTTGAAGTGGGTGCAGCCGAAGGGACTGCGGCAGAAACAGGTGCAGCTATATCCATTGTTTCGTCAGTCCTCCAAAATAGCATCATCAAAAAAGGGTAATGCGTCCATAGTGCTAGGTAAAGTTATAGATTAGCAAATAAGAAAAAAAAGTTTTGATTAGTTGGTCAGAATGACCAGTTTTGCGATATGTCGCCTTACAACTCCATTCGCAGTGCGTACATCAACGACCCTAACATGACCGTCACTACCCGGATATAATTTTACGACACGGCCTAATCTCCACGAAGTTGGAGGTAACTGTTCGTGCCGAATGGCATCCAAATCATTCTCTTTTAATTCGCGTTCCGGATATTTCCACTTATATCGTTTGTGCAAGCTCAATAAGTATTCCTCTTTCCACCGATGGCAAAAGTGTTGGAAAAGAGCTTTCATTTTCCGAAATCGATTAACTAAACTAATTGGAGAATCGTGAATTGCTGGCTCAGGAGGAGCAAGAATAGGAGAACCGATAAGAAAATGACCAGGAGTTAGAGCAACAGGTTCTTGGGGATTATCAGTAATAGAACACAGCGGACGCGAATTAAGACAAGCTTCTATTCTCGCCAGAAGGGTAGATAGTTCCTCAAACGTATATCTAAAATGAAGTTTAAAACTTTTTACCCCGGCCTCCCAGAGGCCGCCCATATGCGGAGCTCCAGCGGGAATAAAGCGCCAAGTAAGTCCTTGAATGCCATAAGTCGAACACACATATTCCTGACTTTCTCTAAGAAAAATCTTAAAATTCCTCTCAAGTTCACGTGAAGCACCAACGAAGTTCGTGCCATTATCAGAAAAGATAGTATTCGGGCAGCCTCTACGAGAAATAAATTGTTGAAATGCCGACAAAAAAGTAGCCGATGATAAATCAGAAGTTGCCTCCAAATGTATCGCTTTCGTAGAAAAGCATACAAAAATACACACATAACCCTTGGTTATTCGGCAAGCCCGTAAAGCCAGTAAAGCTCTTGATCTCGAAAGGCCCTGCGAAATCCACACCAGTTGTGGTAAAAGGCCTATCAAGAGAAGTTCTCTCAGGGGGTAAAGCGGCATAATCTGACTGCAAGAGCGCTTCTTGTCAAGAATGCACCGTTTGCAGCGACCAATTACTCCCCGAATTTTCGACTTAAGCCTGGGGACCCAATATTCTATGCGAAGTATTCGCAACATCAATTGATTTCCACCGTGAATCGAAATCAAATGAACAAACTCCGTTAAAAGCAGCGTAAATCTACTAGAGTATGGAAAAATAATGGGATGAGTCTCAGAATAGGTGAGAGAAGGTGATCCAACTAACCGACCATTAAGTCTCATAATCCGATTTTCGTCAAGAAAAGGTTTTAAAGACACGAGAGTGCTCTTTGGGTTCAAAGGTTCTCCGTCCAAAAGGCATTTATATTCATCCGAAAAGTGAAGCTTTTGAGACACCCTAGCCAAATGCAATTTTGTCCTTTTTAACTCAAAACTCGAAAGAGTTTTATTGACACACAAACGACGACCCGCTCTATGGGCTGGATGACTATTATAAAAGAATCGTAAAATATATGATATTACACGAATGGCTCTATGAAGACGAGAAAAATCCTTAAGAATATCCTCATAAATATTCCCTGCGCTTTTGTCCGTAAAAAACGAAGCATAAACTTGAACCACTCGACATTCAATGTCAGTGTCAAGGCGAGAGAGATCGGCAGAATACCATTCGGATTTATCTCGTTGAAGCCACTGTGGCCCATGCCACCAAAGTGAATTGTCAGCCAGCTCCGATGGAGCAATGCCACGGCTGCCCAAATCGGCAGGGGTATCCTCAGAGCGAACGTGATACCAATTATGATGACCAACATTTTCTTGAATTCGACAGACCCTATTAGCAACAAATGTGGTCCAAGAACAAGGGTATTTTTTTAACCATGAAAGGACTATCGTAGAATCAGTCCAACAATAAATTTGGTGAAGTCGAATATCAATCTCGCTAAGTACAGTCTTCAAAAGCTCAGAGGCCAAAACTGCACCGCAAAGTTCAAGCCGCGCAATTGAAATTGATTTTATAGGGGCCACTTTCGTTTTGCAAGACAACAAATGTGTATGAATTTCACCGCTGGTGGACACGATGCGAATATATATCACCCCCGCGTATGCCTTTTCCGGGGCATCAGAAAAAACATGTAATTCGACGAAAGATTCAGGAGTATAATGCAGCCACCTAGGAATTCGAATATTATTGACTTCGTGATATGAAGTAACGAATTTCCGCCAATTTTCCTCCGTGGAGCGGGGAAGTGAATCGTCACAGCCGATATTATCCAGCCACACCCTCTGCATTATTATCTTCGCCACAATCACCACTGGACCCAGCCAACCAACAGGATCAAACAATTTAGCAATAGTAGCCAAAACTTCCCGTTTAGTATGACTCGATTTCTGTGAAATAGTATTCACCTTAAAGTAAAATGAGTCTAATTGAGCATTCCATTGAATGCCCAAAGTTTTAGAACTACTTGACTCAACAAAAGTCAAAAGCTTAGCGTCGACCAAATGTTCCGGTGGAAAGCCTTCTAAAATCGTGCGATCGTTAGAAGTCCACTTTCTAAGTTCAAATTTTGCCGATTTCAACGCTGATATAAGCTGATCACGAGCAATTAGCGCAGTAGAAACGACGTGGGTCCCTGTTAAAACGTCGTCAACGTACATGCACCTTCGTAGAATGTGCGATGCCACAGGGTACTCAGCCTCGGAATCATCCGCCAGCTGCAACAATGTGCGAATAGCAAGATACGGAGCGCAATTAACACCAAAAGTAACCGTTTGTAGCTCATAATCTTTAACGTTCTCCGTCGGAGTATCTCTAAACAAGATTCGTTGAAATGGAGTATGAGCTGGATCAACTCTAATCTGCCTATACATTTATATTCCTATTTGACAGGACTACAAATAACAATTTATAATTATATTTTATATATAGGTTTTATATTATTATTTTTGCGTCTGTACATCTAAGAAAAACTACCTTACACCAAAAGTAAGATTTTACTTTTGCGGAAAATTTTAATAGCCTTTTTTAAAAAAAAAATTAAAAGGAAACTACTACGAAAATAACTCTCAAAATAGGAGATGGGAGGCTTAAATCATTCAACGAAACATAAAATTATAATTCACAATTTAGCTTTTTCAAGATTTTACATCTTCATTCTTACTGTATAACCATTTAAAATCAATATAAGGTTCCTTCTGAACAGTTTGGCCACAAAATGGAATTTGGTTGATATTCCATTTGAGGCATGATCAAATTTTGCTTTTTTTAGGGGCGATTGGATAACAATTTTAGGGAAGAATGCGCTGTTAATTAGGTTTACACTGTTAGATCGCAATCTACATAGCTAAACTAAGCCTTTTCCTTGAACTGGCTCTCAAATTTACATTTAATTGTGCTTACAAAAAGTTTTCAATAATCGAATTTTAATCATGATTAAAAACTCTAAATACATACCAATAATCACCATTTAGAAAGAACTATTTGGTTGTACACTTATGAATATAGCGACAAGAAATAACATTTGTAATCTTGGGAAAGACTCTTTTTTATTTAGTAAGCAGAAGTATCAGTTTTATTTTTTAAGTATTTATTTTATTTTAAATTCTCGTTTAAAAATATAAATATATGCTCATGTATTGTTACAAATTGTTTAATGTATGCATATAATGTACGTATATGAATCATATATGAAAGTATGTATGGTATTTGTTTGTAATTTTATTTGGTATTTGTTGTATGTAGTTTGTAAAGGTTTTGTTATTTTATTTTAAATATCTTTGTAAATAAATTAAAATAATTATATATAAAACTTGCTATTAAAAATTAAAAAATTGGAATTTACACAAATCGGTTTTTTTTGTTGAAAAACGTTACGAATATGCACCGAATACGAATCCGAAAACGACGGACTTTTAACGTACTACTCCGTTTTTCATCCGATGTATCAGTCTGTAAACGGTCCGTCATTGACGGTATTTCAACGGATTCGAATCAGTTATGAAGGTACATCAAATCCGTTTTCTGGTCAGTATACGGATCCGAAAAACGGTACGTAAACGGAGTTGGATTCTGTTTATGACGGACCGAAAACGGTACGTAAACGGAACGTATTGTTTGTTGGGTTTACATCAACAGAAAAAAATTCAAAATTAAATTTCCAGAACATTTAAATCTATAATACTCTATCTTTAATGGACTTTTCGTACTTCTTGAAAAAGGTAACAGGCAGGAAAAAATTCTCATTATGAGTATCCAAAGACTGAATTTATCTCAGATGAATTTTTGAAGTTGTTGTTAAAAAAATGGAAATTATCTCCAAACCCATAGGCGGTTTTTATACATTTACCTAATATATTCATCTGGGATAGGAATTCATAAATCCATGCCCGGAATTAGTGTTTTGTAAATTAAATGTTATTTGATTTGATTTTAAATAAAAAATCAAGTAGTGATTGATTGCCGGAAAGCAATGAAAAGTTCCCAAAGAAATAAAAGACAAAAGATATGTTTTTAAAAATTGAGAAAAGGTCTCAGTTTATTTATATAAAATTATATTGCCTTTGCAAAGAGCTTCGGGTGTATATAGTTGACAAGTAAGATTGTAACTAGTAAAAAAAGATGCAAAAGGTGGCTGACAATATAAAAAAGGAGTACCGTTAACGGTTTTACTAGTTAGATTTTATGTAAATACTGCCACCAATGTTGTAAAAGAGGGGTAAAATATAGATCCTAACGTAGTATTAACCCAAATAGGGAAGGTGGTACCAAAAGGGCACCAAAATAGAATAAACCAAAATTAAAGGTTTTGGTTTAAACATTGCCGGCCACCTTGCAACATATAGGCATGTTGTAACAAATCTTAATAATTTACATTTAAGGAAAAATATAAAATAACAGTCTAATTTATGTTATATGTTTATTATATACATTTGTTTTTTTCAAAAAACACTTAAAACTACGACGATGATCCAAAAGGATCGTTGGCCCAAAGGGGACCGTGGTGACACAAGGGGTGTCTGTTGATCCAAAGGATCGTTGCCCCAAAGGGGCCAGGGTTGATCCCGAAAGATCTTTAGTCCAAAGGGGGCCGGGTTGATCCCGAAAGATCTATAGTCCAAAGGGGACTGGGTTGATCCAAATGGATCAATATTTTAAATTGGAGATTGGCCAGATATGACCCACCCAAATATCGTATATTGAGCCAATGGAAGGCCCGGACTCGAATAGACTTTGCCCCTGAGCACTTGAGGGCTAACTTCAGGTCCTAAAACTAGAGCTACATGCCCAGAAACATTAAAAGTAGGATCAGCCAGCTGAAAACCAGCAAAGCTGTCCCGGACGGTGTCCGAAACCGTCTCCGAAGGAGTTTTACCACCTACCATTTTCGTCACCTTTGCAGTAAAGCTAACTTGCTGAGAAGCATCGTAGGATGCTCGTTAATTAAAAATATTTTGAAAATAATTTTTATTGACTTGGTCAGATTTATTACCAATATTGGAAAATCGGTACCTTTCTTCGTAAATATTCGTATTTGTTCGTATTTTTTCGGAACTTTTTTTAATTTTTCGGATTTTTCTTAATTTTTTTTTGGATTTTTTCGTATAAATTTCTGTCAAGTTTAAATAAAATGTCAGATAACGCACTCGATGTCTTCATTTTTTGGATTTTTTCGTATAAATTTCTGTCAAGTTTAAATAAAATGTCAGATAACGCACTCGATGTCTTCATTAGAGAATCCGACGCTGTAATTAAATTTGAAGCGAAGTTTAACGAACTTCGTAAAGAGGAGCATTCGGTATTTAAACTCGAGATTCGTGGAAAGGAATTAAGCGCTTTATGGGAGCAGGTAAAGACACACCGGACTTGTCTGAGCTTTTTAGAAAATAGTGAATCGACAGAGCCATCGGATGTGGATGCTGCCGAGGCTAAATACGAAGCCACTTTTAACGCGTACGTTAATTGTTTATCGTCAATTAACGAAAAATTGCACGATTTTGAATCGCGTTCGAGTGCTTTGGCCAAAACCAGTGAGCAGTCTCCGACTGTAAAAGATAATTTAGAAGATTTTGGCTATTCTTTAAAGCTTCCGCAGTGCAATATCCCCGTTTTTGATAGCAAAGTAACATCGTGGCCCACTTTTCGGGATATTTTCACCGCGATTTACATAAGAAACTCGCGTGTAAGTCCAATTTTGCGACTTTTTGCTTTGCTTGAGAAAACAAGTGGCAATGCACATGAACTTGCTTCGAAAGCGCCCCTTACCGATAAGGGCTTTGACATTGCTTGGAAAAGCTTGTCCGAAAGATACAAAAATTTACGTTTGCTGGTAAACCATCAAATGTTTGCCGTAAATGCGAAAGATATGGAAATAAAAATACAAAATTTGATTTGTTTTAAAGAGACAAGGGATCTCAATTTATTCGATAAATAATTACCTTTTAATAAAATTAGCACGTAATGCTGTGACGACAGTTGAAACGAATTAGAAAGCTTATACAAAAAAAATATAGCAAAGGCAGCAAACAATGCTTAAATGGACCGTTAACGGTTTTACTCGTTAGAATTTAGATAAATACTGCCACCTATGTTATAAAAGAGGGGAGTAAAAAGAAGATTCTACCGAATAGTTAACCCTACAAGGGGTAGGGGGTACCAAAAGGGCACATTAGATATAATTAAGCAAAAAAGTAAGGCTTAGGTTTAAACATTGCCGGCCACCTTGCAACATTAAGAAATGTTGCAACAAAATATTATTCATAAAAATTCTTATTAAGTACTATAAAGGTAAATAAATTTTAAATTATTTAGTTCAGATTTATTATTTATTATTCATTTTTTTTTTCAAAAAACACTTAAATCTAATCGGTCAAAGGGACCATCCAGTGTAGACTGGTTTTACGACGACCGGTAAAGTAACCGGGTGATCCAAGGGGACCGGATGGACACAAGGGTGCCAGATGGACTCAAGGGAGTCGGTTGATCGGTTAAGATCGGTGATCCAAGGGGACCGGATGGACACAAGGGTGCCGGATGGTCTCAAAGGAGCCAGTTTAATTTTAAAATGATTTTTCCTCTATAGAGAGGATTGGCCAGTAATAACCCAGCCAAAAATAGTATACTTTTTCCCTTCATTACTTGAGGGGTAACCTCTGGTCCTAAGACCAAAACGACGCGACCCGAACGGTTAAAATTGGGGTCGGCCAGCTGAAACCCAGCAAAGTTTTCCTTTATTGTGTCCGAAACGGACTCCGAAGGAGTGTTTACCCCCTTCATTTTCGTCACCTTGGCTGTCACAGTAATTGTCTGCGAGGCATCATAAGTCGAGCAGACTGTAAAACGGCAGTATTTACTGTAATCCATGCTGGATACAGAAAGGCCAAGTCGATGCACTAATGACTCACAGACGTAACTAATGCCACAGCAAGGGTCCAAAGCTGCTCGGACCAGAATAAAACGGTTCGGCGTTTGGAGCTTCAGTATAAGTGTCGGCGAAAAAGTGACAACATGACGAATTGGAAGGGGGCAAGCCTGTGCTACGGACAACGCCGAAGGGTTAGCGGACGTAGTTTTCCTCGCTAAGTGCCTTTTAGAGTACTGTGCCGATTGCTGAGCATGTCTCTTAGTGACCAAAAGATTGGGCCGATCACCATGGAGAAGGACGTGGTGATCTCCATTGCACCGACGGCATTTTAGCTTGCTCGGGCAATCTTTGGAAACGTGAGAAAATGCCAAGCAACGACAACAATAACCGTGTAAAAGCACCTGTCGAAGTTTTTTCTCCACTCTGAATTTGAGAAAAGTTTTACATGCCCGTTAAGGAAGTTTTCCGTCGCAAATTTTACACATCCGAACTTCTAAATTTTTGTTGGGTTCAACAATCGAGCCTGTGGTTCCATTAGCTTCCGAAAAAGATTCGTAAACCGACGATAGTGGTGGTATTACGTCCGATTCGGGCGCAACCGTTGGAGGAGGTACAACAACAGGAGTAGCAGTTTCCACTATGGCAGGTGTTGAAGTGGGTGCAGCCGAAGGGACTGCGGCAGAAACAGGTGCAGCTATATCCATTGTTTCGTCAAAGTCCTCCAAAATAGCATCATCAAAAAAGGGTAATGCGTCCATAGTGCTAGGTAAAGTTATAGATTAGCAAATAAGAAAAAAAAGTTTTGATTAGTTGGTCAGAATGACCAGTTTTGCGATATGTCGCCTTACAACTCCATTCGCAGTGCGTACATCAACGACCCTAACATGACCGTCACTACCCGGATATAATTTTACGACACGGCCTAATCTCCACGAAGTTGGAGGTAACTGTTCGTGCCGAATGACATCCAAATCATTCTCTTTTAATTCGCGTTCCGGATATTTCCACTTATATCGTTTGTGCAAGCTCAATAAGTATTCCTCTTTCCACCGATGGCAAAAGTGTTGGAAAAGAGCTTTCATTTTCCGAAATCGATTAACTAAACTAATTGGAGAATCGTGAATTGCTGGCTCAGGAGGAGCAAGAATAGGAGAACCGATAAGAAAATGACCAGGAGTTAGAGCAACAGGTTCTTGGGGATTATCAGTAATAGAACACAGCGGACGCGAATTAAGACAAGCTTCTATTCTCGCCAGAAGGGTAGATAGTTCCTCAAACGTATATTTAAAAGCCTGGGCTTCTTTTCTAAAATGAAGTTTAAAACTTTTTACCCCGGCCTCCCAGAGGCCGCCCATATGCGGAGCTCCAGCGGGAATAAAGCGCCAAGTAAGTCCTTGAATGCCATAAGTCGAACACACATATTCCTGACTTTCTCTAAGAAAAATCTTAAAATCCCTCTCAAGTTCACGTGAAGCACTCGAAAGGCCCTGCGAAATCCACACCAGTTGTGGTAAAAGGCCTATCAAGAGAAGTTCTCTCAGGGGGTAAAGCGGCATAATCTGACTGCAAGAGCGCTTCTTGTCAAGAATGCACCGTTTGCAGCGACCAATTACTCCCCGAATTTTCGACTTAAGCCTGGGGACCCAATATTCTATGCGAAGTATTCGCAACATCAATTGATTTCCACCGTGAATCGAAATCAAATGAACAAACTCCGTTAAAAGCAGCGTAAATCTACTAGAGTATGGAAAAATAATGGGATGAGTCTCAGAATAGGTGAGAGAAGGTGATCCGACTAACCGACCATTAAGTCTCATAATCCGATTTTCGTCAAGAAAAGGATTTAAAGACACGAGAGTGCTCTTTGGGTTCAAAGGTTCTCCGTCCAAAAGGCATTTATATTCATCCGAAAAGTGAAGCTTTTGAGACACCCTAGCCAAATGCAATTTTGTCCTTTTTAACTCAAAACTCGAAAGAGTTTTATTGACACACAAACGACGACCCGCTCTATGGGCTGGATGACTATTATAAAAGAATCGTAAAATATATGATATTACACGAATGGCTCTATGAAGACGAGAAAAATCCTTAAGAATATCCTCATAAATATTCCCTGCGCTTTTGTCCGTAAAAAACGAAGCATAAACTTGAACCACTCGACATTCAATGTCAGTGTCAAGGCGAGAGAGATCGGCAGAATACCATTCGGATTTATCTCGTTGAAGCCACTGTGGCCCATGCCACCAAAGTGAATTGTCAGCCAGCTCCGATGGAGCCAGCTCCGATGGAGCAATGCCACGGCTGCCCAAATCGGCAGGGTTATCCTCAGAGCGAACGTGATACCAATTATGATGACCAACATTTTCTTGAATTCGACAGACCCTATTAGCAACAAATGTGGTCCAAGAACAAGGGTATTTTTTTAACCATGAAAGGACTATCGTAGAATCAGTCCAACAATAAATTTGGTGAAGTCGAATATCAATCTCGCTAAGTACAGTCTTCAAAAGCTCAGAGGCCAAAACTGAACCGCAAAGTTCAAGCCGCGCAATTGAAATTGATTTTATAGGGGCCACTTTCGTTTTGCAAGACAACAAATGTGTATGAATTTCACCGCTGGTGGACACGATGCGAATATATATCACCCCCGCGTATGCCTTTTCCGAGGCATCAGAAAAAACATGTAATTCGACGAAAGATTCAGGAGTATAATGCAGCCACCTAGGAATTCGAATATTATTGACTTCGTGATATGAAGTAACGAATTTCCGCCAATTTTCCTCCGTGGAGCGGGGAAGTGAATCGTCACAGCCGATATTATCCAGCCACACCCTCTGCATTATTATCTTCGCCACAATCACCACTGGACCCAGCCAACCAACAGGATCAAACAATTTAGCAATAGTAGCCAAAACTTCCCGTTTAGTATGACTCGATTTCTGTGAAATAGTATTCACCTTAAAGTAAAATGAGTCTAATTGAGCATTCCATTGAATGCCCAAAGTTTTAGAACTACTTGACTCAACAAAAGTCAAAAGCTTAGCGTCGACCAAATGTTCCGGTGGAAAGCCTTCTAAAATCGTGCGATCGTTAGAAGTCCACTTTCTAAGTTCAAATTTTGCCGATTTCAACGCTGATATAAGCTGATCACGAGCAATTAGCGCAGTAGAAACGACGTGGGTCCCTGTTAAAACGTCGTCAACGTACATGCACCTTCGTAGAATGTGCGATGCCACAGGGTACTCAGCCTCGGAATCATCCGCCAGCTGCAACAATGTGCGAATAGCAAGATACGGAGCGCAATTAACACCAAAAGTAACCGTTTGTAGCTCATAATCTTTAACGTTCTCCGTCGGAGTATCTCTAAACAAGATTCGTTGAAATGGAGTATGAGCTGGATCAACTCTAATCTGCCTATACATTTATATTCCTATTTGACAGGACTACAAATAACAATTTATAATTATATTTTATATATAGGTTTTATATTATTATTTTTGCGTCTGTACATCTAAGAAAAACTACCTTACACCAAAAGTAAGATTTTACTTTTGCGGAAAATTTTAATAGCCTTTTTAAAAAAAAAAATTAAAAGGAAACTACTACGAAAATAACTCTCAAAATAGGAGATGGGAGGCTTAAATCATTCAACGAAACATAAAATTATAATTCACAATTTAGCTTTTTCAAGATTTTACATCTTCATTCTTACTGTATAACCATTTAAAATCAATATAAGGTTCCTTCTGAACAGTTTGGCCACAAAATGGAATTTGGTTGATATTCCATTTGAGGCATGATCAAATTTTGCTTTTTTTAGGGGCGATTCGATAACAATTTTAGGGAAGAATGCGCTGTTAATTAGGTTTACACTGTTAGATCGCAATCTACATAGCTAAACTAAGCCTTTTCCTTGAACTGGCTCTCAAATTTACATTTAATTGTGCTTACAAAAAGTTTTCAATAATCGAATTTTAATCATGATTAAAAACTCTAAATACATACCAATAATCACCATTTAGAAAGAACTATTTGGTCGTACACTTATGAATATAGCGACAAGAAATAATATTTGTAATCTTGGGAAAGACTCTTTTTTATTTAGTAAGCAGAAGTATCAGTTTTATTTTTTAAGTATTTATTTTATTTTAAATTCTCGTTTAAAAATATAAATATATGCTCATGTATTGTTACAAATTGTTTAATGTATGCATATAATGTACGTATATGAATCATATATGAAAGTATGTATGGTATTTGTTTGTAATTTTATTTGGTATTTGTTGTATGTAGTTTGTAAAGGTTTTGTTATTTTATTTTAAATATCTTTGTAAATAAATTAAAATAATTATATATAAAACTTGCTATTAAAAATTAAAAAATTGGAATTTACACAAATCGGTTTTTTTTGTTGAAAAACGTTACGAATATGCACCGAATACGAATCCGAAAACGACGGACTTTTAACGTACTACTCCGTTTTTCATCCGATGTATCAGTCTGTAAACGGTCCGTCATTGACGGTATTTCAACGGATTCGAATCAGTTATGAAGGTACATCAAATCCGTTTTCTGGTCAGTATACGGATCCGAAAAACGGTACGTAAACGGAGTTGGATTCTGTTTATGACGGACCGAAAACGGTACGTAAACGGAACGTATTGTTTGTTGGGTTTACATCAACAGAAAAAAATTCAAAATGAAATTTCCAGAACATTTAAATCTATAATACTCTATCTTTAATGGACTTTTCGTACTTCTTGAAAAAGGTAACAGGCAGGAAAAAATTCTCATTATGAGTATCCAAAGACTGAATTTATCTCAGATGAATTTTTGAAGTTGTTGTTAAAAAAATGGAAATTATCTCCAAACCCATAGGCGGTTTTTATACATTTACCTAATATATTCATCTGGGATAGGAATTCATAAATCCATGCCCGGAATTAGTGTTTTGTAAATTAAATGTTATTTGATTTGATTTTAAATAAAAAATCAAGTAGTGATTGTTTGCCGGAAAGCAATGAAAAGTTCCCAAAGAAATAAAAGACAAAAGATATGTTTTTAAAAATTGAGAAAAGGTCTCAGTTTATTTATATAAAATTATATTACCTTTGCAAAGAGCTTCGGGTGTATATAGTTGACAAGTAAGATTGTAACTAGTAAAAAAGATGCAAAAGGTGGCTGACAATATAAAAAAGGAGTACCGTTAACGGTTTTACTAGTTAGATTTTATGTAAATACTGCCACCAATGTTGTAAAAGAGGGGTAAAATATAGATCCTAACGTAGTATTAACCCAAATAGGGAAGGTGGTACCAAAAGGGCACCAAAATAGAATAAACCAAAATTAAAGGTTTTGGTTTAAACATTGCCGGCCACCTTGCAACATATAGGCATGTTGCAACAAATCTTAATAATTTACATTTAAGGAAAAATATAAAATAACAGTCTAATTTATGTTATATGTTTATTATATACATTTGTTTTTTTCGAAAAACACTTAAAACTACGACGATGATCCAAAAGGATCGTTGGCCCAAAGGGGACCGTGGTGACACAAGGGGTGTCTGTTGATCCAAAGGATCGTTGCCCCAAAGGGGCCAGGGTTGATCCCGAAAGATCTTTAGTCCAAAGGGGGCCGGGTTGATCCCGAAAGATCTATAGTCCAAAGGGGACTGGGTTGATCCAAATGGATCAATATTTTAAATTGGAGATTGGCCAGATATGACCACCCAAATATCGTATATTGAGCCAATGGAAGGCCCGGACTCGAATAGACTTTGCCCCTGAGCACTTGAGGGCTAACTTCAGGTCCTAAAACTAGAGCTACATGCCCAGAAACATTAAAAGTAGGATCAGCCAGCTGAAAACCAGCAAAGCTGTCCCGGACGGTGTCCGAAACCGTCTCCGAAGGAGTTTTAACACCTACCATTTTCGTCACCTTTGCAGTAAAGCTAACTTGCTGAGAAGCATCGTAGGATGCTCGTTAATTAAAAATATTTTGAAAATAATTTTTATTGACTTGGTCAGATTTATTACCAATATTGGAAAATCGGTACCTTTCTTCGTAAATATTCGTATTTGTTCGTATTTTTTCGGAACTTTTTTTAATTTTTCGGAGTTTTCTTAATTTTTTTTTGGATTTTTTCGTATAAATTTCTGTCAAGTTTAAATAAAATGTCAGATAACGCACTCGATGTCTTCATTAGAGAATCCGACGCTGTAATTAAATTGGAAGCGAAGTTTAACGAACTTCGTGAAGAGGAGCATTCGGTATTTAAACTCGAGATTCGTGGAAAGGAATTAAGCGCTTTATGGGAGCAGGTAAAGACACACCGGACTTGTCTGAGCTTTTTAGAAAATAGTGAATCGACAGAGCCATCGGATGTGGATGCTGCCGAGGCTAAATACGAAGCCACTTTTAACGCGTACGTTAATTGTTTATCGTCAATTAACGAAAAATTGCACGATTTTGAATCGCGTTCGAGTGCTTTGGCCAAAACCAGTGAGCAGTCTCCGACTGTAAAAGATAATTTAGAAGATTTTGGCTATTCTTTAAAGCTTCCGCAGTGCAATATCCCCGTTTTTGATAGCAAAGTAACATCGTGGCCCACTTTTCGGGATATTTTCACCGCGATTTACATAAGAAACTCGCGTGTAAGTCCAATTTTGCGACTTTTTGCTTTGCTTGAGAAAACAAGTGGCAATGCACATGAACTTGCTTCGAAAGCGCCCCTTACCGATAAGGGCTTTGACATTGCTTGGAAAAGCTTGTCCGAAAGATACAAAAATTTACGTTTGCTGGTAAACCATCAAATGTTTGCCGTAAATGCGAAAGATATGGAAATAAAAATACAAAATTTGATTTGTTTTAAAGAGACAAGGGATCTCAATTTATTCGATAAATAATTACCTTTTAATAAAATTAGCACGTAATGCTGTGACGACAGTTGAAACGAATTAGAAAGCTTATACAAAAAAAAATATAGCAAAGGCAGCAAACAATGGACCGGTAACGGTTTTACTCGTTAGAATCTAGATAAATACTGCCACCTATGTTATAAAAGAGGGGAGTAAAAAGAAGATTCTACCGAATAGTTAACCCTACAAGGGGTAGGGGGTACCAAAAGGGCGCATTAGATATAATTAAGCAAAAAAGTAAGGCTTAGGTTTAAACAGTGATTTTACAATTTATAAAAACTTGTATGTAATAACCCATTCACTCTGAATCCCAAAATATGTATTTTCGTTTAAGTTTTCTACTTTCAAATTCTATACAAATTTTAAATCGAAAACTTGAAAATAACGAAAATACGTATAATTTTATTTATTTCATTCCATTTCTTATACAACAAGACTGAGTTTTATATTTATAGTACGTATTACGTTACAAAAAAAAAATAATCAAATAATGCCCTAAGCAGTTAACCGGAAGAATCGAATAGTAGGAAACACTAGTTACAATTCAATCCATTCTCGAATTTTATCACGTTTTCAAAAACCGCGAAAAACTAACCAAAGCATAGACGCTTTAATAGTGGGAGAGGTTAAAAGTTTCGTTTTAAATCGGTTCCGAAATTAGCAAAAAAAATTTAAATGACCAGTTAACACTAGAACATTTTCCCAACGTCTCCTTGACGCTGGTTTGTTACCTTACCGGCCAGCGAAACATGGAAGTCATGGCCTAGGAATGTTTTTCTGCAAATGGGTTAGGCTCACTTAATCGTATTATAATGGGTTTATGGTGACATATGCTGACTGGTAAATGCCGTTTAGCTAAACGTTTCAGCAAGATAACGACTGCAAACACACCTCGAAGGTGCTAAAAGCTTGAGCAACGAAGTGTTAATGTAATGCATTGGCCACCACATACCGAATCTTAACCCTATTGAAAACCTGTTAATTGTGAACAGAGAGTTGATTGAAATAACGTCTAAAATTCCGTTAGTTTTAATAGAGTCCATGTCACTATGCAAGGCTGTTACTGAACATTAGGGTTTCGCTATGAAATATTTAAAAAAATAGGTAAATATAAAATACTTTTTTTCCTACAGTTGTTTTGTCTTGCTAAAGTAGTGATATGTTCATTTTAAGTTACAAAATAAAATCGAAATATTGTTTATTTAAAATGTTTTATGAAGTTTACTTTATTATAAAAATAAAATTTGTATTTGAATAACATAACCTCACATGTTTTATTACATTAATTTATGAAATTTGTACGGAACAACTTAGAGCAGATTTTAAAAAATATCAAATTGGATATGATTAAATATTGCACCAGATAATTAATTAATTTTCAAATTTATTTGTAAATTTTATTTCTTGTTAGTTATTGTTATACCGACCGTCTTAACGACATGATATATAACTTCAGGGTATAATAAGGGCAGACAATCTTAGATTATTAAAAACCATTGCAGGCGCGTGATTGCCAGTTTTGCCAGAGTGGACTGTAGAAAACTTCATAAGCAACACTTTCTGCAAGAGAACACATTGCTATTTTGGCTTATTTAGAAAAACAGCTTGTAAAACACCGATCGGATTACCAACTTTATCTTATTATCAGATTTTTTATTTATATTTTTAAATTCTTATACAGTATATTTATTATAAGTTATTAGTTATTATCTAAATATCTTTGCTTTTTAGATCGGTATCAATCCTGGTTTATTTGCTGCATATAAAGGTCATCATTATGCCGGTCCAGGTAATCATTTCTGGAAATGCTTGTACTTGTCAGGCCTTACTCAAGAACAAATGAGTGCTGATGAAGATTTTAAACTCATAAAATATGGAATTGGATTTACAAATATGGTACAACGGCCCACCAAGGGCTCAGCCGATTTGACACGGAAAGAAATTAAGGAGGGCAGTCAAATATTATTAGAAAAATTACAAAGATTTCGTCCTAAAATTGCTGTATTCAACGGTAAACTTATATTTGAAGTATTTTCGGGGAAAAAAGACTTTAATTTCGGCCGTCAGCCTGAATCTGTTGACGGCACAGACACCGTAAGTATTATTTAGACAAAAACATTTTTATTGTAAAATGCAATTAAGATCAGACAAGAAATATTAGTTTTTACCTATGCGGTCAATAAGGTACGCGTAAAAATGATGAAGTCAATTATGTTGTGTTCTGTTTATGCAAAAGTAAAAGGAGTATAGAATAGTATTGTTTACTAAAATAATTTTTGCTCAAAATTAAGTAATTTGTTTACCGTTAGTTCTACTTAAAAACCAAAATATCAGTATAATGTATTTTTGAAAGCGTTAAAATGATAAGGTCAGTGCTAATAAATCTGCAATTATTAACGCATTGTACTTCTTATTAAAGATGGGAAGAGGAAAAGCTTTATCTGAACTTGAAAAGGTTCAGATTGACGAATTATTCGACCAGGATTTGGGAATGCGAGAAATTGCACGAATATTGGATCGTTTACAAAGTTAGTGTAAAAATGTTTTAAAAGGTCGCGATAATTATGGAATAAATGGTCTAACAAGAGCCCTTTCTGTTCGTCAAATTCGACAAGTTACAGGAATGCCTTCAAATACTAGATGGAATTGAAGTATATATTGAGTATCCAGCGAATATAAGAGATAACAATCTAGGTCTCCAGTAGACAAAACAAGGCTTAATAGAATAACAAATGAGTTGATCTTAGAGATTAAGAGATATAAAAACGAATCCTTTAACAGTTATCTAGAAGGACTGAATAATGAAAAAACCTCAGATTACTCATTATGGAAATCTACAAAAAACTTGAAAAGACCAATTATACAAAACTCTCCAATCCACTTGACAATTGGAAATTGGGCCAAGACCAACAGCCAAAAAGCTGAATTGTTTTCAATTCATCTGGCTTATGCTTTTTCCCACAAAGACTACACAATGCCTATAGTAACCCAAGACCTAGATATTGGTAAGAAGTAACGCCAAATGAAGTTTTATATCATATTCATTCTAATCTTAAAATGAAAAAATGTCCTGGTTTCGACCTTATAACTACCGAAGTGCTTAGACATCTGCCATATAATATTATCATAAAACTTGCACAGATTATTAATGCATCATTTAGACTACTATACGTACCATCATTCTGGAAAATAGCTGAAGTAATAATGATACCAAAGCCTGGAAAACCTTTAACCGATGTTAAGTCATACAGACCAATATCGCTTCTGCCTATACTGTCAAAACTATACGAAAAGATATTGAAAGATCGCATTAAACCAATTATAGAACACAAAACATAGTTCCTAAACCTCAATTTGGCTTTAGGAACGCACATTCGACTATTGATCAAGTTCATCGTATTACTAATGTAATCGAAAATGCTCTAGACGAAAAAAAGGTTTGTTCCGCAGTGCTATTATGCTATTAGATGTTTCACAGGCTTTCGACAAAGTCTGTCATACGGGTCTCCTAGCAAAACTCACAACACAAATGCCCAAAGCTTATTGCAAGTTATTAAAATCATATCTGGAAACAGATTATTCCGCATAAAATACGAAGATGAATATTCATAACTAAAAGAAATAAAAGCAGGAGTTCCACAAGGGAGTATATTGGGTCCTCGTTTATATCTAATATACACCAGTGATATACCAGAATTCTCTGAAACGACTATGGCTACTTTTGCTGATGACACAGCTATTCTATCAATTGCAAGAACTGAGAATGAAGCAAAACAGAAATTACAACAAGCTTTAAATTCGGTCTTAGATTGGACCAAAAAATGGCGCATTAGTTTAAACAATTCTAAATCAACGCATGTTGACTTTACAAACAAATCTTTGCTATGTACTCCTATATATATAGACAATACACAGGTGCCGTACGCAAACACAGCTAAATACCTTGGTATTTAGCTAGAATGAGCACGTTAAAATTAAAAATGTAGAACTGCAACTGAAGTGGAAAAAGCTAAAGTGGTTGATAGGAAGAAAATCAAATCTTTCAATTGAAAATAAACTAATGTTATATAATCAAATGTTAAGACCAATATGGACATATGGTGCACATTTGTGGGGATGCACAAGCAAGAAAAATATAAACATAATACAACGTTTTAAAAATAAAGTACTTAGAAGTATCGTCAACGCACCATGGTTTATCAGAAATGCAGATCTTCATCGTGATCTTGGAGTGAATACCGTAATGCAAGAAATTGCCAATATTGCAAACAAACACAACAACCGATTGAGAGGCCATGTTAATCCGGAAGCATCATCCCTTGCGCAGACTCAGAAGAAGGAAGCCAAACGACTTATTTGTAAATTCTAATGTCGTGTTACAACTTCATATATTTAATATCCTTAAAATATAAATTCTTTTGTTTTTAATAATATATATTGTACTAAATTGCTTGTTAGTTATTATAACTAGTTGCAGTAAATAAAAAAAATATAGCTATTAATATGCCATGCCAGCTCCTTTTATACTATATTACTTTCAAATTGAAAATAATGAGTTACTAGTAATGTGTTTAAACTACTTATTTTTGGCAGTTCAATCTATTTTTGGTTTTCTTATTTAAATATTGTTTCAAATTGGTATCAAAAATCAATTTAAATTAAAAGCAAATAAAAAATTAATAAGAAAAATTTAAAACATAATAAAAAAAATTTTTTTGATTTAATGATTTCTGTTTTTTAATGATTTTAAGGACACATTAGAAAATTGATGGAAATAGTCAATACCAATTAAATTTGTAAATTTTCTAAATAATATTCAGAAAATTTCGAAAAAAATTAGATTTTCCTTTTGAGATTGGAAAAATACAAATAAATTAATTTTATATTCAGAAAATTCCATGGAAAATCTCAATTTGAAATACAGTAAAAATAAGTATTTTTAACCTGAAAGTTAAAACTATATAATTAATATACTAATATAATTAAAGCAGATGTTTTAATATACATATGTATATTAGATTTGATGAGTCGCGATCCTAATAATTATATTTGATTTTTTTTTTATTTTTAAATAATAGAACAAGAAACTTCAATAGCAATGTGCTACCTCTACATAAATTTTTTTTTATGTAAATTTCTTTGGAAGACCGTATTTTTTCCATAATGACATATGTATTTGTAGGGTTGTGGAGCTTGTTAATTCGAACTTTTTTTATGATTATAAAATAAAAAAATATAAAAATAAATAAATAAAAATATAAATAAATATATAATAATATAATAATTTAGTTATACAATTTAATATAAGAAATTAAGAATTATTTGCAGAAATTATAAATTAACTTTAAAAAAAATTACAATTTTCAATTTAATTTCAGATTCATCAGTTTATTTCAGAAGTTAATAATTTCATTGCATGTTTAATTTGAGTTATTATGATTAGTTTCTGAAATGAAATTCTTAATATCTGAAATAAAATCAATAGTTTCTAAAAATAGTGGCTACATTCTGAAATTAGATTGGAAATAGCCACCAGTTTTAATTATATGTGGGCTTACATTTTCTTATAATTTTTGCGAACTGGGTAAGTCAAAATGTGTCGATTTGGCCATACTTGTACACACATACACATATTCAAACCTGAAATGTGCCTATACCAGCGGCAAATTTTTTAATGTTTTAATGGAGTTTAAATTTTTTTTTAAAACCTTTTTCTAGAAAATAGAATATGTATTTAGAAAATATATAACATTTTTGAACAAAAACATTTTTCAAAAAAAAATAATTTTTTAAATTTTCAAGAAAGAAAAATTTTGCAAAAAAGGTATAATTTAAAAAAAAGAAAAGTAAATTTTTCAAAAAAAAGTATTGTACCATTTTTTCAAAAAAGGAAAGGTATTGTACCATTTTTTTCAATGTAATGTTTTCAGTTTAGAAAAAGAGATTTGTAAGTGCAATGCTAAAAATACTCAGTAAAGTTTGCCATTTCACCATGAATATACTAACAAACGAACAACGCTTGGAAATCATTGAATATTACAATCAAAACTCGTGCTGTGTGAGAAATGTGTCTATCGAAAAACTGCCTCCAGCGTCGAAGATCATTTTTGGCTCAACGGGTACGTTAGCAAACAATGTACCCTAAAAGATACTGTTTGGTGTGGTTTGTGGGCCGGCGGTATCATTGGACCATTGAATGATGAAAATCGCAACGTTACAGTTAATGGACCAAGGTACCGTCCCGAAACTTTTTTTGCCAAAATGGAAGAATTGAACTTGGTTGGCATGTGTTTTCAACAAGATGGTGACAAATACCACATGGCACGCGATACCAAGATCTTATTGAGAGGCTAGTTTGGTGAGCAGTCCATTGGCCCCAAGAGCATGCGATTTGACCCCACAAGACTGTTTTTTGTGGGGATAAGTAATGTCTGTCATATACAGGGACATGTCAGCCACAATTCCAGCACTGAAAGACCACATTTGAACTACCATTGATGAGATACCGGCCGAAATGCTGGAAAAAATATACCAAAAGTGAAGCTCATGGATGGACCACCTTTTCGTTTTAGGAGACATACTTTTCGAGAAAAATTTGATTTTAAAATCCAGAAATTTTATGGTCATCGATACCCAGTATCGAAGTTGGGGGGTGTGTTAATAGCCAAAGAGGAAAAATTTCGCTTGTTTCTCTCTTACTCCCTTAGTTTTCGAGATATCAACCCTTTATCTCAAGATGTTTATATAAATAAGTTACATTCAGTCTCCTCTTCATTAGCACTTTCTGTTACTGTTTGATTCCTGAGATGTAAGAACAATAATGTTCGCAAACGTTTACTTATTTTCGTTTACTTATTTTTTTAATTATTTTTTAATTTTCGTTTACTTATTTTTTAATTTTTCTTCCAACACTTTCATTATATCGCCAGGAATTGAAAACCATTACAAATTAGTATTTTTACAAACTTTGTCCGTTAAATATTTATCTAACAAAATAATGGTAATTTTAGGCGTCTAATTGTAAACACATAGTGTCTAAAAATACTTCGTGTGTACATTATTGTATATACAAGTGTGTGCAAAAAAGTTTTACGCAAATAGTGTGCATTTTCACGGGTTAAAGGGATGGCTACCTTAGCTTGAAGGAATTATACATATAAAAAAAGATGGCGTTTGTAACGTTATGTGTAATTTAACCTTTGGTTATAAAATTCAATTTTGGGTTTGGGTTATAAAATTAGGGGTTCACTTTAAGGCTAAATATAAATCACAAACATTGATTTTTATGTAGGAAGAGGTAAATATTTTAACCTTAGATTTAAGTTTTTAACAATAGATTTAAGTTTTTAGCACCAGAGTTAAGTTTTTATGGGTAGATTTAAGTTTTTAACACTAGATTTAAGTTTTTTAGCATTAGATTTAAGTTTAGAGCATTAGATTCAGATTAACAATAGAATTAATCTTTTAGAATTGGGTTCAAGTTTTTTAACATTAGTATAAAGTATAATAGTATAAAGTTTTTATTTTTACAATTTTTATTTTCCACTTTAACTCTTTTTTGTATTTTTTACTTTAACTGCACAAGAGATGCGGCCTTATTGACGAATAAAAATGTTTTTATCTGCTGATCATGAAGTTAGCTGAAGTTTCTTGTGCCAAACGTCAGTAGGTGTGAAGAGTTAGTGTTGGCACTCTTGGTACTATTTGGTACTTTTTGTTCACTAGGTGAACATTCTCCCCGCCTTTACGTATCTGTAAATGAAATCGAAAAAAAGACTTTAGTACTGGTTCAATCTTTATGGGTATTAAGTGTGTAGAGTATGTAAATTTTATACAAATACTTGAAATTATAATTGGTTTAGTTTATCCAGAGAACGATCCCATTATGAGCCACCCAAGAATAGAATCCTGGGTCATGAGAATTCCACCTACTATAGTGATGGTGTTTGTATTTAAAATAGTTGTGTATAGGTCACCACCAATTTCCATAGACACAGGGGCGTTGGAGTAAAAGTTGGGATCTGCTAGTGCAAGATGCCCAAACCTTTCTTTTATGGACTTGTTAAATGGAGTTGTGTAAGGTTTTTTGATAAATCCTTCGCAACCAGCCAGCACATCTCATATTTAATGAGCGATGTCATATTGGGTGTGATGGCCAGCTTCTAGTGAAAAAGGTTTTAACTTATTCTCTCGCACAAACGCAGCTGCAATACGAGACGAAGTCGAACTGGGGTTTAAAATGGCTCCAATAGAGACAAAACCATCCTCAGTCATCCCGTAGGCTTCGACCGTAGGAACAAATATTCGGGTTATGTATGGACGGTACTCCAAGGGCTGAGCTGGTAGATGGCGCCATTGTAGCTTGCATGGGGTTACTCTACGAGTAGTCGTTGGCCCATGAGCATCGGTGGGTATATTTCTTAAAACGCGTTGGTGGCCATGAAGTACGGTATAGTAACGGTACAGTAATGTAACTGTAACACAGTTGTATACTTCTTATTTATTTATTTATATATTTTTATATTTATTTATTTATTTATTTATATATTCTGTGCCAAGTTTTGTTACATGAACTTTTTGCAGGTGGCAATCCGGTGGTCTGCTTTGCATATGCCATATCCAAAGAAATGACGGCTTTGAAGCGGGCTTGACAGTACTGTGAATTCCTGCCAGGGTCTTCTGGGTTGGGTTGGAGCGCTTGTAGCCATTTGCCGTCTGCTGACTCGTGAAGCTTGTCTACTGGTGGTGGTGCAAGAAACACGTGGTGTTCTTTGGGTTTGGGTGCGTGGAGCCATTTAAATTCTAAATGAAGTAAAGAAATTAACATAATATGGTGAATAATGGAAGTTAGTGTGTTAGATGAGTGTAATGAGTGAATTTTGGGTGACTATGTAATGTTAGAGGTTTAAGATACAAATGGGGTGAAGGGAGCAATGAAAGGGTTAGTTTAGTTTGTGGCTAGAACTACGACTTTCGTTTTAGGCCTAGCCAACGTTCCACTTAGAGTGTGTAAATCCACGACACTATTATGGCCGTCGGAACAGGGGTAGACCTTAGTCACACGTCCTAGTGACCATTCAATTGGGGATAGATTGTCCTGCTTAATAACAAACGGTTCTCGCTTGACGGCTAAGGGGTCCCGAGTTTAAACGACCTTAAATTCGAGCCAGATGGGTAGAAAACTCTTCAAAAGTGTACTTCAGGGTATAGTCCTCCCATGTGTGGATCTCCTGGCGGAATAAAGTGCCACGTCACATTCTGGAAACTGTTCCTTGACGTAACAGATACTTTCAAGTTCCTCACAAAATAAGTACCATTATTCGAGTAAATGGTGGCAGGACATCCCCGCTTTGAAAGGACTAGTTGAGTTTATCTCCTAAGACTCTAGTGAAGTGCTTGGGTGATTTAATAAAATATTGAGTCTTTCTTTTATTCAAACTGTATTTTTACGATCCACTCTTTCATGACGCGCTAGTTGCCGTCGGGTGAATGAGGTGCGGTCACAGAATCGATATACATACGACACGACTCGGAGGGCTTGACCATTTTGAGAATCTGCTCAGAATGTCAGGATTTTCCGTGTCTTTCGGGTTGGTTTCGACAGTTACAACAAAGGATTGGCTTGGTTTTGCCTCAGCGTGTGTTGTAAAATTTTGTGTAGTTGTTTAACCACAAAGGTCCATTCCACCAAGAGGAGTCTGATTTTAGCTCATCAGGATTACAGCCACGGCTCTGCTGGGTTATCATATGACGCGACGTGATTCCAATTTTCAACACCAACTATTTTCGATATTATTGCAACATGTTTGCAACAAATGTTTTCCATGAGCTTGGTTGCTTTCTAAGCCAAGCCGATACTATGGATGCAAGTTGAGTTGTGTGAGTAAGTTGTTTACCATATTTGCCAAGGGTTTTTGCGTTGTTTGATTCTGGGAGAGTTAATAGACCGATGTCGAGTAGATGGTCTTTGGGTAATGTGTTCAAAAGATCAGCAGGATTTGAAATAAATTTTCTCAATAGAAAGCCGGCTGAGTCCAGCACTGTGTTCAACGCTTGTTGAGCTCTTTTAGCGTCATTAATGGTATGAGCACCAGCCAAAACATCATCAACATAAATATTGCTTCTCAAAATTTGAGATGCTATTACGTGGGTAGTTTGAACCTCTTTAGCCAGTTCTAAAAGAGTTCGAATTGCCAAATAGGGTGCGCAATTGACTCCGAACGTGACTGTTTGAAGCTCGCAATCTTGAATGGGTTCCTTGACCCTTTTACGAAATAGTATTCGCTAAAAGGGGGTTTGGGTAGAGTTCAATAAGATCTGCCGTTATATCTTTGTAAAGTCGGCATTAAAAACGATATTATAAAAGCGCAATTTTAAAATTAAAACAACTAAATCTTGTTGCAATGTGAGACCAGTAAGTAATGCATCGTTTAAGCTTCTACCATTTGATGATTTGCTCGAAGCATTGAATAAAATTCCAACCTTTGTTGTAACACGACTAATGGGTTTCATATAACCTAAGTCTATATATTATTGTAGCGCGTTATCATAATCCACTTTAAGCTCGGGTTTCCTCATCAAATTCTTCTCGTTTCTTAAATATTGAGCCATTGCTATACGGCGAGAGTTCCCTAACTCCATTTGTGGGGTTCAAAACGGAAGATACATCTGATAACGGCCATCGCGTAAGCGTTGAACTGTCTCCGCATAATATTTTTCGCAAACAGAATCTTGCGAAGACTTTATGGGTTTTCTCGGGACTTCTTCAGTTTCCCAAAATTTAGTTTTACATTTTTAAAGTGCACTTGAGTTGAAAAACGACACGATGGTTTGAGTTTGGCGCAATTCATCAACTGGACCTGTCAATATCCATCCGAAATTTGTATCTTGAGCGATAAGGGTATTAAGAAAGCCTCCCTTAACACCTGTTAAGAAGACCTACAGATAAAATTCGCCGCCGATTAACATGAGAGCCGACCTGTCGATTATTGGTGGGTATTTGCAACTTTCGCCTGAAGTTGTCTGTAATGAAGCTTTCATCTGAAGCTGGGTCAATTAGTGCTCTCACCGGGAACAGTTTGCCGTTAACCTTTTTTTTTAACATCCCATTTACACATGTCTTTATATGACAATTAAATCAACTCTTAAGATTACTTATATTTAGTGTAAGTAAACATTTATATTAAATTATATAAAATACATTTTGCCAAATTATCAATTAAAAGAATCGGACAAATAGCTCCGATGGAGGGCATCGCTTAAGTCTTCTTGAACCTGAGAGCTCGTTATAGGGTAGTTGTCTAATTTCATTGTTAGGATGAGATGTAAGTTTAAATGTATGTTTTAAGCCGGAAATCCTTATGACTTCTTGGACTGTGCTGACGTTGAGATCACTATTATAAACGCCATTCGGCGTTCTCAGTATTTTTTATTGAACTCGTTGGATGATTTTTTAGATTAGAGTTGCTTGCAGTACCCCAGAGCTCTGCGCCATATTTCCAAATAGGAGCTATTATTGTGTAATTATGTTTTGTATATAAGCAATTTGTTTTGTAAGGATAAAATTGAATCCTTTCCTAAGAGCCAGTAAAGTTGTCCAAATTTGTACTTTACTTCGTTTTTTTTACGGATGATATGATCTTTCCAGATTAATTTAGAGTCGATTATCATGCCAAGATATTTAGCTTTATTATCATTTTGAATCGGACTGTTGTTTATCGTAATTGCTTGATGATCACTTATCTTCCTATTAGTGTCACTTGTACTGTTTTTTCACTATTTATTTTTTATATTTTATTATTTTATTTATTTTTCACTATTATTTTTTATATTTTATATTTTATTTATTTTTCACTATTTAAAATACCCCAGGTTTTAAACCAGTTTAGAGTATTGTCCAGCAATTGTTGAAGGTTTGATATGGCCAAAGTTATATCTTTATTTGATGACAAAAGGATAGTGTCGAATGTCTGCTGTGTACAGATAGTTCCTTGCGGAACTCCCGCGTCCATTTTAATTATGCTTGAGCATTCATCTTTATATTTAACATAAAAGTGCCTGTCAGTTAAATAACTTTGTAGAATAAGAAAAAAGTCCATTGGTAGATTTTTTTCCAAGGCCAGCATGCCACACACTGTCAAACGCTTTCGCTACATCAAGATATGTGGCTACGCAAAAATTTTTCTTATCAATTTCAGATGAGATTTTGTTAGTTACTCTATATATTTGTTGGATCGTAGAGTGCATGGGTCTAAAAGCACACTGATGCGCTGGTATAAGATTTCTTTCTATAAGTATTGGTTCTAGTCGATCAAAAATAAGTTTTTCGAATAATTTAGATAAAAGTGGTAATAGACTTATTGGCCTGTATGAAGTAGCCCTTGTGGCGTCCTTGTTGGGCTTTGCAATAGCGATTATTTCTGCAACTTTCCATACTTTAGGAAAATATTTGATTGCTATTATAACGTTAAAGATATTTCTTATGCAGATAAGTCCCTTCATTGATAGTTCTTTTAATAGTTTTCCCGTTACTCTGTCATAGCCAGGGGATTTTTTAGCATCAATTCTTGTTTTAATAGTAGTTTTAACTTCAAGTAGAGACACGTTTTTGATGTGGCAGTTTGTGGATGAAATGATATTTAGCAGAGTAATATTTTGTTTGTCCATTTCATTAGAGCCTTTTCGTTATGATTTCTGGATTGGCGGTTGATGAATAATAGCATTGTTAATTTTTCATGTGGCTTTCCATAATAAGTAGTTTGTTGTCTTGGTTGAATCAAGGTTTTCAAGATCACTTTTCAGTTTATCCTGTTTGTACTTTTTCAAAAGTTCCTTGAATTCCTTGGTTAGTTTGTTAAGGATTGTTTTATCAAAGGGTGATCTTGTTGATTGCCATTTTTTTCTTTGTTTTCGCTTTGCCTTAATCTTTTCTTTGATGAATGGTGATATACTATGTTTGTTTGATTTGTGGGTTATTATGTGTGTAGAACCAATTGCAGCATACAAAAGTGTGTCATTAAAATATGCTATTGAACTGTCCACTTCATCTTTGGTTTTTAGTGATATCTGTATATCGAGTTTATTTTCAACTATTTTTCTAAAGCACTCCCAGTCTGTTTTCTTGTTGTAAGAAAATTTGTTATGGGTCGCAAGAAGAACATTACTTTTGAATTTGAGTATTATGGGTGAGTGATCAGAGGATAGTTCGAAGCACGATTCTATTTAAATGTTCATGTTTTTTATTTTTCGTGATAAAGAAGTCAATTAAATCAGGTTTTTCGTTTAAGTTAGTTGGCCAGTAAGTAGGCTCTCCAGTGCTTAAAAATTTGCTATTTGTTTCTCTTATTGCTTCAAGTAAGTGCCGGCCCTTTGTAAGAGTTATTCTCGAGCTCCAGAAAGTGTTTTTGGAGTTGAAGTCTCCTCCAGCAATAAAACGATTACCCATTGATTTTAAAAAATTAATGTATTCAATTTTAGTGTTATTATGTTTGGGAGGACAATACACAGCAGACAACACGAGTGAGCCGAACAAGTCTTCAATTAATATTGAGGTAGCTTGGAGGTAATCTTTTCTGAAACTTTCAAGTTCAGTACATTTAATTGAGTTTTTGATAATTATTGCTGTACCCCCATGGGCGGTATTGTCAGGATGATTTGTGTTAAATATTGTAAAGTTAGGTATACTTAAGTAACTTTTTTGTGTGAAGTGTGTCTCAGATATTAATAAAATATCTATAGAGTACCTATATATAAAAGTTTTTAGTTTAAGGACGTGTTGACCTAGCCGCTTCGATTTCCAAAGGATAATCTTTAAATCATTTTGTCTGCCCATCAATTTTTGAAAGTAGAACTGTGATTATATTCATCATATCTTTGATATCTTGCATATCAGTATTTGATTATTGAAATCTAGGGGTTAGTACGGAACTAGATGTGGAGTTATTCGTTGTGTTTTTATTACAATTTAAGGTAGAACTTGTTGTGGAAATATTTGTTGTATTTTTAGCTTTTATTGTTTGGGCGTATGTGATAATATGACCATAATTATCTTCAGATCTTGATTGTTCGTTATTGTGTAGATTTGTTTGATGTGTTTCATTTCGTTCACTAGTTGAAGGATCATTTTCTTTCTAAGAGGGGAAAATTTTTTTACTCTAAGTTCTTTGTAAACCATGCAACCTTTATAGTTTGCTGTATGTTTTTCGCCACATCGGGCACATGTAATATGATCACTCCTTTGTTTTATTAGGCACTGACTAGTTTTATGACTTCCGGCACATTTGACGCAAACAGGACTTTTTGTGCAAAAGTTTTTTGTATGTCCATATTTCTGACAGTTTGTACATTGTGGTGTGGATGTTCAAAGTTTATTTTACAATGTAAAAGGTGAGTGATGGAATATATATCTTTATTGTTTTTATTAGTTTTGAGTTCAATTGCGAACAATGATAAGGGTTTTTTGTACCTGTTTGTAGTATATTTTGCACGTGTGTAACTTCTTGACCAAGTTTACAAAGTTCTTTTTTTATTTGGTCTTTGTCTGTTGAATAATTCATATTTCTTAGCATTACTTTAAATCCTTTTTGGTCTTGCGGTTTGTATGTATAGTATTGAGTTTCTTTGTTTCTTAAAAATTTAACAATTTCTGTATAGTGAAAAGATTCTAGAGGTTGGATTTTGACTTCATTATATTTAAGAACTTTTAGTTCGTAATTGCAGTTGGGTAGGGTGCTTAGTGCTTCGATCAGGCTTTGCTATTTGTGGATTTGGGGGTGCATTATGGTTTTCATGTTCATTTTCTACTTGCGATTTTTCATCATTTTCTATCTGGGACAGAATTTCAAATATGTTTGCTGTTGAAGGTTGGCGTAACCAGTAGGATTTTAATGTTTTTTGAGTGACTATTATTTTTTGTGCTGATTTTCTCTTTATTTACGGGACTTTTTACTTGGCTTGGTAAGTATGTATATGTAGACATAATCGGCATAAGAGAAGATTTTGTCGATGTAGACATGGTTGTAGTTGTAATAGCGGAGTATGAAGTAGTACTTGTTGTTGTTGTGGGAGCCAACTGCGCATGCGCCATGAGAGAATTTGTCTTATTATTTTTGGCGGGGGAAAGACTTGATCTTGATTCTATATCTTGTTCGTTTTCACTTGCACTACTTATCTTATTTACTGTTTTAGGACAACTAGAGTTTAGTTTTTGCATATGGTTTTGCGGGAGTGTATTCTCCTGAGGGGGGAGTGCCCAACAGGCATTATTTTTTTATTGTTGGTTTGTATGTTTTTTTTTTTTTAATTTGTTTATGAATTTCAAATGAGAACAAAAAGAAAGCGGTCGCCCGTGAACATTTGTTTATTTTTGTTTGTTTAAAGCGTCTTTTCGCAATTTATTTATTTTTTATATACACTTTGATATATTAAAAAAGTCGGTAATTACGGAGCAAATATAAACACGTCCGCACATAGGATTGCAAAAAAATTAAATAGTATTTAATTTTTTTTTGCCGTTAACCTCAACATTTAGAATCGCTGTTCCCAATAATTTCCTTCTATTTGGGCGATATTTATTTGTAAGGGTAACCATAGCAAAAGACTGTGCCGCATTTCTTGACGTCGACTGTTGAGACAAATCATTCTCATTATTTCCGGGTTTCTGGGTATTCGAGCTAGCGGTGGGTTTGTGTAGCAGTGAATTGTGGCGAGTACCAACACGTAAATGTGCTGCGGCAAGCCTTAACTGTATGCCCAATAGCTAAACAATTGTAGCAGATTCCGTTCTTTTTAACGAAATCACTTCTGTCATTTACTCCCAAAGAGGTAAACTTAGTACACTCTCTAAGAGTATGATTGCTCTTGCAAAGCTTGCAATTTGAGCTTGAGTGTGAGACTCTTTGGTCATTTTGAGAATTTCCAAATGAGTCTGAGAAAAGTATTTCCCTTTCTCTCATTCTGATTTCGATTATCAGAGAACTGTTTGGATTTTGGGTTTTGATTCGAATAAAAACTCTTTGCCTCGCTAACGGATTCAAGACCTTTATACTCCGAACTTAAAAAATTATCCAATTCTAACCAAGAAGGAATATTAGCGCTGTCTATCAGAGATCTTTTAAATATGACGAGGGTTTCCCTGGATAATCTGTTGGTACAAATATAAACAATAATCGGATCCCAATTATCAGTATTTATACTTAACGTGTTTAAAGTTGAAATACAACTATTTATTGTCTTCTGTAGACTTCTAATGGCCGAACTGCATCAACTATTCATCTGGCTTCTTTTAGGGTTTTCTCCTTGATATGACATAATTTTACAATGCCACTTTTGCGCTTATTGGTGCCAATGATAACCTTAAACAAATCCCTAAATGAGGCCCAATTCTTATATCCCCCATAAAATACGGGTATATCGCATGGCGAAACGTGAATGGGTGGGGATTCGTCGCGAGAGGGTTGGGTGGGTAAGGTTTTTGGTGATGATTTCACAGCTTCGGGTTTTATGAGTTCAATTGCCTTTTCAAGCACCTCTCCTAATGAGAGAATTCTACACCTATAATATGCTCTAGCCGTCGCATATTCTGCTCTAACTCTGTCGATATTGACAGTTCCCAGCCTCCTGGATTATCTAGGTGCGGGGATTCTTTTATAATCTCATAACGGGTACTAATTTTCTTCCACAAATCCTCCAGTTGCGTATTTGAAACTCTATGGCTGTCACCGACCGAGAAATCTCTCTTAGTTCCTTAGTTCCGTCAAATGACCTCAATTCCGCTTGGCACCAATGCAGCAAGCCTTTGCACAAGCTTTTTAATTGCGACATGTTTAAAATTTAGGGTGAAATGAAGCAAAAAAGGTTAAACGCACTTGATTTCTAGTATATGGGTGAAACCTTAAAAAACTGTACTATTGCAGGAGTTTGTGTGCGAAGTAGGGTTAAAATTGCGGTTTTGCTGTAATAAGCGGGTTAACCGTGGTTAATAACCCCTTTTTTATAACTCAGCGCGTTGAATTTGGGTTTTCCGTATAAAAAAAGTTTATTAGCGCTCACGGTACAAAAAGGGTTAAATAAGGGGTTTTGCTGCTGGTTGATGCAGTTCAATGTTTTTCTGTTAGTTAACACTTTTTATAATATGTATATGTTTGTATGTTTCCCAGTTTTGTTTACAGTGATATAAAAAAATTGTTATGTTATATTTTTTAAATTTAGGTAGCAGGGTTTTGTAATTCAAATTAATTGAAATCACAATTTGCTATTTTATTTAACAATTTTTTATTATTTTTTTTTTTTTAATACACTTTTTGTAATTGTAATTTTGTGTGTAACTGTTCACTTGTTTTGTTTGCAAAAATGTAGCTTTGTATTGTTATTGTTTTTTTCCAAATGCTTTTTAATATATATTTATTTTTATAAAACCGCTTTTTTGAATTTTACAATAATTTTGTCACTCTTTTTTTTAATATGTTTGGTTTGTGTTGTTCAAATTTATTTTTTTTTGTGGTGGGTTTTTTATTGTTTGATTTTAACTTGTTTTGTGTTCAAAATTTAATAATTTAAAAGCTTAATGTTTTTTATTATTTTATTGATTTGTACACTAGACCATTAATTATTTGTTGTATTGATTGCCGTGCCGAAAAAGTTTCCATTTTGGCCTACAAGCCTCCAATTAAAAATTTGGGGCCGATCGGATAACGCTAAGGTCTGCCCAAAGTTTATTGAAAAATTAAAACACACTATATGGTGAAATATGGGGTTTTTAATAAAAATACGTATGTTAAAGCAACTATTTTTTTGGATAACTAGACTTGACATCGATTTTAAATACAGTTTCTATTCTAATAAGCCATAAATGATCAAAATCGTTAGAGAAACAAAAAAGTTCCAACGGTTTTCATTTGACTTTTACGTCAATTGAATGTTATAGTTGACATGGCATGCACAATGTGCACATTAGAGTGCGCCTTATTTTTCAACTAGCAAAATGCGACCGTAACTCCCCCTAGAAATGTTCCTCTTAGCGAAAAACTAAGTTGCTAAAATATGTGAAATTTTAATAAAATTTGCACAAATATTAATTTTGATATACCTATGCCACAACTGAAATATTTTAAGATGGATCATGATGTAAAATTTTACGCTGAATCCGAATCTGTTTACTTTTTATTTCTATGTTATTTTTCATAAAAAGATACCTTTTTGACGGCTTTCATACGAAATTACATTACGATATGTAACTAAGTCAAACCATTTTTGTAATATTCAGATTTTCACAGTTAGGCTCCAATCAAAATAAAATAATTTCATAAGAAATTATGAAATTAATCATTATTACCATTTAATGAAGCTTATTATTTGCCCCTAATGATCGTGGTACTTTTTTTGTTTCGTAATTCCCAGAGCTAAAATCTCTTATTTACAATGTAAACAAAAACAGCTGTTTTCTGAAGTAAAAGTTTTATTTAGACAATAAATCATTTATGAAAATTAAAGTGAAAAAAAGAATAAAGTGAATAATAAAGCGAATATAAAAGTAAGAAAGTTGAAGAAATAAATAAAGTTAAAGAAATAAAAGAAAAAAATAATACAAGAGGACGAAAAAAGTTATATCTGTTGATCATGACGAGAGTCAAACTATCGGTGTTAAATTGCCATCCAATGCCCAAGTTTTGCGTGTATTATGCTAGAACTACGAGCAAGTGCTTCCCTTGTCATGAAAGAAATAGAGGTTTTATGGAATAAAGCACGAATTCCAATTAGAGCGTTTGTCAAATGTGTTACAAAAGTTTACAATTTATACTTTTAATGGATGAAACTGCAGAAAAATTGCAAACGCCGAACATTAATACAGGAAAAACCAGAGAAAGTTTTCTTAGACAAATTTGATGATTTGTTTGACGTTGCTAATGCCAATGCTCTAGATATGATTAATATCGAGGAAGATAAGATATATTTATTAAATCAAAGAAAAAAAGAAAGACTTGGTGCAATGATAGGTAGTGATTTCGTCTTAGCGTAAAGAGAAGAAAGAAAAACACTTCGACGAGAAAAACAACGTCGCATAAGTGAGAAATGTGCATCCGCTTTGAAAGCTATGTAACAGAATTACTGTGGGTTATCAAGTTCCCAGCAAAACCTTGGAAAAAACTCGAAAAAGTTTGTCACTAAGGTCGAGTTTTTGGGATGGTTTAGTTAAACCGAAAACGAATTTGTCTGCTATTTCCATGTTTATTAACATACATTTGTCCGAACAACTTTTGGTCTTCATTGAAATAAACTTATTTAAAACAAATTTCAAGATTAGTATTGAAGTTACAAAGTGCGATAAACTAAGTTTAAAGATAATCTACATCCAAAAAATTCGGGCTTACTAAATAAACTTAAACTTTTTACCCATTACCATGCCATTACGTGTAAGGATATATCATTACCTCAAATTGTATGGTGCTAATATAATAAGTTTAGTATTTAAGAAAAAGTAGTGACTGTCATACATTTTAAAAAATGCAAAACCAGTTAACAGGTTATGGGTTTTTTGAAAGCATTATAGTATTTTTATGAGATATAAAAATTTCATAAAAGTGTTATTCTTTACATTTTATAAATGTGAAATTATCTTATATTTAATTGAAATATTTTTAAAACAAATTTTACAGCAGAGTACTAATGGACTACGAATCAAGCGATGAAGAACATCTTTAGCTGGATGGTATTGAAGACCCAAGATATAAACCAAGTCGAAGCCATTCAACAAAAAAACGAGGTCAACATTATTTTATTACACCAAAACTAAAACAAGTATTAAATAAATGCAAAATAAGTAATCGTGACGCAGTACGAACTCTTACAGCAACTGCTGAAGCTTTAAAACACAAGGTAAAAATGATTTAGTAATAAACGAAACTTCAATTCGCCAATGCCGCACACAAGTTTGATATGAAGCAGGACAAAAAATTCGGGATACATTTAAAGATGAAAAATTTACAGCAATAACTGTCACAAAGTCTGGCAACGCCGGTGTATAAAGACGTCAAAAACCTGAGTGCATTTTTTATAAAACTTTAAAATTTAGTTTTGCTGGAAATTGAAAACACTTTAAAAGTATATAAAAAAAACCTAAGTTTGTGTGGAAATTGAAGTATGCCTGCAAAACTACGTAAAAGTTTAAATAAAAAGAAATTAATTTGTGGTCAGTGCCAATTGCAAGTCTTAGATGATGAAGATGCAATTCAATGCGGTGTTTGTGAGAAAACTCTACACTCCGTTTGTACGAAGCTTGATAAGAAGCAATATGAAAAACTTATAAAAAATACTTCTCTTCAATATAACTGTCATTTTTGTGATGGTAGTAGTGAAACAACATCAGTATCAAATGACTTGTTGGAGATAAAAGCAAAGTTAAAACATTTAGATCAGCTGGATGAAATAACCAAAACAATTCAATTTATGTCATCTCAATATGACAGCATATTGAAAGGAGTTGCCAGTAACAAAAAAATGATTGATAGCTTGCAAAAGGAAAATTATTCGTTACGGGAATTGGGATGGTAAAATTTTGCCGTCGTTGATGGGCAAAGAACACATCAATCGGTTGCCTGTAGTCATTTCTTTTAATGGAACTGAGCAGTTACTTGGTATTCCAGCAATTAGTTCGGGTACAGGTAAGCAACAAGCCATAGCTGTCTATGATTTGCTTAAAGAATGGGTCATCGATAAAAAAGTGGAAGTGCTATGCTGTGATACCACAGCATCCAACTTAGGACGAATACAAGGCGCATGTGTACTTTTAGAGCAAACATTAGAATAAGATCTCATATATTTTCCATGCCGACATCACATATTTTAAATACTTTTACGGAGTGTTTTCGATGAAAAAATACTGGTCCCAGATTTAGAGATGGTTGGAGTAAAATTAATAAACATAACTTTAAGACTGGAGGTGAGAATCAGCACGTGAAAAATGTACTTGGCGATACAACAGAGATAACGGAGTTTGCAGAAAAAAGTCATAAAGAAAAGCAACCACGGCGATTACAAGGAACTTCTCCAATTTGCAGCAGTTTTTCTTGGAGGAACGGTTCCAAAGTTTACTTTTCGGATGCCGGAAGCCTTTCACCCGGCCCAATGGTTGTCCAAGGCAATATATTGCTAGAAAATATTTATATTTCGGGACGACTTCATTTTGACTGACTGTGAGAAAAATGTTATTAGAGACATTCGTATTTTTATAATAAAAATATACTTTAAAGTTTGGATAAAAGCTCCTGATGCTGCAAGAGCTCCTAATCAAGATTTAACTTTATTAAAAACATTATATGCTTACAATTCAATTGATGAAAATATAAGTCGAGAATTACTACGCAAATTTTTGTAATCATTAAAGAAGCAATTGATAATGCAAATTGTGGCTGATTATAGGAAACAATATCCTAATACAACCAAATCAGTTATTTCAAATTGATATATAAACATAAATATTAAACATTTATTTTAATTAGTGAACATTTTATGTAGACATAGACTTGAAAATAAAAAATAATAAAATAATCTTAATAAAAGTAATAAAATAATAAAAGTAATGAAATAATAAAAGTAATAACATAATCTTAAAATAATATTTAATTTGTTAGAAACTGATTTTAATTTTTATATGAAAATTTTAAAATTCAAGGAAGTCCTTTTGTCAAATATAAACGTATTAATTTTTGTGTAAAGTGATATATATAAAGTGAAACATTACCATCAATCCATCAAACAATCAATAAAATTTTCACTTTTGCACATTTGCACTTTTGCAAATCATCACTTTTGCAAATTTGCACATTTTCACATTAGCATATGCACATTTGCACTTCTGCAAATTTGCACACTTTCACATTTACAAATTTGCATAATTACACATTTGCATTGGATAGGGAATCTAAGTACCAAATTTTAAATTCGCAGTTCCAGCGGGTTTGGCAGGCCGTCAAAGGGGAGAATTTCCCCCTGAAATACAATTGACAATTTCTGAAATACAATTGACAATTTCTGAAATACAATTGACTATTTCTGAAATAAAATTGACTATTTCTGAAATGCAATTGACTATTTCTGAAATACAATTGACAATTCCTAAAATACAATTGACTATTTCTGAAATACAATTGACTATAATATATAATTGACAATTTTTTAAATAGAATTGACTATTTCTGAAATAAAATTAAAAATTTTATCTTATCTGATACAATTCGATCTGACTTTTTTCGTATAAATTTGGATATTACTTTATAAATATATTGTTGGGTCTAATTTAATCTGCCATTTTTCGGATCAATTCAGATCCATCTAAATCCTCAAATATATTTCTGGATCTAATTTGATCTGCAATTTTTCGGATCAAATAAGATATTAAGGAAAAAATTGGAAATGATTAAATATTGTGCTAGATTATTTTTTTTTACTCGGACCTACTTACTTTTTGCTAATTAATTTCAAACCATCTGTGGTTCATTATGTTAAAATGTTTGTGTTAGTTATAGATATTTCTGCAGGGGGCCGCACAGTGTCGTGATTTCATATAACGAGTGGCCATAAATAGAAGGAGTGGTTGTAAAGAGTTGAAATTTGGCACACGTATTTTATTTGATAAAAGAAAAAAAATATTAATATTTCAAAAACTTTGGAGCAAGGATTCGTATCCTTCCCATATATCCTGAAATTAAAAAACGTCATAAAAGATAGAAAAAAAGTCCGAACTTTATGAAATTTTGTATAGTCATTTAGTTTGATACCCTAAATGATTTGATAAAATTTTATCCAAATCGGAGCAAGGACACGCCTATCTCAAAAATGTCCTTTTTCAAAAAATTAAAAAAAGTGAACAAAAATTTAAATTTTTAAATTAATTTCATACACGAAACACTTGTAACAAGAATAATGTGTGTGTCAAAATTTTATCCAATTTTAATAATTTTTACTAATTTTTTATATTAATTTTTTTTAATAAAATTTTTGGCGATTTTTTGTCTTAAATTTTTTTAAAAACGAAAAAAATTCAATGAAAAAAATTCAAATGGAAAGTAAAGTAAATGTTACTTTTTAATGTTTACACTTGTTTTATTATTTAAATAAATTATAAAAAATAATGTTTTGAACAATTTTTATTTATTAAATACAATAAAAAAGAAAATGTTAGAATTTGTTTACTCTATTCATCCGAATCACTTTCTTCAAGCTGGTTTATTAAATTTTCTTGATTATCCGCATAAATATTATTTTCCTCAATAATGAAATCATTTATTTCTTCACAACTCCTTTTACTTATTTTATCTTCGTTTCTATGTATAGATAACTTTGGTTCAGACTGCAAAACCATTCTTTCTATTAGGTATTTATTAGTATTTGTACGACTATTTTTTCGAGTATGGTTTAAACGAGTTTTTCTAAAAACTTTATGAGTGGCTTCTATAGCTTCCTCAGATAACATACCTACTGGAATCTTGGAGTTTTTTATAAATTCTGCTCCATGAACTAGTATTTTGTGGACAGTAACAGGCATACAATACCAAGAATATTTTTGAACATATAAATTCCATGTTTCTCTAAGCAGCTGTTGAAAATTTATAATATTTATTGTTTTACTGCTTGAAATAGTTTTTAAAATCAAAGAAAAATTTTTAATTAGTGATGGGTCAACCTGCGTTATGCTAGATGAGACATCAATGTTGCTGAAAAACCGTCTCGCAGTATTCCCATCATTTGTTGTACCAAAACCGGTTTTAACTTTATCTACATTTAATCCAAGCTCCTTTTTAAAATCATCCTGAATTTTAGATTTTCTTTGATTTAAAATTTGCTTATCATCATTTTTTGAAACTCTCCAAATTTTTAGAGGCAACCTATAAGCTATGTGTAATATACACTCAAAGAATTTTATCCATGCATGTAATGTTCATAATCCGTGTTTATGTAATTCTTCTCTTTTTTTAAGGTCCCTCTCAAATACTTGAATTAAATTCATTTCAGTGGGTTTTGCACCGCAATCAAAACATGAAGAACTGCTTTTGTTATCAGCTAACACATTAAGAACAGCTCCATCTACCATTGTTAATCTCATGTCAAAATGAACGGTAAGGTTTTTTTTATCAGAAACATAATCAAATGTTTGCAAATTATCTATTTCTTCCTGAATAATTGCCCTTGTAGTTTTAACCAAATCCGAATTTACTTTTTCCATATAATAGCATATTGGACGACAATACCTTATTGAGGAATGTTTTAAATTATTCCATAAACTGTTTTCTGTAGCCCAGTCTAAAAATCTTAATGGAACAAATGAAGCAACAAATAAATATTCATCCCGCGAATTTGGATCATTAAACTTTTGTTTGTAATTGCTATGGCCTGAACTACCATCAAATCCTCATTTAATTTCCAAAACTACATCATTTTGGGTTTCAAAATCATTTAAATCTAATAAACTTTTGGCTGTCATATTTAGAAAATTTTGTAATGGTATTTTTACTGACGTTTCTGATATTGATATATTTTCCGGAATATATTTTTTCTTTGCTTTTTGTAGACTATAATATGATGAAAAACAGTTCTTGTGCACATCATTTACAACCGTTCATATATTTTCATATTGTCTATACGATAGATCATTATCTATTAATAATGCTAAAGCCTTTTCTACGGAAATAGAAGTTTCTGGAGTTGGGCTAGATACTCTTTGAACAGCCCTTCGTAATTGCTCAGGGCATGTAGACCTCACAAGATCATCTACCTTTCTTCTTTTGGTTCGTTCAGAACTTTCATTAAAGCCTACTCTTGGTCTTCCTTTACGACTTGTACTTGGTCCCTTAATAAATAAAAAAAACATGTTATTTATTATATTATAAAAAATAAATATTCACATAATGCTATTACAATGTATATATCTTCTTCTTCTTCCACTTCTTCTACTTCTTCCACTTCTTCATCAACTTCTTCCACATCAAAAAATGAATTTAGCCAGAAAAAGTTTTTGTTTTCAAACACAGATTTCTTTCTGTAGCATTTTTCCCAACTTTTTTTTATTCTAACTAGAATTGATTTAAGTCTTACAATACTTTTTTGTTGCAATTGTGTCTTAAATTTATCTTCTAAATGATTTTTAATTTCCGTAAGGGCTAGGGAGTGTGTTGTGTTTGTGCCAAATATTGAAAATTTGCCTAATTTGCACTTGCCTTGACACTGAAAAAGTGAAAAAAATTGACTATTCTGCCAAGCTCTGCAAAAGAGACCCATTTTTTTTAATGTACATACTTGTATCAATATTATATTAAAGTATCAAAAATAAACTCGAATAAACTTTTTTTTAGACCTTCTATAAACTTGTAAGTTGTAAACAATTAAAAAAATTCCTTTCTGTTTACATTCAGAATAACGGTACAAAACACATGATGAATTAAATGTAAAAAAAATATGTTACCATATTTTAGTAATGTCATACTTTAATATTTATAAACAATTTAACTGCATTATCGACAATTTACGTTAAATTAACCCATTTGTATATACGATATTTTTCACGTTTTTTGTGTGCATATTGCATACTTACCAAAAACTTTCAACTTTGATTGGCTATAACTTTGTCAAAAATATTTTTTTTTTCAAAAATTCTTTTTGATTATTGTAATTTGAAATCTAGTTTATCAAACTGTTTTAACAGATTTTTAAAATTCCAAAAGTCGTTTTTTTTTATTTTTGGCCGCTGACACCACACTGTGGGCCGCTGTGAAGTAACAAGATTCAAAAATATATTCTCTGTACATACATATATCTATCTACCAAAAGTCTAATCATGATGGGGTTAAATATATCGGTGTGAATTGAAACTAGCGTTATCACTAAAATACCGATAACGCAATAACCAAAATAACGTTACCCTTAAAATATCGTTACCGAAATAACTAAAGTAACGTTATCGCTAAAATACCGTTACCGAAATAATGCAAAATACCGTTATCGCTAAAATACCGATACCGAAATAACTTAAAAAATCGTTATCCTTAAAATAACGTTACCGAAATAGTAGAAAATAGCGTTACCCTTAAAATAACATTACCGGAATAGTAGAAAATAGCGTTACCGTTACCGATAACCGCATTTGTTTCGGTTACCATCCATGGTTTGTTCACCTATCCATTCAAATGAAAATGTGTCTCGTCACTCATTATGATTTTTTGCATCACTGCTCTGCATCTGATGCGCAGGGGTGATTAGTTTGCGATGCTGATGCGAATCAGCTGATGCTTAGTTTGTTGCGCAGTTTGTATACAATTTCGAACGCATGAGCATTAAAATCGAAAAGTTAATAATAAATTTGTTTTGTGAGTTGGATGAAAGTAAAATTGATTGTGAATTGAACAATTTACAATTTTCTAGAACTCTGCCCCATAACACAGACTTTTTTTCCTCCCAGATGCAAAATCCTCCTCCATGTCCAATCGAACACAAATTAATGATTTATTAAATTTAGCATCAGCCTCGATCCTAAAAAGTACAAAAACAAAAATAAATTGAAGAAAAACATTAAATAAATAGCAAATTTTGTGCTTACTCTTGAATTGCGTCAGCCATTTTTGTGATGCGTGTTTGACCTTTGTTTGCGCATCATCTGCTTTAGTGATGCTTTTTCGAACATCTTACATTTGCAGGGATGCCAACTTATGCTTTTAGGAACGCGATGCGCATCATACGCAGTGATGCAAATATGAACTGTCAAGACAAATGTTTACCAAAATTGCGGCAAAAAAAAGTAGTATACCTTCCCGGCGGACACCCTATATTATGTTCTAGATTTAGACGACCTAGCGGTTATATGTGGTTTTTGTATGAAATTTTAAACTGTTATATTTTGGGTACTATTTTTGTTGCTTTTTTTATTAAAAAGGACCATTATTTTTTTCGTGGCATGGATATATACGGGTTAAAGGGAGCGAAAAAAAATTGTTACCTTCTTATGTACATATAAAAAAAGATCGCGTTTGTAACGTTATAAATTATGTGTAATTTTATTTAACTTTGGTTATAAAATTCAATTTTGGTCTTAGGGCTAAATATAAATCACAAACTGTTATTTTTATGTAGGAAGAGGTAAATATTTTAACCTTAGATTTGAGTTTTTAACAAAAGATTTAAGTTTTTAGCACTAGAGTTAAGATTTTTAGCACTATATTTAAATTTTTAACACTAGATTTAAGTTTTTAGCATTAGATTTAAGTTTATAGCATTAGCTTCTGTTAACAATAGAATTAAGCTTTTAAATTCAGGCTTAAGTTTTTTAACATTAGATTTAAGTTAACAATAGTAATAAGTTTTTAACATTGGGGTTTAACACTTTTATTTTTCAATTTACATTTTTTATTTTCCACTTTAACTCTCTTTGTATTTTTCACTTTAACTGCACAAGAGATGTGGGCTTGTTGGCGAATAAAAATGTTTTGTTTTTATGTTGATCATGAGATCATAAGGTGAGAAGAGTTATTGTTGGCACTTTTAGTACTATTTGGTACTTTTTGTTCACAAGGTGAACATGGTGTTTATATTTACCGAAATTTCGTAATACTACATAAAATTTCACCCATTTTATAGCAGAAAATTTACAAGCATTTTGTAGTGTGATAAAATAAATTATTTTATGTTTAATTTTTCTAAATATTTTGAATTTTTGAAGTGTAAATATATCGTGATCGTGAGCAAAAATTGAAATTACTTACGGGAAGTTTATGCTGAAAACCATCAATCTAATTCGGCGGAAGAACTGAAAGTGGTCATTTTAAATAATTGGCGGGATTAAAAGCCAGAAACATAGAAAATTTAAATAATTATATGCCTAATCGCATTTATAAATCAAAAAATATCGAGTTTGTTCAAGGCAACTTAAGCGCCACATACTACTCAACTATACTGTGCAGATTTCATTTAAATGAAGAATTAGAAAAGTATGGTTTACTAAGATCAACAAATTTTATTTAATCAATTGTCTATTTGTCAAATTTTTGTATGTTAAAATGACAAAATTCAATTTGTTAATTCCACAAAAGTTTGTAAAAAGGGAAGTAAAGTTAATTTGATAAAAATTTTCTTCAATTGAAACAAGTATTGTAGCTGTAGATAATCATTTGGCGTTGTTAGGCTTGTTGCGCCATTATATATGTATGTAAAGGTACACTGCACATATATAATGGTGGTCATCTATAAATTCCGATATGAAATTGTATTTATAAATTTATATAAACGTGTTAATACTAAATAATTTAAAATTGTAATCATTAGTGACTTGTGTATATTGAAATTATTAGTGGATCTGTATTTTTTTTAAATAAATTTATTTAATTATCTACATATTTTTATATTAATTTTATGTGAATTGTTTTTTGAGTAATGCCATAATTTTTTTTATATTCTGTCTTTAAATAAATTTTTTACTTTATATGTGATTTATTATTATTTTAAAAAAATTTTACAGCTTTGTATATATAAAATTTTTATGTGTTGTGTAATTTTTTTATTTCATTAAATTCACTAATTTTCTTAAAAAAACGTAACTTTATGAAAGACGTTTATTATTTAAGGCAAATTGATAAAATATAAAAAATAATGAAATAAAGGAATTTATGATGTGAAAAATACGGTTAATTGAAGAAAATGTATCGTTAACCAAATTAAAATGTATTTCTCAAACATACAAAAGAATTATTAAATAGAATTGAAAATTATATAACTTTATTCGATCTTATTTTAATATTAATATTCAATTTTTGTTTCCTGAAGATGCTAACAAATTGTTAGCGAAATATCAAAAATAAAATAAGAAATTTTATAAAAAAAAAGATCTTTAGCTTAAAAAAATTGAATATTAATATTAAATAGAATTGTTTACCTAACAAGTATTTTGGCATAAGAACACCACATTAAATAATTAAGCATCAAAATATTTGTTTACTAAACAATGTGTTAAATCAACGGAAAGGTTTTGTTAGCTGTATAGTGATCACCCATTCATCAATTTAATATGGATTTTAGTAAATTTCACTGCTGGTTTTGGTTCAGTATGCAACTTTAAAGCTTCAATGGTAATGTGCTACCTCTAAATAAAACATTGTTCAAAAATTTCTTTGGCAGACCATATTTTCATGAATTCGAACTTTCTTTTTCTTTGACTACCTTAATGTTCACATATGCCCACATAGGATCCACCCATACATGTCTCATATAAGTACATTAACGAAAATAGTGGTAATATGACATATTTGTATTCATACATTCTTATATATTCCTGGGTTTTATATATTATTGCCAATAAAAATACAAAATTATAAGTCTTTAATACAATTGTTTGGGTTTTTGTTATATTTTATTTTAGAACCATGTCAAAGTTACATACTTTAAACACTATTATTTCCAAAAATGTGGTTATTACTATCTTAAATTTATAAACGTTGAATTGATATATTATTTGAATTTACTTATCTTTACAATAATTTTTTGACACTTTTACGGTATAAAACGTAAAAGAATTTTAATATAGAAGACCGGTCTGTTACTCTGCATACTTATAAAAGGGAAGAATTGAAAACGCACTCCGTGCAAATATATATAAAAATTGTTTATTGGAAAAAAGATTGTCTTCATTTGTTTCATTACCAACCAGCGGTTGTCACACGAGGAAAATAACCAAGAGTAATTCTAAAATTACTAACTGTTATAAATCGAACGGATTAATAACATAAGACCAGGCGAGTCAAACAACCAAATTGTTAAACAAATTATATACAAGTTTTTATAAATACCAAAATTGCCTCTTTATTGCGGCGGTCGTGGGTTCAATTCTCACCAGAGGTCTGTTTTTGCTACAACGAGCCGATAGCCTTTGTTGCTAGTGCTCTGTTAGGGTATTAGGATATAATTTGTAATTATATCATTTATATAAATAAAATAAATAAAATTAATTTTTTATAAATTAAAAAAAAAAACAATATTTTCGGGTAAAGATAATTCTTATGCCGGATGTATTAGGTTAGTATATAAAAACTGCCAAAGCCGTTGAAACTGTGTGTTGGCCAGTATCTCAATAAACATAGTACAGTAAAAATTCAAGTGTTTTAAATGTTGCTTGCATTGTGCTTTATTTTAAGTGTTTTTACAGTCAAAATCGAGTTCATTCAAACAAAAATAGTTTGTTTCATGTTTTTCATTTTTTACCAATATTTTAAAACAAAATTAAAATATTTGTTCAATTTTACAAATTTCCTGTCAAGATTTTAAAAAATTTGAATTTCTTTCATATATTTTAATCCATATAAACGTGGCTTACCTCGTGGCAAATGAGAGGGCTAATTGAGAGGATTATATCGTTCCTAAGAACCAAAGACGTACCTCCCACAAATCACTTCCCCAGATCTTTCAAGTTCAATAACGCCCCCTTCCAAAAAGGGCCTCAAATAAAAGGTCTAGCTGAGGGGGAACAGCCCAAAATCGTTGTGGAAGGTATGTTATCCAAATGAAAGAACTAATTTAGATAATTATTTCGTTTTTTGGAACCAAATGGGTCGAGAATGTTGGGTATCGTAAATGAGCTTACTGTGATTGGCATACAGCCCTTTGATGACTCCAGTGTTAACCCATGGATAGTATACGCTAATTCTATAAACACTTTGAGGTCAGTCCATAAAGTTCGCAAATGTGTCCGTAGTACGCAGTGAAACGAAAAAGTATCATATTGGGGTGTAGATTAAAACTATTACTTTTTATAATTTTTAAATTCGAAGGTGCAAATGACTTGCACTCTTCGTCTTTGTTTATTAAATTCCCTTAAATTATAAATTATTCTAGCTTATATACTACTTATGAGAATTTAGCTTAACCTAATAATAATACAAGTTTGTGTGTATTTTAAATAGTTTCCCACGTTGGAAGCAAATGGGTTTCAAGTAACATTTCAAAATTAAGCATGATTAAATTTAGTGTGACATACGATATTTGGATGTCAGTCACTTAAAGTAATAAGTTCATCATTACTAAAATAATGCAATCATGCTACACCTCCATTTTCATAAGAATGTTCATATAACAAAATGTTGTTCTATGGACATTCTTTTACAACAATTTGAAGTTTTTATTAGTGGTTTTAGATGTTTTATAAAATTTATTTTAATTGTTTTATTATAGTATATTATTTTATTAACTTTTTTTCTTATTATTTATTTTATTTTAGCCAGTATGATATAACTTAATTCTATTTTTATGAACTATTTGTTCGTTTTTTGTTTTATTATCTACTATGGTTATATTGTTTCTTATATCTTTTTTCTTAATTTTATATGGTCCCTTATACTGGTTATCCAACTTATGTCCTGCTTCATTTTTTAGTAAAACTAAATCTCCTATTTTAAGATCATGGTCTATTATTTTTCTATCATAATAAAGTTTTTGCTTATTTTTATTTCTGTCTAATAATATTTGTGCCCTTTTAAAGGGTGTCCCAAGAAGAACGCAATTTTTAAATTTTAAATAAAACACAGATATTTAAAAAAAAATCGTGAAACTTTATTATATCGTAAAGTAGACAAAATGAGGTTATGTATGGAACAATATATCGTGCAGATGGCCGCCGCGGCTTTGCTGGCATGCACGCGATCTTTTAGTGAAATTTTCAATGACCGTTTTGCATGAATGCTGCGGTATTTCATTAATGCAGCGTTCAATTTCCTCTTTTAAGGCTTGAGTCGTCGTCGGCTTATTCGCGTAAACAATCGACTTCAAAAAACCCCAAAGAAAAAAATCTAATGATGTTAAATCGCACGATCTAGGCGGCCAATTCTGATCTCCAAAACGCGAAATAACACGACCGGGAAATGACTGATGCAGCAATTGAATTGTTTCTCTGGCTGTATGACATGTGGCGCCGTCTTGTTGGAACCACATGCCCTCCACATTCATTTCTTCAATTCTAGGCAAGAAAAAACTGGTTATCATTTCACGATACCGAACACCATTGACTGTTTGCGCTTGACCTGCCTCATTTTCATAAAAAAAAGGTCCAATGATTCCTCCAGCCCAAAAACCACACCACACAGTGACACGTTGAGGATGCATTTGCTTCTCGTGAATCACTCGAGGATTTTCCTCACCCCAAATGCGACAATTCTGCCTATTGACGAAGCCATCAAGATGAAAATGGGCCTCGTCACTGAAGATGAATTTTTATATTCTGTTCCCATGTCCGAAATGAATATCTTCATCGGACCATAGGTAAGTATAAAATTATCAAATATAGCCTTAGCCATTGTTTTAGCGCTTTTATCTGGTATTGGTATAGTTACTAAGAATTTGGTTAAATCACATATTATCGTGATTGCACATTCATTTCCGTAAATTGATTTTGGAAATGGACCTATTGTATCTACATACACCGTGTCAAATGGTTTGTTTGGTGTTTCTGTAATGGTCATTGGACTTTTCAAATGTTTAGTTGTCTTTGTTGTTTGACATTTGTGACATGATTTTACATATTTAGATATGTCTTTCGACATATTTTTCCAGTAGTAATATCGTTTAATTTATGTATTCTTCTATATGTTCCACAATGTCCACCTTCTGTGGGATCATCGTGATATTTCAGCATTATATCGAGAATTGCCTTGGCATTCTTACTTCAAATTGGGTCACCTCAATAATTCAATAATTTATTGCCCATATTTTTGAATTCATATATAGAGATAAATTCAAAAATTTTCTCACTAGGTGCCACTTGTAATTTATAAACATTATGTTCTCGTTAGTAAACAAATCTTTAATTTGTATATATGTTACTATAGATTTTCCTCGTTTGATATAACATCTCCCGGGGGGAATTTTTAGTTTACAGTATTTACTGGCGTCAGAGTTTGTTAAAGGTACATATATGTTGGGCTTATCTTTATTAGTATTATTTTCATGCTGTTCCTTTATTGGCCATCGATCGAGTCGTGAGCCCTAATACTGAAGAAACTTTTTTATTCATGTCCTTGAAATCATTTATAGTTATACGCGATAGCGCGTCTGCAACGTAATTATCTTTTCCCCTAAGATATTCCACTGTAAAATCATACTTCTCGGAGTAGAGTCTCATCCTCGTTAATTTTGAGCTTAGATTTTTCATTGAAAATAAATAAGAAAGTGGTCTGTGATCACTATGAACCAAAAACTTTTTTCCAATGTATGGTTTGAAATGCGTTATGGCCCAATGTATGGCAGTTAGTTCTTGTTCAATGGTTGACTTATTGCTCTCGCCCTTGGTAAACGTTTGTGATGCATATGCAACTGGTAATTATTTTCCGTCATGTTCTTGTGTAAGAACAGCGCTGCAGGCATATTTGCTTGCATCTGTTATTATACAAAACTCCTTTTGGAAGTCTGGGTGTTGTAGTAGTGTTGGGATCATTAATGCTTTCTTTAAATGTTTAAACGCGATATCACAATCATTTCTCCATTCGAAGGGTACACCTTTCTTGGACAATCTTGTTATATGCCTCGAGTGTTCTGAGAAGTTTGGAATAAGCCTTCGATAATAATTACAAAAAGCTATAAATCCTTTAGCACTATCAGCATCTTTTGGTGCTGGATAATTTTCAATTATCGAATATTTACTATCATCTGGGAGTATTTCCTAGTGAGTACACTTATGTCCAAGGTAGGTTACTTCCTTCATAAAGAATGAGCATTTTTCTGGGTGTAATTTATGATTGTGCTTCCTGCATAATTCGAAAACATTTTTTAAATTCGAAAGCATGTGCTTTTCTGTGCAATCTAACACAACCAAGTCATCCATATAAGGGAATGCCTGGTCTGGTTGCAAACCACTAAAAGCGAGTGTCATCATTCTTTGAAAAGAATTAGGTGCTATTTTTAAACCAAAGGACAATCTAGTAAACCTATAAGATCCGTTTGTTGTTGAAAATGAAGTCAGATCTCTAGAGTTTATCTCCAATCCAATTTGGTGAAATCCAGGCATCAGATCCAGACATGAAAAATACTTTGCTCTGCCGAGTTGGTCTAGAATGTCATCTATTCTCGGTAATGGAAATTTGTCTGCCATTAATTTCTTATATAGCTGTCTATAATCTACTACTAGTCTCCATCTTTTTGTCCCTGAATTTGGAAGTGACTTTTTTGGTACCAACAGAATTGGGCTGTTGTACTCAGAATTTGATGGTTCAACTATTTTATCGTCTATTAGGGTTTTAACCTGCCTATCTATTTCCTCTTTGTGTGCATGTGGTATACGGTAGTTCTTGATGTACACCGGTTGTAAATCCTTTACTCTCAATTTTTGTTCATAAAAATTGTTAGTTGTGATTGTTTCTGATTCTAAACCGAAAATATCGTTGTATGAGGCACAAAGCTCAGTTAATGTATTTTTAAATTGTTCGGGAAAATATTCCTGCAAAATTTTTAATATTTCTGATTTTCTGTTTAGATTTTTAGTTGGATTTCTTTCTATTATATCATATTCGAAAAGGTTTTCTGTTTTTATTTTACTTTTATTAACTGTTGTTATAGTGTTATTTGTATTTAGAATACGAATAAATGCTTTATTAGATTTTACCAATGTGTTTGCAATGAAAACACCTGGTTCAAGTTCTTGATTTGGAATTAGTATTTCATTATCGCAGTTAATAAAATTAACTTGCCGTATTACTTCAGATCTTGGTGGTAAAATAATGTCATCGCAGTTATTCGTAATCGGTATTTCTATTGATTGTGGTATATTAAAGGGGCGTAGGAAAGGTAATCATTATTTTCATTAAATTCTAATATACAATTGTATTTTTGTATGAAATCCATTCCAATGATTCCGTCACAGGGTATTGGAAAATAATTTTGTACTACTTGGAATTTATGGGGTATCAAGAAATTTTTAAATCGAAAAATGTAGTACCTATTGATTTAATTTTACCTTGTTCTATTCTCGTTAATGTGGTTGTTTTGTTAGTATTTATTTGGTTTAGTTTGAAATGTGTTTTTTTTTATTAGTGAAATGTCAGCTCCTGTGTCTATTAGTAGTGTGACTGTGGTGTTAGTTTTATCTATTTGAATATTTTTTTTTTTTTTTTTTTCCATAAAAAAAAAAAAAAAAAAAATTATTTACTGAGTTTCTCTTAGGGGATGATTCGAGTTTTCCGAATCGTTTGAGTCTGTTGCTCTGACGTAGTTTCTAGCTCTACGATTGCATTGTACGATTGTTGTTGAAATTATTCCTATTAGTATTATTACCATTGTTGGTGTTATTATTGTCATTATTATATCTTGGATAATTTTTTCTTTTTTTTAAATTTTACATAATTTCCTCGGAAATTATTGTTTGGTTTCTGCCCAGTTGCCTCTGTGCAACTATTTATGAATTTACCAACAGCGTCATTAATACTGTTAAATTGTCCTGCCTCCATGATAAGTTTTACTTTATCAAGGGTGCAGTTTTTAGTAAGTGCTTTTACAGCAACTTGCGTCGAGTATTTGGTTGCTAATTGGCATGGCAAACCATCTGAGATATATGCATTTTCTAAGGATTTCGCTAGGTTTTCTATTTCGCTACAGAAAGCGTTTGGTGTTTTATTGAATTGTTTTGTACTCATTATTTTTGCAGAAAGGACTTCAACAGATTCGTGCTTCACGCTAACTTTGAGTGTTTATTATATCTGATATGTTTGATTCATTAGTTATTAATGGAAGCTGTGTTGAAAAATTCAACGATTGTTTGGCTCATTTTGTCTGTTGTCGATGGTATAGTGAAGTATAAGGTCCACTTTCGTGTATTGAATTAGGTAATTCTATTTTTATAGCCTTTTTTGCTGCTATTTTTGTAATTTTATTTTTAAATCTAAAAAAAATGCATCTGCTTTAGCTTGATGTGATAATGTAAGTCTGTTATAATAAACGTTAAATAAAACTCGTATTTTCTCGAGGTTTTTAAAAAGGTTATTAAAATGAAGTTTTATTGTCTCTTCTCTGATAGGTCTATCAACATTTAGGCATTTGTATGTACGTTCGAATTCTTCCTTAATTAATCTGGCTTTGTTTACAATTTGGTTCCATTCCATTTAAATCCTCTATTTTGGTTATTATTATATATTTATATATTTTTTTTTCTATACTTTATCTAAGTCATTTGCTCGACTTACATATTTTCTCTCAAGGGATTTCTTATGAAGTAGCTAAAATTTTAAAAGTAAGTCTACTGTACTAATAATTATAGCTATAAGGAAAAGTGTCCACAACGAATCAATTTGTGTGGTATGATCAATAATTTGTACGTTATTCACTACATTTGCGTTCAGTTTTTCTATCTTAGAGTTTGGTTTCCCCATCTTAAAATGTTTTTTTTTCGCAAATTTTTAAAATTTTTAATGGGTTCCTACCCTTATTTTCTACATCTTACTTTTCTTACTATTTTTGTTCTTTTCTATCTTATTGAGCGTATTGTTTCCTCTTCTATTCTAGTGGTGCTGTAGCTAAATCTTATTCTGTAGGTTCTCCTATCATTCCTATCAGTTTCCAGTATTCTGACTACCATTCTAATGATGAAGTCATTATTTTAATTTTAATTTATATCAAAGGGCAATTATGAATATATTTAAGATTACATCATTATATTATTTTTATTTCTTATTGTTTATGTCATTACTTGAGACATATAAATAATTTTATTATTATTATATATTTTGTTTTTTTGTTTTCTTTTAAAAAAATGTTGTCCACGGCGGTTAACGCCTATCGACCTATGAGTTCACTCTAGGTGCACTTCATTTAAATTAATTTTAAAGTTAGTTGTTTTTAGTTTTATTTTAATGAGCTGCTCCAACTCGGTTATTTTCCTCCAGAGATTTGTGGCATCATTTCAGCTGGGAGGGGGTTGTCTGTTTATTTCTCTCAATAACAGCGCCCGTTCTCTTTTAAATCTGCAGAGTAGTCCTCCTCTGCGCTTTGGTTTTTTCACTTTTGGTATTTTCGGTTCTTCTTGTTGTTTTCTGCTATTCCTTGCTCTCTACTGTTCCAAGGTCAATGGCTGTGGACCTTCTTCAGACATCTGGCGAAGACTTGGCTGTCCGCCAGGAACTGGTTAAAATGGAGTATCCCTTTTTTGTGTTTGTTTTTCTCTCTCTCTCTCTGGGTGTTTTATTTGAGAGGCTTGCCTGTTTTTCCCACTTTGGCTGCTTTACAGTGTAGCACTCCAAAGGACTGGCAGAGTGATTTTATTAATTTTGCTTTGGGTGCTTTATATTCGAGCACTCCAACGAAAGGATAATAGCTGTTTTTGGGTGCTTTATAGTTGAGCACCCTAAAAGTCTGGCAGGATCGCCATGTAGATTAAAACTATTACTTTTTATAATTTTTAAATTCGAAGGTTCAAATGACTTGCACTCTTCGTCTTTGTTTATTTAATTCCCTTTAATTATAAATTATTCTAGCTTATATACTACTTATGATAATTTAGCTTAACCTAATAATAATACAAGTTTGTGTGCATTTTAAATAGTTTCCCACGTTGGAAACAAATGGGTTTCAAGTAACATTTCAAAATTAAGCATGATTAAATTTATTGTGACATACGATATTTGGATGTCATTCACTTAAAGTAATAAGTTCATCATTACTAAAATAATGCAATCATGCTACAGCAGGAACACTTTTCGTTCACAAAGGGATGGGCTCTACTGGGCAAGCAAGTATTTTGAACAGGTACCTGGGCTCTAGGGATAAATTCACTTATCTTAGCAGAACTCATAGAACAGTATCGATAGAACAGTTTCACACAGCCCACATTGCGTCGATGCTCCAATGAATCTATAGAACTGGATATCCTACTGTCATTGATAAGTGCCGAAGCCCTCCTTTATACATGGTCCAAAAGTGCCATAATAGGCCTTGAAGCACTTGCCCACATATGGGAGTTATACTCCATTTTCGGCCGGATATAGGTGAAAAGTGAAGTACTTATTGCACCGTTTTAAAAAACCTAAGCACTTGAATGCTTCTTTCGAAACTTCAAAAACGTGTTTATTCCAAGGGGCATCACACTGGATTCTCATGCCCATAACATCAAGAGTTTCCGATTCCTCTATATCGATACCCATCATTTGAACAGATGATGCTCGATACTTTACAACCCTATGAGTCATCATAAATCATTGGGTGTTATGTGCATAAAAATCCACACTATTTGTGCGACCCCACTCTGAAACAAACGAGAGGTCTCGATTAAGTGTATCATTCATAATTTGTCTCCTGACCCCGACATCTAAAAGGCTTGTTCTGTCATATTGAAAAGAGTAGATATGGTTGAAAGTTTGACCAAGAAGGTCATCAAGAAAAAGGGAAGGAGAAAGAACCGAACTTTGCGGTACCCCTGAGTCCCGTCTATTTCAACACGCATAGAGCGATTTCTGAGAAAGCTCAAAACAAATCGAGAGAAAATAATACCGACACAGAGAGCAATTAGTTTGTAAATATCTAAAGTAATCACTTTGTTCTGACCAAACCGGTGAATAGACCTACTCTAACATTCCGAGAGAAACGCTAACAGGTCTCCTGTAGAACGGCCTCTACGAGAGCCATACTGTCGATCACCCAAAGTAAATTCTTTTCTAAATAATTCGCAAAATGTTAATTAATCATGTTCTCCATGATCTTCGAGAGAGCAGAGCATATTGCCATTGGGCGTTAATTTTCAGGGTTATTAGCGGCACCCTTCTTGGGGATTGAATGAACATTGGCACACTTCCAGCATGTTTAAAAAAGCGGCACAGTTTCGCCATAGGTACACGATACTCTTTCGTGCTCGGGTAGTGGTTGATTGCTTTTTGGCAAAAATGAGTTTCTTGCAAACATTTCAGCAAAATTGTTAGCCATGTCAACAGGTTCAATGAGTAATTAATCACCCTTTGTAAGAGTTGGGATAGCTGAACTAGCATTGTTTCTCACTCTTTCAACGACCACTGTTTCTTACTCTTTGAATGATCAAAAGCTTTTACTGCACTGAAGGACAGAAAGGACTTTAGTACGCAGTAGCTGTTCTTAAAGATATTTTTCACGTCTGGAATATTTAGTTCTCACCTGTTTGCGAAGCAGCTAATACTGCATTTTTATTAATACGGGAATTTATTTAATTAAAAGATTGCTTCTACAAAAATAATTTTTTAAAACATGGCTCTGTTTAGTTGTTGTCATATCTGTCCTTTGATTTTTTTCTCTAGTGGTAATAATTTGTTATTAATAAAATACATTTCATTGATTACCCAATAATTTTGGTGTCAGAAGTAGGATTCAAGAAGAACCATGGCAGTTCCTCAGGAACTTATCGAATCACTTACGGGTCTGCTTGCTAATGCGATTAATAAAGCATTGAGGACGCTACACAAATAGCTTCAGCAACCCCGTCATCTACGTCTATGCACACACAGAAACATCCGCTATTCTCAATGTCCCAATACAATTCATACAAACAACAACTGTTGAAGAATACTTCACACGTTTTGACTGGGCAATCTAGCTTAGCGAGTAGAGTTGCAGGCGCAATACGCAAGAGTTAATTTGGAAGCCGAGCTGAATGCTGTTCTCGCATTCTAGTTAGTCCAAAACCCCATGAGGACCTTTCTTATGGGGATATTAAGAAGATTTTTGTAAGTCATTTTGATGCAGCAAAAATCAAGTATGCGGAAAGTATAAAATTCCGACAATTACTCTCCGTCTCAAGCATGGTGCTGTTCACTGTGAATATGATAACTTTCATGATAGGATGCTGGTTACGCGAAATATGTGATATAATTATTGGAAAAAGGCTAGAAACTTCCCAACACTTCTGCTGAGGTAAACCGTTCAGATCAAATGCCTCTACAGGAGGGCACTCACAAATTTGGCTTTTCGCCAACGAAGTTTAAAAATAAAACTGTACAGAGGCAACCTCAAAGTCATCGTTTTACTTCCGGTATGTGCATTGGTTGTGAAAGCACATTGCCAAAGTTTTCTAATCAAAGACGGCATAAATAACCGAAAATTACACAGCACAGTCTGTCTCTGGAGAAGAATGCGTAGAAAGACTTAACAAAATTAATAATCTCAAGTCAACAACAAAGATATTATTAGATGTCCGAATTGATGGTCGTGCAATATTTGAGTTATACTTCGTTTGAGTAGGACGATTACCTATTTTTGTAACAGTTGGAGGTGCATCACGGAAGCTGAATTTATATGCAGTAAAAGAAGATTATGATTCGCTTTTTGGCCAGGACTGGTTAGAACATTTTACTCACGCCAGAGTTAAAACAACATCAAAAACAACTTCTAGATCAACTTTTCGATAGATATGATAATGTATTTGGTGAAGTTGCAGCTATATTATCAGCCCAAAGCCCGGACAATTCCTCTTTCCCTGAGAGATGCATACGCAAAAGAAATTGAAAATTAACTAAAATCACTATAACGGGATTATGGAGAATAGACTTCAGCAACGCATATGGTAGCAAAAGTGGTAAAATCAGGATAACTGGCGATTACAAAAGACTCTTAATCCTCGCATGATTATTAATGAACATCCAATACCGAGAGTGGGGCACATATTCAATAAAATGAAGGGTGTACCACTCTTTTGTCATCTACATATAATAGATGTACATACACATTTACCTTTAAATACCCCTACTCACGGCTTAACAAGACCTACTCGTGTATTTGCCATATAAGCGTATGGAATTTGTTTCCTAAAGTATTTCTTATGTCAGGAATTTTTTCGATGATATCTTAATACACACGAGTAATTTCGACATGATGTTAAATACTACGAGGGCGGATCAATAAGTCTGTGACTTTTAGAACTTACCTCGTAGCTATATGAAATGCATCACTGCCCCCATCAAGTGTCACCTGTTAATAGACTACTGCCAAATTTTGAGCAAGTTCCGTCATTTACTTTGTGTTTAACAGCACGATTTTTCGAGGTCCATAAAATAGGGATTTGCTTGATCAATAATTTCATCGTTGGAGCTAAATCTCTTTCCAACGAGCCATTTCTTTAGGTTTGGAAATAGGAAATAGTCACTGGGGGCTAAATCCGGAGAATAAGGCGAATGAGGGGGCAATTCGTAAGAAAGATTTCTCATACCCAAGTGATCGTTCAAAATTGAAACCACTAATACATGTGAGATGCATATGTCTTCCAGAATTTATCGCACATTCAATCTCCGATCCGCCAACACCATATTGTGATTTTTTTCAATTGTTTTGGGTGTAGAGACCACAACTGGGCGTCCAGAACGTTCGGCATCTTCCGTGCTTGTAAGGCCACAACGAAAGTCAGTAAACCAATTTTTTACCATTGAAATCGATGGTGCAGAGTCCCCATAGTATTTATCAAGCTTTTCCTTGGTTTGATTGATGGTTTTTTTCGCAAAAAAAAAAAATTTTATGAGCACTCGAAATTCACTTTTTTGAACAGCTGTTAAACGCAAAGTAAATGACGGCACTTGCTCAGATTTTGACAATAGTCTCTTAACAGGTGGTACTTGATGGGAGCAGTGTTGCATTTCGTATAACTACGAGGGAAGTTCGAAAAGTCACGGACTTATTGATCCGCCCTCGTATTGATACGACATTTAAGAGGATGTAAAAGCATGGCTTACGTCTGAACTGGGCAAAGTGTGTTTTGCCACACCAGCAGTTGAATTTTTGGATCACAAAATCGATTCCCAGGGAATTCTCAAATCGGAAAAATATATTGAAGCTCTGTGTGATGCCACTAAACCTTCTACCTCGAAGGAACTTCAGCAAGTTACTATAATTCCTTTATTCCTGATCTAGCAACCAGCGAAAGACCTTTACGAGACATGTTACTTAAAGAACGATACGAATGGTCAAATGATGCTCATAGAGCTAATGAAGCCATAAAATCATTTTAATATCACCACAGGTATTGATGACTATTCCTCTTCCACTTATATAAGCAACTGACGCTAGTAAAACTGGATTAGGAGCTGTCCTTTCACATCGCCTTAACAATGGTCAAGAACGGCCAATTGCATATACCAGTCGTACGATGACCACAACTGAGCAGTGGTACCCCCAAATAGACAAAGAGGCTTTACCTATAGTATGTGCTGTTAAGAATTTTTTTTGTATCTTTATGAACATTACTGGATCTTAATTAAAGACAACAACCCTTACATCCCGAAAAATCACTTCCAAATATTTGCATCAGTAGAATGGCTAATTATGCAGAATTTTTAGGAAATTTGAATTACGAAGTAGTGTAATGTTTTGCGTTTGGGTCATTATCTAAGATCAGCAACCATGTGCTAATGATCTTTCAATACGATGATTTTCTTCAAAAGAAAAGCGTAAAGTCACTAAATGTTCAAATGAAACGCTGAGATGTACTAGTTAGTTGTAATCTAATTTATTTTAAATAATGTGTGGGTTCATATACCCTTTCCTATTCCGTTTCTTAACTATTCTAATTCTTAGTCTATCCTACTTTTACTTAGTTTTACAGTTATGCTACAATCCTATTGGTTGTAGCATATTGAGTTCATATCAGTCAGTACGATTGAGTGTATTGTGTGAGTGTATGACACATATGTTTCACATGTGCAATATGATGCGTTACACTCGATCGTACTTTACAATAATGTTTAGGTAGTGGTAGAAAGAGTGGATACACTACAGTAGTTTTTAAGCCCACTAAAGCAAACCCCAATACAGATTATTGTTTCAGGGTTTGATTGAAATCAGAACAAAACATTCACAGAACATTAATCATCTAGCGTTAACTCAGAGGAGGAGAGAAGATGAATATGATAAATTTGACAAGTTTGTTGTTGGTCAAATAAATCGATTAGCTGTGGAAACTATGAAAGATGAAAATTTAGGTAAAATTGTTCAGTTATTAGAAGCAGGACAATGTCTGGCACATGCAGGATATAAAGCGCTAGAGCCTCTATATAAGCTAGCAGAAAATTGCTTTGTTTTTAAGCATCGCGTCGTCATTCCAACAAATCTCCGGAAATTAATTTTAGAGGATCAACATGCTGCACATTTGGGAATGGTAAAAATGAAAGGTCTTGTACGATCAGTTATTTTTTGGCTGGTCTAAATGGCGATATAGTGACCAACGCTAGAGAGTGCAACGAATGGGCGCAACATGCCCATGCTCCCCAGAAATTTAGGAAAATCATTGGGACTATCCTAAGGTTCCTTGGGAAAGAATTCATATAGATAATGCTGGTCCATTTGCTACTGGTTATTTCAGATGCTTACAGTAAATCACTAAAAGTTAAAATATCAAACACAATGACCTAGATGAGTTGTTTGCTGCTTATGGAGTGCAAATTACTATGGTGACCGATAATGGAAGAAAATTTGCATCAAAAGACTAAAATATTTTTACAAACAGTAGGTGTTAAATATCTTAGATTACAGCTCCATATCACCCTTCATCTAATGATCAGGTCGGAAGAAGTGTACAAACTGTTAAGGATGCGTTGAGAACAAAGCAAACCTCCCAAATCTCTCTGCAGCAGATTCTGAATATGTTTCTTTGACAGTATCGGAAAGCACCCCATACAACCTCGGGGCAAACACCGTCTCAACTGCTTTTCGGACGAGTGTAACGAACACATCTCGATCTGATCAAACTGGAAGACTTGTATACCAAAGGCAAGAAAATGACCATCAAATAACGGAACGATGTCAAGGACCAACCCATTTTTCGTTGATAACGCCGCATTGGATAGCACCAAGACGGACAGAATTTTGAATCGTTGCCAATAATATACGACATGGGCTTAGGTCTAAGCAGAAAAGGTGTTGTATATAAACTTGCTACTAAAAAATTAATTTTTAAAATATGGTTCTGTTTATTTGTTGTCATATCTGTCTTTTAATAATTTTTTATTAATAAAAAACATTTAATTGAACACACAATAAAGATTTCATTTCAAACATTACAACATGTTCTACCATTTCCGCAGCGGTATCTACATTTTTGTCGAGGAAACAAAATTTTCAATTAAAAAACCGAAAAAAAAATTGTAAAGCGAAGCGTTACGATGCTCGGAGAACGTAAAGGAAGCGGAGACGGCATGATCCGAATTACCGAGAGGTTCAAGAATCTGTGCTTCATACTTTTCAGGGTGTGAAGTAAGAAAAATGTCGAGAGTGATCTAATATTCACCTTCAACGCACGAAATGCGCATTGCTTAATTCACAAGTTGCACTAGGTGGTTATGCGCGGCAAGGAGCTCAGTGTAAAGCCCTTGGGAAGTTGTATGACTCGAATGGCGACGCCAAGAAGAATTGTGGATATTGAAATCGCCTGCAACAACGATTTCACTATCCGAGCAACTCTCCAGGACTCTTAAAATTGAATCGGAAAAGACGCCGAAGCAGTTAAGAGTAGCTTTTCTTTTCATATTTGGACTTCTATATAAGATCCCGAAGTATAAAATGTGTGGACCTGATGACGAATTCCACCCATAAAGAGTGAAATTCTGTATCATTACAGTTCAAATATTGCTGATACTGGTACACAACATTGTTTTTAATGTACTATGAGATATAAATTGCCAATTGTTCTCTAAGAACCGTGTTCTTAGCTGTTCACAATTTTCGTCAAGCCTAAGTGGGAAAAATATGTTTGTGTTAAAAATATCATTAACAAACCAAAGTAAGAATTTTCGGAAATGCATCAGTGCTTTGCATCTGATGGCCAGCGCATTCGTAAAGGGAACACTGCAATTGTCAGATATTTTAAAATGCATAAGTAATTCGAAATGCATCAAACACGCATTACAAAAAGGACTGATGCTGATGAGTCAACATCGGAAACTAATCACAGATGCGAACAGGTATTAAGACAATTGGCTCAAATAACACAGCTTTAGCTATCAAAATCTCAGTAGTGAGTGCTCCCTATTAATATACAAATAATGAGTTGTAGATATAGGGTCTACTGCATATATTTCGGTGTCAAAACTCAAGGTAATTTTCGTAAGTAGTCCATATACGCTGCAGTAAAACTACACAAAATTTCTGCGCCTACTTACCCGCTGCATTTTAAAAATATACAAATTAAGCTGTTAGCACAATAAACAGTTAACAAATATGTGGTTACTTACTCATATACTTTATAGTAATTAAAAAATACGTAGTTATTTTGTAAATAACTAGTCGGGCGTCAGCTTGACTGCTTATAAAAATGACTTCGTTTCACAAAAATAACTAGTCCTGTCGCCGAATTATATGCAGTAATAATTTATGTTAAATTATTTATCCACTTATTTGGTAATGAACAATTTTGCTTAGAACAAAATTAATTTTTTTTAAACCGGTTTAAACTTTGACTTTTTATATATTTAGACTCGCTGGGTTATATATTAAGAGCAGTAAATAGTCAAGCAGATAAAATGCTTCAGTTTTGTTGACTGGAAAATAGTATAACCAGTGTTCCCGAGTAAAAAAGTTTATATATAGGGTCCGCCAAATATCTTTTTTTTTTTTTTTTTTGAAAATGCTATAAAAAAAACAACTACTGAATATTTTCTCAAATTTATTTTTTTATTTGAAAGTACAATCCTTCCCGTTAATAATGGAAAATAATTTCATTCAAATGGCTGCCTCGGCTGGCCAATTTTTAAGCACATTATCGATTGTGTGCAGCTGTATTTCACCAATGGCTTCACGAATATTGTCCTTTAAAGCGTCATTTGTCTCTGGCTTGTCGGCGTAACACTTATCTTTGACGGCACCTCACAAATAATAGTCCAAACGACATCAGCTCTGCGGCTGGTAATGCGATCTTCAAAAACAGGGCGCAAAACATCGAGTGTAGCTTCGGCTGTGTGGCACGTAGCGTCGTCCTGTTGAAACCAAATGTTGCCAATGTCCTCCTCTTCAATTTTTGTGAACAAAAATTCGTTCAACATGTCCGGATGGCGATCGCCATTGACTGAAAAGGCCACTCCTTGCTCATTTTCGAAGAAAAATGGCTCAATTATGGTTCTGGACCAAAATCCGCACCAAACAGTGACTCGTTTTATGTGCATCGGCTTTTCAATGTATGCGTGCGGGTTTTCTGTGCCCCAAATGCGACAATTTTTCTTGTTTACAAACCCGCCAAGATCAAAATGAGCTTCATCTGAAAAGATGACATTCTGCAACATTACCATGATTTTCAAAGTAATGTCGCAATATTTCCCAGCGTTGTTCAAGCGTATACACAACCATATTCGTTCAGCGGAAGGATAAAACTAATTATCTGTCAAAACAGACATGAGCTAAGTGTTACCATTCACGAAATAAGCACTAGTTGAAAAAAAAAAACGTTAGATGGCGGACCCTATATAATACTATATTATCATATATATTTACATATGGCAGTAAGTAAAAAAAGTAAAAAAGTGCCTTCCTGAAAATGTACCTTGGTTTGTTTTAAGTTGATTCTCATATTGTTTTGGGTCTAGCGGGAGTCGTTCATGAGCACCACCGTTTTTAAATAAACGTCTTTTTTTTGTTTTTGGCCGATTTTTTCAAATTTTTCTACTAAAAGATATAAGTTATGCACATCACATGAAGACGCGTCTAATGGTGTATATGACATGAGCAAACATGCACTATGCAAACGTGATTTATTTTTTGAAAATAAAAAATTATCCAATAAACCGATTTTGACTATCGTTATAGCCAAAACGTTTTATTTCTTTTCTTGATAAAAATAACAAAATTTAACAACAAAAACAATAAATTGCATAAAAATGTAAAAAATATAAAATAAATAAAAAAATTACAGAAAATCTATTCGCGACCCTATTTTGGTGTAAAGCTTCCACGATCCGTCATCGATTTTTTTCGATGACGGATAAACTTGATCTTGATCTTGAATGAATTGGTTAAGAGAAGGTATAAACTATATTTAAAATTTCTAAAATATTACCCGGTATTTGAAGAATTTCATCAGAATCCTTTAGTTCCATCAAGTACTGATGGGAATAGAACTGGATGAAAGGTGGTTCCGTTATTCGTCCAACTTTGTTCCAATTAATCATATGTTGACATTCACATCAACATATATTTATTTTTAATTTTATTTTTTATTATTTTTAATGTTAATGAACTACATGGGTTCAGTTTTATCGCTGACATAACATAGTTTTATTTTACCTTTTTTTGTTTATAAACAATTGTTGACATAGCATTATTTTATTTTGTTTACTTGAAGTTAATCATCCCAAACAATTTTAAGCATAATTTTATTTTTTGTCCATTGAACTGTTTGGTCAGCAATTATGCAAACAATTAAATGTTCAACTCAACAATTAAATGTTCAACTTTAATTAATGTATTAAGTTTTAGTATATAAGAAAGAACAAAAATAAAGAAAGACGTTCAATTACTATAAGGCATTTAAGGTGTTTTATTGATTGAATCTGTTAGCGTTCTACAAGTAAAAGTGCTTGGAGGACAATTAAGGCAAATAATATCTCAGTTCAGATTTACGTGTTTGAACTGAATCATATTATAGCCACAAGAAACAATTCTAGTGCAATTATACATTGGTGAACCCAGTGTCTTTAGTTATTTTAAGTTTCCCCCACCAGAGGTAAAGGCGAAACGCGCAACAATCCTCAAACACCAAAAACATTGGTGAACCCTTCAGAATTTGGAGCAAAGAAGCAAAAGCAATACAAACAGTAGTGCAAGAGTTACAAAAACAAAATTTTTTTTCAACAAACAACAGTAACACGGAGCTATAAAACAAAATGACGTCATTAGACGATCTTGTAAAGATACAAGACGGAAAGGCGGAAGAAATAAATCGGGTGATTAGTACTATAAGGAAGACACATATAGAAAGGAGATCCGTAGAATATTATGAAAGAAAATCTAAGGAGCTCGAAGAATTGTGGAGGAACTTCGAAAAGATAGACAATCGCATAAGAAGAGATTCGACAGCAAAGGAAGATCATCCATATTTTTTACAAAAACTATACGAAGAGACGGGTAAAAGGTTTAGAGAGGCCGATGAATACATCCAAAAACAAATGCAAATTATAAAGGAACAATCAAAGATGCAAGCAAGCAACTCAGGCATCACTGGCAAACAGGCATCGGAGACAACAATGAACAATTTGATAAACATACAGAAGGCCACCATATCCAAAATTATCAGCACATTGGACGATATATTTCTATAGGTGTTCAGTATACAAGGCAGCAGATTGAGGTAAAACTAAAGGAAGTCGATTACAATATGAAAACTATACAGCAGTTGCAGGATAAGGTTTGTACGGAGAATATCGAGCACGATATATACCAATTTCTGGCAAAAGAAACTGAAATAACGGAGAAGATAATGCAAATTGAAGACATAAAAGCTAGTTTAACACCAGAAGCTATTAACCAAGTAAGAATTAATCAAGATTCCCACCCGCATCATCTTCCCAAAGTAACAATACCAAAATTCAATGGGGATTATCTGAGCTGGCAACCATTCTATGACATGTTCAACGAAATGATACACAAAAAAGCAATGCCAACCATACAAAAAATGTTGTTTCTAAAAACAAATGTAACAGGTGAGGCCGCAAGGCTAATACAAAATTTATCTCCAACAGAAACCAATTATGAGACCGCTTTAACAATCCAAGAATTCTAACAAATAGTATTATAAATAAATTATTAGGCCAGCAAAAAATACCGGAAAATCCCTCTGCTGCAGCTATAAAAGGGCTGCACGATACGACGCGAGTTACATATAACTAAATGTACGGTTTGAAGGGTTACATATACATAGCCAGAACTTTGTCATTTGTTTGTATGTCAAAGCAACTTGATAGTATGTATTGTCTATTCATAATATCAAGACTGTGAGAATGCTTCTCTATATATATTACTTTGTAGACAAAAGTTTATGCTGATTGAAAAATATCTGCAATTCAGTTTTAAGTTTAATTTTTATTTCAATAAAAAGTCAGTTTTTAAAAACCCAAGTTGTTTTAATATAATTGGCGCAGTCGAAGGCAAATATATCCAAAGATATATTAGAAAAAAAAAAGAACCTAAGAAAAATATAAATATTTTGTATACATACATAAGTGTGGTACTTAAAATAAAACTTTCGATTTTTATATCTGAATATTGTGCTCTAATATACATTTAAAATAAAAAATATCATCATGAATGCTGCGGAAATTCAACAAAGAATTGAACAATTGGAGTGTCTGATCCTCAAGCAGGAAGCCATCATAAAAGACCAGCAACAACAACAGTTGCAACAACAGCAGGAACTAAAACATCAGCATCAACAACAACTACATCAACTGGTGAAACATGAACAACTCCAGCAATATGCTTTAGGGTTAAGCCCACACCACATCCTTAACCAATTCCATCAACTAAGACCCTTCGAAAAAAAATGTACTAAACCTCTGCGGCCAAAACCAGGATTTAATAAAATATGGTAAACTGATAGTTAAGAATGAGAAATTAATCGAAAAGGCAGCGAAATCAGTATCAATGTTGCCGGAGGATTGTGGTTGGACAGAAGTGAAACAACAACTCAGGAAGGACTTCGCACCAAGTAAATCGTACTCTGAGGTATTTAACAGTTGCAGAAATGTAAAAATAATTAATCTTAGAGAACTTTTTATTGTATTCATAGAATCTAAGTTTGAAATTAATGAAATATTTATACATGACGAACAAAAACCTGAATTATACTTACCACAAAATGTCGATAAGGGATCTAACTGAAATACTAATCACAAAAATCGACGGACAATTTAGAACTGGTATCACGGAACAAACTCCCAATATTGAATCATTATTTAATCGATTTTCACAATTAAAATTACTAGACCACACCAGAGCAATAGATTTTAGACATAGGAATAAAACTAAAATACAAGCTAATGGAAAATTTAGAGCGAAACGAACCGAAGTTGTTGAGGGCCAGAATAATTTTACAAAGCCAAAATCAAACAATTTCAACAACAAACAAAATATAAATAAAATGTCCGCAAATAGTGCTCAAACTAAATATTTTCCAAAAACTCAATATAAAGACACAGCCGTTCCTATGGATATAGGAAATTTAGAAAACGAATCAGAACATGGGGAAGTAAATTTTCTCAGGGTTTCTTTAGGTCGCGATTACTATAGGGAGTAGAGTAGTAAGATGTCTTATTGATACCGGGGCGGAAACCAGTATAATGAGGCCTAATTTTTTTTTTAAGGGAGAGTTTTCGGAAACATTATTAAGCAAACCCTTTAGATTTCGTACTTTAAATGGTACAAATACAGCGAAAACTGGCTTAATAACGCCGATCCCAAAAGAATTTCATATACTAGGCACATTTTTCTGGAAAGTAATTGATATCTGGGACGTAACAATGATGCTATGATCGGCCAAAACTTTTTGGTTCCGCTTCGAGCAAAAATAGATATAGGAAATAGAATTTTAGACATTTTCGGAAGGAAAATCCTCTTTGAAGGAGAATCCCCCTACCATATTAATACAATTGAAACTATTGATGATACTGAATACAATGGAATAAATCAATTCGATTTAAGTCACTTAAACCGCGATAAGGATTTTCAAATAAGAAATATACTAAATACATTTCAAGATTTATTTTATAAAGACGGCGATAAGCTTACATCAACACAAGAAGTACAGCTGAAATTCCATCATCTAACGATAGACCACTATATTCAAAAATATATAGGTATCCACAAGTCCACGAAAAAGAAATACAGAGACCAATAAACGAAATGCTTGAACAAAACATTATTCAGGAGAGTAACTATCCATACAATAGCACTCTCTGGATTGTACCGAAAAAAATTGACAATTCTGGTACAAAAAAATGGAGATTGGTTGTAGACTATAGAAAGCTTAACGAATTTACTAGAACTGAAAAATTAGAGTCTTAAATCTCGAGGAAAATGTGCCAATAATCACCCAAATGGCTAAAGCCATCAAATTTTACAACAATACCTTCCATTCAACAATTAAATGTACTCCTTTTGAAGTTGAACAACATCATGTTGATCACAATACGATAAAAGAGCGTATAGATGCCATGAAATGTAAGTCATTAGGAAAACGAAATGAAAATCGCGAAAACTATATAGAACATAGACAAGAGGGATACATTAAAAATTACAGAAGTGTCCGAAATAAGGAGCAACCGAAGTTTATAAAAAGACCACTAGAAAATATCCACACTATAACATCAAACGTCCTTTTAAATTTTCAGATTTTCATAACAATATTGATGATTATGTCACAAATAGCCCCAACCAGGAGCTTGCTATTATTGAACCCAATAACTAGTAAAACGGGTTTTATTGAAATGAAAAGAAGACCTATAAAAATTGCTAATCAGACTGTAACAGTACTCCATATGATAAACCCCAATGATTTCAACATTATTGTAGAAGATATAGAGTCATATATGAGAACCATGCAAATTCCTCTAAACGGTTTAATAGAAAAACAAAAACAAATCCAAATACTAAAATCAAGAATTAAATCAATAAGTCCCTTTAATGAAAATTTTAGATCGAAAAGAGGTTTATTAAATATCGTGGGTTCCACGCAAAAATGGCTATTTGGAACAATGGACAATGAGGACAGAACGGACATTCTAAACCATTTGGATGTAGTGAAAGCAAACAGTCACAATGCAATAGAAGGTTTAAACAAACAAATCGTAATAAACGAACATTTTCAAGACAGCATTAATGTACTAAAGGCTACAATACGATCTGACAGAAACGTAACTAAAGCTGCTTTTCATGAATAATGAATGAATAGAACATAATAAAATTGCAAGACAACTATTTATTCTGATATATTGTTCAAATTGAAGTTTGTTGAAGACAGAGTAAATCAAATTCAGGACAGTATAAGCTCCGCAAGGAACCACATACTACATCCTAGTATATTGACATCGGAAGAAATAATTGATTACGATATCGATTTTTATATACTTCAATTGACAAAGTTGGACGTTTATACTACAAGAATGATTTACTCATTATTGCGATTAAAATACCATTAAATTTTTTTTCGACAGATTTAAGGCTAATGCTACCGATAACTATTTTATAACTATAAATAATATCTCATATAAGTATGTTGAGAATAGGTCATTAAAATATCTGAAGAGAAGCTCGAGCTGTACTTTAAATTCAAATTGCAAACTTAAATATAATGATGTATTTAACATGTTGGCGATTGATGAGGAAAGTGTTGTTATTAAGAACGCAAAGAATAAACAAATTATACAAAATTGTGACGACAGAAAAATCATGTTGAATGGTAATAATATACTGTCTTTTAATGATTGCGTAATAGATTTTAATGTATTTATAAACAAAAATGATATTCTAGTTGATAAATTTGTATACGATAACGACAACACATACAATTTTACTGAGGACACATCTTTAAACTTTATAATACTAGAAAACAGCAGCTTCCATAATCTAAACGAAATAAAAGAATTAAAGATTCACAAAAATATCTCCTACGGTATCAATATATCGATTATAATTCTAATTGTGCTAATATTATCGGTACTTGTATTTACGATAAGGAAAAATAGAATTCTGATGACCTCAAATAATTGAGGTCATTCAAAGGTATGAGGAGAATGGGTAACTCAAAAATCTCTTATATCTCTAAATTCAGGAGATTTTTTTAGACTAAGGTTGGAGGAGTTACATATAACCAAATGTACGGATTGTAGGGTTACATGTACATAACCAGAACTTTGTCATTTGTTTGTATGTCAAAGCAAGTTGATAGTATTGTTATTATGACTATTCATAATATCAAGACTGTAAAAATGCTTCTCTATATATTTACTTTGTAGACATAAGTTTATGCTGAATTGCAAAATATCTGCAATTCATAGTTTTAAGTTTCGTTCAACATGTCCGGATGGCGATCGCCATTGACTGAAAAGGCCACTCCTTGCTCATTTTCGAAGAAAAATGGCCCAATTATGGCTCTGGACCAAAATCCGCACCAAACAGTGACTCGTTTTGGGTGCATCGGCTTTTCAATGTATGCGTGCGGGTTTTCTGTGCCCCAAATGCGACAATTTTTCTTGTTTACAAACCCGCCAAGATCAAAATGAGCTTCATCTGAAAAGATGACATTCTGCAACATTACCATGATTTTCAAAGTAATGTCGCAATATTTCCCAGCGTTGTTCAAGCGTATACACAACCATATTCGTTCAGCGGAAGGATAAAACTAATTATCTGTCAAATCAGACATGAGCTAAGTGTTACCATTCACGGAATAAGCACTAGTTGAAAAAAAAAACGTTAGATGGCGGACCCTATATAATACTATATTATCATATATATTTACATATGGCAGTAAGTAAAAAAAGTAAAAAAGTGCCTTCCTGAAAATGTACCTTGGTTTGTTTTAAGTTGATTCTCATATTTTTTTGGGTCTAGCGGCAGTCGTTCATGAGCACCACCGTTTTTAAATAAACGTCTTTTTTTGTTTTTGGCAGATTTTTTCAAATTTTTCTACTAAAAGATATGTTATGCACATCACATGAAGACGCGTATAATGGTGTATATGACATGAGCAAACATGCACTATGCAAACGTGATTTATTTTTTGAAAATAAAAAATTATCCAATAAACCGATTTTGACTATCGTTATAGCCAAAACGTTTTATTTCTTTTCTTGATAAAAATAACAAAATTTAACAACAAAAACAATAAATGGCATAAAAATGTAAAAAATATAAAATAAATAAAAAAATTACAGAAAATCTATTCGCGACCCTATTTTGGTGTAAAGCTTCCACGATCCGTCATCGATTTTTTTCGATGACGGATAAACTTGATCTAGTATTACAAACTTTTCTGTATTTTGTAAATGAATTGGTTAAGAGAAGGTATAAACTATATTTAAAATTTCTAAAATATTACCCGGTATTTGAAGAATTTCATCAGAATCCTTTAGTTCCATCAAGTACTGATGGGAATAGAACTGGATGAAAGGTGGTTCCGTTATTCGTCCAACTTTGTTCCAATTAATCATATGTTGACATTCACATCAACATATATTTATTTTTAATTTTATTTTTTATTATTTTTAATGTTAATGAACTACATGGGTTCAGTTTTATCGCTGACATAACATAGTTTTATTTTACCTTTTTTTGTTTATAAACAATTGTTGACATAGCATTATTTTATTTTGTTTACTTGAAGTTAATCATCCCAAACAATTTTTAAGCATAATTTTATTTTTTGTCCATTGAACTGTTTGGTCAGCAATTATGCAAACAATTAAATGTTCAATAGTTTCATTCAACTTTAATTAATGTATTAAGTTTTAGTATATAAGAAAGAACAAAAATAAAGAAAGACGTTCAATTACTATAAGGCATTTAAGGTGTTTTATTGATTGAATCTGTTAGCGTTCTACAAGTAAAAGTGCTTGGAGGACAATTAAGGCAAATAATATCTCAGTTCAGATTTACGTGTTTGAACTGAATCATATTATAGCCACAAGAAACAATTCTAGTGCAATTATACATTGGTGAACCCAGTGTCTTTAGTTATTTTAAGTTTCCCCCACCAGAGGTAAAGGCGAAACGCGCAACAATCCTCAAACACCAAAAACATTGGTGAACCCTTCAGAATTTGGAGCAAAGAAGCAAAAGCAATACAAACAGTAGTGCAAGAGTTACACAAACAAAAATTTTTTTCAACAAACAACAGTAACACGGAGCTATAAAACAAAATGACGTCATTAGACGATCTTGTAAAGATACAAGACGGAAAGGCGGAAGAAATAAATCGGGTGATTAGTACTATAAGGAAGACACATATAGAAAGGAGATCCGTAGAATATTATGAAAGAAAATCTAAGGAGCTCGAAGAATTGTGGAGGAACTTCGAAAAGATAGACAATCGCATAAGAAGAGATTCGACAGCAAAGGAAGATCATCCATATTTTTTACAAAAACTATACGAAGAGACGGGTAAAAGGTTTAGAGAGGCCGATGAATACATCCAAAAACAAATGCAAATTATAAAGGAACAATCAAAGATGCAAGCAAGCAACTCAGGCATCACTGGCAAACAGGCATCGGAGACAACAATGAACAATTTGATAAACATACAGAAGGCCACCATATCCAAAATTATCAGCACATTGGACGATATGCTTTCTATAGGTGTTCAGTATACAAGGCAGCAGATTGAGGTAAAACTAAAGGAAGTCGATTACAATATGAAAACTATACAGCAGTTGCAGGATAAGGTTTGTACGGAGAATATCGAGCACGATATATACCAATTTCTGGCAAAAGAAACTGAAATAACGAAGAAGATAATGCAAATTGAAGACATAAAGGCTAGTTTAACACCAGAAGCTATTAACCAAGTAAGAATTAATCAAGATTCCCACCCGCATCATCTTCCCAAAGTAACAATACCAAAATTCAATGGGGATTATCTGAGCTGGCAACCATTCTATGACATGTTCAACGAAATGATACACAAAAAAGCAATGCCAACCATACAAAAAATGTGGTTTCTAAAAACAAATGTAACAGGTGAGGCCGCAAGGCTAATACAAAATTTATCTCCAACAGAAACCAATTATGAGACCGCTTTAACAATCCAAGAATTCTAACAAATAGTATTATAAATAAATTATTAGGCCAGCAAAAAATACCGGAAAATCCCTCTGCTGCAGCTATAAAAGGGCTGCACGATACGACGCGAGTTACATATAACTAAATGTACGGTTTGAAGGGTTACATATACATAGCCAGAACTTTGTCATTTGTTTGTATGTCAAAGCAACTTGATAGTATGTATTGTCTATTCATAATATCAAGACTGTGAGAATGCTTCTCTATATATATTACTTTGTAGACAAAAGTTTATGCTGATTGAAAAATATCTGCAATTCAGTTTTAAGTTTAATTTTTATTTCAATAAAAAGTCAGTTTTTAAAAACCCAAGTTGTTTTAATATAATTGGCGCAGTCGAAGGCAAATATATCCAAAGATATATTAGAAAAAAAAAAGAACCTAAGAAAAATATAAATATTTTGTATACATACATAAGTGTGGTACTTAAAATAAAACTTTCGATTTTTATATCTGAATATTGTGCTCTAATATACATTTAAAATAAAAAATATCACCATGAATGCTGCGGAAATTCAACAAAGAATTGAACAATTGGAGTGTCTGATCCTCAAGCAGGAAGCCATCATAAAAGACCAGCAACAACAACAGTTGCAACAACAGCAGGAACTAAAACATCAGCATCAACAACAACTACATCAACTGGTGAAACATGAACAACTCCAGCAATATGCTTTAGGGTTAAGCCCACACCACATCCTTAACCAATTCCATCAACTAAGACCCTTCGAAAAAAAATGTACTAAACCTCTGCGGCCAAAACCAGGATTTAATAAAATATGGTAAACTGATAGTTAAGAATGAGAAATTAATCGAAAAGGCAGCGAAATCAGTATCAATGTTGCCGTAGGATTTTGGTTGGACAGAAGTGAAACAACAACTCAGGAAGGACTTCGCACCAAGTAAATCGTACTCTGAGGTATTTAACAGTTGCAGAAATGTAAAAATAATTAATCTTAGAGAACTTTTTATTGTATTCATAGAATCTAAGTTTGAAATTAATGAAATATTTATACATGACGAACAAAAACCTGAATTATACTTACCACAAAATGTCGATAAGGGATCTAACTGAAATACTAATCACAAAAATCGACGGACAATTTAGAACTGGTATCACGGAACAAACTCCCAATATTGAATCATTATTTAATCGATTTTCACAATTAAAATTACTAGACCACACCAGAGCAATAGATTTTAGACATAGGAATAAAACTAAAATACAAGCTAATGGAAAATTTAGAGCGAAACGAACCGAAGTTGTTGAGGGCCAGAATAATTTTACAAAGCCAAAATCAAACAATTTCAACAACAAACAAAATATAAATAAAATGTCCGCAAATAGTGCTCAAACTAAATATTTTCCAAAAACTCAATATAAAGACACAGCCGTTCCTATGGATATAGGAAATTTAGAAAACGAATCAGAACATGGGGAAGTAAATTTTCTCAGGGTTTCTTTAGGTCGCGATTACTATAGGGAGTAGAGTAGTAAGATGTCTTATTGATACCGGGGCGGAAACCAGTATAATGAGGCCTAATTTTTTTTTAAGGGAGAGTTTTCGGAAACATTATTAAGCAAACCCTTTAGATTTCGTACTTTAAATGGTACAAATACAGCGAAAACTGGCTTAATAACGCCGATCCCAAAAGAATTTCATATACTAGGCACATTTTTCTGGAAAGTAATTGATATCTGGGACGTAACAATGATGCTATGATCGGCCAAAACTTTTTGGTTCCGCTTCGAGCAAAAATAGATATAGGAAATAGAATTTTAGACATTTTCGGAAGGAAAATCCTCTTTGAAGGAGAATCCCCCTACCATATTAATACAATTGAAACTATTGATGATACTGAATACAATGGAATAAATCAATTCGATTTAAGTCACTTAAACCGCGATAAGGATTTTCAAATAAGAAATATACTAAATACATTTCAAGATTTATTTTATAAAGACGGCGATAAGCTTACATCAACACAAGAAGTACAGCTGAAATTCCATCATCTAACGATAGACCACTATATTCAAAAATATATAGGTATCCACAAGTCCACGAAAAAGAAATACAGAGACTAATAAACGAAATGCTTGAACAAAACATTATTCAGGAGAGTAACTATCCATACAATAGCACTCTCTGGATTGTACCGAAAAAAATTGACAATTCTGGTACAAAAAAATGGAGATTGGTTGTAGACTATAGAAAGCTTAACGAATTTACTAGAACTGAAAAATTAGAGTCTTAAATCTCGAGGAAAATGTGCCAATAATCACCCAAATGGCTAAAGCCATCAAATTTTACAACAATACCTTCCATTCAACAATTAAATGTACTCCTTTTGAAGTTGAACAACATCATGTTGATCACAATACGATAAAAGAGCGTATAGATGCCATGAAATGTAAGTCATTAGGAAAACGAAATGAAAATCGCGAAAACTATATAGAACATAGACAAGAGGGATACATTAAAAATTACAGAAGTGTCCGAAATAAGGAGCAACCGAAGTTTATAAAAAGACCACTAGAAAATATCCACACTATAACATCAAACGTCCTTTTAAATTTTCAGATTTTCATAACAATATTGATGATTATGTCACAAATAGCCCCAACCAGGAGCTTGCTATTATTGAACCCAATAACTAGTAAAACGGGTTTTATTGAAATGAAAAGAAGACCTATAAAAATTGCTAATCAGACTGTAACAGTACTCCATATGATAAACCCCAATGATTTCAACATTATTGTAGAAGATATAGAGTCATATATGAGAACCATGCAAATTCCTCTAAACGGTTTAATAGAAAAACAAAAACAAATCCAAATACTAAAATCAAGAATTAAATCAATAAGTCCCTTTAATGAAAATTTTAGATCGAAAAGAGGTTTATTAAATATCGTGGGTTCCACGCAAAAATGGCTATTTGGAACAATGGACAATGAGGACAGAACGGACATTCTAAACCATTTGGATGTAGTGAAAGCAAACAGTCACAATGCAATAGAAGGTTTAAACAAACAAATCGTAATAAACGAACATTTTCAAGACAGCATTAATGTACTAAAGGCTACAATACGATCTGACAGAAACGTAACTAAAGCTGCTTTTCATGAATAATGAATGAATAGAACATAATAAAATTGCAAGACAACTATTTATTCTGATATATTGTTCAAATTGAAGTTTGTTGAAGACAGAGTAAATCAAATTCAGGACAGTATAAGCTCCGCAAGGAACCACATACTACATCCTAGTATATTGACATCGGAAGAAATAATTGATTACGATATCGATTTTTATATACTTCAATTGACAAAGTTGGACGTTTATACTACAAGAATGATTTACTCATTATTGCGATTAAAATACCATTAAATTTTTTTTCGACAGATTTAAGGCTAATGCTACCGATAACTATTTTATAACTATAAATAATATCTCATATAAGTATGTTGAGAATAGGTCATTAAAATATCTGAAGAGAAGCTCGAGCTGTACTTTAAATTCAAATTGCAAACTTAAATATAATGATGTATTTAACATGTTGGCGATTGATGAGGAAAGTGTTGTTATTAAGAACGCAAAGAATAAACAAATTATACAAAATTGTGACGACAGAAAAATCATGTTGAATGGTAATAATATACTGTCTTTTAATGATTGCGTAATAGATTTTAATGTATTTATAAACAAAAATGATATTCTAGTTGATAAATTTGTATACGATAACGACAACACATACAATTTTACTGAGGACACATCTTTAAACTTTATAATACTAGAAAACAGCAGCTTCCATAATCTAAACGAAATAAAAGAATTAAAGATTCACAAAAATATCTCCTACGGTATCAATATATCGATTATAATTCTAATTGTGCTAATATTATCGGTACTTGTATTTACGATAAGGAAAAATAGAATTCTGATGACCTCAAATAATTGAGGTCATTCAAAGGTATGAGGAGAATGGGTAACTCAAAAATCTCTTATATCTCTAAATTCAGGAGATTTTTTTAGACTAAGGTTGGAGGAGTTACATATAACCAAATGTACGGATTGTAGGGTTACATGTACATAACCAGAACTTTGTCATTTGTTTGTATGTCAAAGCAAGTTGATAGTATTGTTATTATGACTATTCATAATATCAAGACTGTAAAAATGCTTCTCTATATATTTACTTTGTAGACATAAGTTTATGCTGAATTGCAAAATATCTGCAATTCATAGTTTTAAGTTTCGTTCAACATGTCCGGATGGCGATCGCCATTGACTGAAAAGGCCACTCCTTGCTCATTTTCGAAGAAAAATGGCCCAATTATGGCTCTGGACCAAAATCCGCACCAAACAGTGACTCGTTTTGGGTGCATCGGCTTTTCAATGTATGCGTGCGGGTTTTCTGTGCCCCAAATGCGACAATTTTTCTTGTTTACAAACCCGCCAAGATCAAAATGAGCTTCATCTGAAAAGATGACATTCTGCAACATTACCATGATTTTCAAAGTAATGTCGCAATATTTCCCAGCGTTGTTCAAGCGTATACACAACCATATTCGTTCAGCGGAAGGATAAAACTAATTATCTGTCAAATCAGACATGAGCTAAGTGTTACCATTCACGGAATAAGCACTAGTTGAAAAAAAAAAACGTTAGATGGCGGACCCTATATAATACTATATTATCATATATATTTACATATGACAGTAAGTAAAAAAAGTAAAAAAGTGCCTTCCTGAAAATGTACCTTGGTTTGTTTTAAGTTGATTCTCATATTTTTTTGGGTCTAGCGGCAGTCGTTCATGAGCACCACCGTTTTTAAATAAACGTCTTTTTTTGTTTTTGGCAGATTTTTTCAAATTTTTCTACTAAAAGATATGTTATGCACATCACATGAAGACGCGTATAATGGTGTATATGACATGAGCAAACATGCACTATGCAAACGTGATTTATTTTTTGAAAATAAAAAATTATCCAATAAACCGATTTTGACTATCGTTATAGCCAAAACGTTTTATTTCTTTTCTTGATAAAAATAACAAAATTTAACAACAAAAACAATAAATGGCATAAAAATGTAAAAAATATAAAATAAATAAAAAAATTACAGAAAATCTATTCGCGACCCTATTTTGGTGTAAAGCTTCCACGATCCGTCATCGATTTTTTTCGATGACGGATAAACTTGATCTAGTATTACAAACTTTTCTGTATTTTGTAAATGAATTGGTTAAGAGAAGGTATAAACTATATTTAAAATTTCTAAAATATTACCCGGTATTTGAAGAATTTCATCAGAATCCTTTAGTTCCATCAAGTACTGATGGGAATAGAACTGGATGAAAGGTGGTTCCGTTATTCGTCCAACTTTGTTCCAATTAATCATATGTTGACATTCACATCAACATATATTTATTTTTAATTTTATTTTTTATTATTTTTAATGTTAATGAACTACATGGGTTCAGTTTTATCGCTGACATAACATAGTTTTATTTTACCTTTTTTTGTTTATAAACAATTGTTGACATAGCATTATTTTATTTTGTTTACTTGAAGTTAATCATCCCAAACAATTTTTAAGCATAATTTTATTTTTTGTCCATTGAACTGTTTGGTCAGCAATTATGCAAACAATTAAATGTTCAATAGTTTCATTCAACTTTAATTAATGTATTAAGTTTTAGTATATAAGAAAGAACAAAAATAAAGAAAGACGTTCAATTACTATAAGGCATTTAAGGTGTTTTATTGATTGAATCTGTTAGCGTTCTACAAGTAAAAGTGCTTGGAGGACAATTAAGGCAAATAATATCTCAGTTCAGATTTACGTGTTTGAACTGAATCATATTATAGCCACAAGAAACAATTCTAGTGCAATTATACATTGGTGAACCCAGTGTCTTTAGTTATTTTAAGTTTCCCCCACCAGAGGTAAAGGCGAAACGCGCAACAATCCTCAAACACCAAAAACATTGGTGAACCCTTCAGAATTTGGAGCAAAGAAGCAAAAGCAATACAAACAGTAGTGCAAGAGTTACACAAACAAAAATTTTTTTCAACAAACAACAGTAACACGGAGCTATAAAACAAAATGACGTCATTAGACGATCTTGTAAAGATACAAGACGGAAAGGCGGAAGAAATAAATCGGGTGATTAGTACTATAAGGAAGACACATATAGAAAGGAGATCCGTAGAATATTATGAAAGAAAATCTAAGGAGCTCGAAGAATTGTGGAGGAACTTCGAAAAGATAGACAATCGCATAAGAAGAGATTCGACAGCAAAGGAAGATCATCCATATTTTTTACAAAAACTATACGAAGAGACGGGTAAAAGGTTTAGAGAGGCCGATGAATACATCCAAAAACAAATGCAAATTATAAAGGAACAATCAAAGATGCAAGCAAGCAACTCAGGCATCACTGGCAAACAGGCATCGGAGACAACAATGAACAATTTGATAAACATACAGAAGGCCACCATATCCAAAATTATCAGCACATTGGACGATATGCTTTCTATAGGTGTTCAGTATACAAGGCAGCAGATTGAGGTAAAACTAAAGGAAGTCGATTACAATATGAAAACTATACAGCAGTTGCAGGATAAGGTTTGTACGGAGAATATCGAGCACGATATATACCAATTTCTGGCAAAAGAAACTGAAATAACGAAGAAGATAATGCAAATTGAAGACATAAAGGCTAGTTTAACACCAGAAGCTATTAACCAAGTAAGAATTAATCAAGATTCCCACCCGCATCATCTTCCCAAAGTAACAATACCAAAATTCAATGGGGATTATCTGAGCTGGCAACCATTCTATGACATGTTCAACGAAATGATACACAAAAAAGCAATGCCAACCATACAAAAAATGTGGTTTCTAAAAACAAATGTAACAGGTGAGGCCGCAAGGCTAATACAAAATTTATCTCCAACAGAAACCAATTATGAGACCGCTTTAACAATCCAAGAATTCTAACAAATAGTATTATAAATAAATTATTAGGCCAGCAAAAAATACCGGAAAATCCCTCTGCTGCAGCTATAAAAGGGCTGCACGATACGACGCGAGTTACATATAACTAAATGTACGGTTTGAAGGGTTACATATACATAGCCAGAACTTTGTCATTTGTTTGTATGTCAAAGCAACTTGATAGTATGTATTGCCTATTCATAATATCAAGACTGTGAGAATGCTTCTCTATATATATTACTTTGTAGACAAAAGTTTATGCTGATTGAAAAATATCTGCAATTCATAGTTTTAAGTTTAATTTTTATTTCAATAAAAAGTCAGTTTTTAAAAACCCAACGAACAACCAAGTTGTTTTAATGTAATTGGCGCAGTCGAAGGCAAATATATCCAAAGATATATTAGAAAAAAAAGAACCTAAGAAAAAATATAAATATTTTGTATACATACATAAGTGTGGTACTTAAAATAAAACTTTCGATTTTTATATCTGAATATTGTGCTCTAATATACATTTAAAATAAAAAATATCATCATGAATGCTGCGGAAATTCAACAAAGAATTGAACAATTGGAGTGTCTGATCCTCAAGCAGGAAGCCATCATAAAAGACCAGCAACAACAACAGTTGCAACAACAGCAGGAACTAAAACAACAGCATCAACAACAACTACATCAACTGGTGCAACATGAACAACTCCAGCAATATGCTTTAGGGTTAAGCCCACACCACATCCTTAACCAATGCCATTAACTAAGACCCTTCGAAAAAAAATGTATTAAACCTCTGCGGCCAAAACCAGGATTTAATAAAATATGGTAAACTGATAGTTAAGAATGAGAAATTAATCGAAAAGGCAGCGAAATCAGTATCAATGTTGCCGGAGGATTGTGGTTGGACAGAAGTGAAACAACAACTCAGGAAGGACTTCGCACCAAGAAAATCGTACTCTGAGGTATTTAACAGTTGCAGAAATGTAAAAATAATTAATCTTAGAGAACTTTTTATTGTATTCATAGAATCTAAGTTTGAAATTAATGAAATATTTATACATGACGAACAAAAACCTGAATTATACTTACCACAAAATGTCGATAGGGATCTAACTGAAATACTAATCACAAAAATCGACGGACAATTTAGAACTGGTATCACGGAACAAACTCCCAATATTGAATCATTATTATTTAATCGATTTTCACAATTAAAATTACTAGACCACACCAGAGCAATAGATTTTAGACATATGAATAAAACTAAAATACAAGCTAATGGAAAATTTAGAGCGAAACGAACCGAAGTTGTTGAGGGCCAGAATAATTTTACAAAGCCAAAATCAAACAATTTCAACAACAAACAAAATATAAATAAAATGTCCGCAAATAGTGCTCAAACTAAATATTTTCCAAAAACTCAATTATAAAGACAGCCGTTCCTATGGATATAGGAAATTTAGAAAACGAATCAGAACATGGGGAAGTAAATTTTCTCAGGGTTTCTTTAGGTCGCGATTACTATAGGGAGTAGAGTAGTAAGATGTCTTATTGATACCGGGGCGGAAACCAGTATAATGAGGCCTAATTTTTTTTTAAGGGAGAGTTTTCGGAAACATTATTAAGCAAACCCTTTAGATTTCGTACTTTAAATGGTACAAATACAGCGAAAACTGGCTTAATAACGCCGATCCCAAAAGAATTTCATATACTAGGCACATTTTTCTGGAAAGTAATTGATATCGGGGACGTAACTATGATGCTATGATCGGCCAAAACTTTTTGGTTCCGCTTCGAGCAAAAATAGATATAGGAAATAGATTTTTAGACATTTTCGGAAGGAAAATCCTCTTTGAAGAAGAATCCCCCTACCATATTAATACAATTGAAACTATTGATGATACTGAATACAATGGAATAAATCAATTCGATTTAAGTCACTTAAACCGCGATAAGGATTTTCAAATAAGAAATATACTAAATACATTTCAAGATTTATTTTATAAAGACGGCGATAAGCTTACATCAACACAAGAAGTACAGCTGAAATTCCATCATCTAACTATAGACCACTATATTCAAAAATATATAGGTATCCACAAGTCCACGAAAAAGAAATACAGAGACCAATAAACGAAATGCTTGAACAAAACATTATTCAGGAGAGTAACTATCCATACAATAGCCCTCTCTGGATTGTACCGAAAAAAATTGACAATTCTGGTACAAAAAAATGGAGATTGGTTGTAGACTAAAGAAAGCTTAACGAATTTACTAGAACTGATAAATTTCCAATTCCCAATATGGAAGCGATTTTGGACAAATTGGGCAAAGCCCAATATTTTTCAACCCTTGATCTCGCAAAGGGATTTCACCAAATTTTGGTAAAGGAAGAAGACAGGGAGAAAACGGCATTTTCAACCACATTTGGCCAATACGAATTAATTCGAATGCCCTTTGGTTTAAAAAATGCACCCTCCACCTTTCAAAGACTCATGAATTCCATCTTAAAAGAATACATAAATAAAATTTGTATTGTGAACCTTGATGACATCTTAGTTTTTAGTACATCATTAGATGAGCATTTGGTAAATTTGCGAAAAATCCTGAAGCGACTTCTGGAGGCCGAATTAAAGATCCAAATTGATTAATGTAACTTCTTACAGAAACAAACTGACTTTGTGGGTCATATTCTTACACCCGAAGGTGTCAAACCCAATCCAAAAAAGGTGAGATTATTCAAAATCTCATACTCCCCAATACACAGAAACGAATCAAATCATTTATAGAAATGACAGGTTTCTATAGAACGTTCATAAGGGACTACGCAAAGATTGCATACCCAATGACTAAATATTTAAAGAAAAATACAAAGGTCAATTCACGTTGATCCAAATTTTATAGCGGCCTTCGAAAAATTAAAGGATATTCTGATAAACCCTCCTATTTTAAAATTTCCAATTTTTAAAAAAAGGTTTAAACTAATAACAAATGTCAGTAATATTGCACTTGGTGCTGTTTTGACACAGGATGGGCATCCCATATGTTACGCCTCAAGAACACTCAATGTTCATGAAAAAAATTATTCGACTATAGAAAAAGAACTATTAGTTATAGTCTGGGGGGTAAAATATTTCAGACCTTACCTTTATGGTATTGAATTTGATCTAAATATAGATCACCAACCACTTAAGTGGTTACAAGCTAAAAACAATGGAAAAGACATTAGCCCAAGATTACAGCGTTGGTTGGTTCATTTAATGGATTATGACGCAAAAATCGAATATATTAAGGGGAAGGAAAATCACATTGCGGATTTCTTGAGTCGCATCGATGATAATGGAAATGAAGCCAATTTGGCGGATGCTGAAAGCGTAAATGCAGGAGAAGATGTTTCGGATGAAGACGACTTCTTCGTCGGTGGTAAAGACAATCCACTCTCAGGAGGAGAACTTAAATGATGACTTCTCTATTTTGGACACAGTTGTTAATAGATTCAAAACACAGATAATAATAACGGAAAACAAGAATGAAGAGGCTGTACAAGTATTTGGAAAGAACATAATATATATAGACAGGGCAGATTTGGACTCTCAGAGTATCGGTAATATACTTTATAATCACCCTTTAAAGGGCCAGCTGGCAATTTTCTCGGAAGTAGATGAAAGAACTTATTATAAGTTTCGGATGTTAAGTTTGTGAAGTGCTCTCATTTTGCAAGAGATATAGAAAACCAGGAGGAGTTGAATAGACAAATAGCTTTACATCACAAAAACGAAACAGGTCACTCAGGAATTATTCCGACTTATGAGGGAATCAAACACAAGATTTGCAACCCTGATTTGAAAACAACAATTCATAGAATTATAAATAATTGCGATTTTTGCTTATCTGCAAAATATGACAGAAGTCCAATAAAACCAAAATTTCATCTTACTGAAACTCCATCAACTACAAATATGATTGTCCATGTAGATACTTATGTTAAAAGCCGACAATCATTTATAATTTGTATAGCTAAATTCTCTAAGCATGCTATACATTTTTACCTTCATGATAGAAATAATCAAACTATTATTCAAAAATTAAGAGAATTTTTAGCAATAAAAGGAAGAATAAATATGTTTGTTTTTGATAATGAGTTTAATACCGTAAACGTTCGCAGATTTTTGGATCAAGAAAACATAGAATATCATGCTACAAAGACTAACAGCCATATGGGCAACTCAGATATTGAGAGATTAAACAATACAATTTCTGAAAAAATTAGAGTCTTAAATCTCGAGGAAAATGTGCCAATAATCACCCAAATGGCTAAAGCCATCAAATTTTACAACAATACCTTCCATTCAACAATTAAATGTACTCCTTTTGAAGTTGAACAACATCATGTTGATCACAATACGATAAAAGAGCGTATAGATGCCATGAAATGTAAGTCATTAGGAAAACGAAATGAAAATCGCGAAAACTATATAGAACATAGACAAGAGGGATACATTAAAAATTACAGAAGTGTCCGAAATAAGGAGCAACCGAAGTTTATAAAAAGACCACTAGAAAATATCCACACTATATATAATCCCTGAAATATGAAACAGTTAAATGGCAACCCTTCACCATATCTAATGTTTCTTCTGTCAAACTTCAAAAGAACATTCTCAAAGTTGCCAGTATGCAGCTTCTGGACGGTGCTAGTTATTTTAACCCGCACATATAAAAACGCCAGCAAGGTGACATGGAAAATTAGTTCATAACAAAACGCTAAAGAGTTTTGCTACGTTTCCACTTGCGTGTTTGGAGCAAATCATGTTGTTTTGACCAAAAAAATATATGGGAAAACATATACAAAACAGTGTTTTGTTTCAAAACACATGCAAAACATGTGTAGTGGAAACGTAGCCTAAGCATTGACGATTAATTGAATTATGTATTCTGTGGAAGTGTAAACTTAATAGAGTTTAATGCCCAAATTTTGTAAATCGCTTGCGTTCAACGCCTCACCTACACTTCCTATCAATTGTGTCAGTGTATGATTGTTAAAGTATAAGAACTTATCCAGATTCATTCCTAGATATTTTACAATTTCGTTTGATACCAAACGAGATCCAATTTTTCCTTATATTGGAATTGCATTTGTTGATTGGGGGTCTAAAGAATTGTCTCACATTTGTCTATATTGATCTTTAATTTCCAATCAAAGGCATATTTTTCCACTAATCAAAAATGGCTTTGATAATTTATCAGCATGATAAATTTTTAAATCATCCGCAAATGCAATGATATTGTCCATTTTACATAATAGATCATACAAGCACAGAGGGAAGAATGCGGTATAAAACTACCAAAATTGACACCATCCGTTGTCAAAAGTGAGCTAAGCACGTTTGTGCTCAATTTGACAACGGATGGTGTCAAGATTTTAACAACATCTGCTTCTTATTTTGACAACAATTGTTCTTATTTTGACAACACATTGTTCTCATTTTGACAACTCATCGTTCTTATGTTGACAACAATTGTTCTTATTTTGACAACACATTGTTCTCAATTTGACAACACAACGTTCTTATTTTGACAACAATTGTTCTTATTTTTACAACATATTGTTCTCAAATTGACAACGCAATGTTCTTATTTTGACAACACAATGTTCTCATTTTGACAACGAATCGTTCTTAATTTGACAACATATTGTTCTTTATTTTCCTGAGAAAAATAACCCATTGTGAACCCAACCAATATAAAAACATTTATGATAATTTTATTAATTAATTTTTGATTAAACTATTTATTAAGAAAAGTTAAAAAAAAGTTATACATATTTAATTCTAAAATAAGTTTTAGCACTATTTGTTGCATAAAAATCAAATGGAGTACTTATAAAACCTATGATTGGTTTTATATAAATGTTTTGTTTTTAGAGAACTAATTTGGTATGACTGAAAATGATAATCAAAAGACTTTTGATTTTGTATAATTCAAATTCGAAGCTTAATAATTGTTTTCCTTATAAAACGTTCTCTTAAAAGTAATTTTATTGCTCATATCGCAACCGTTAAAATTTATGTTAGTTAATGTACAAATATTGTGGAAATATTCCGCTTTAGTCAAGTTAATAATTCTAGATGAAGTTACAACGAATATTTAGTTTTACTGTTAATTGCAATTATTTAAAAAAATAATAAGGGAACTTATTTTCGTAGATTTTTAATCAAATTGTGTGCGAATATAATAAAAAAAATTGTTGTATGAATAACCAATGCTGTTCACAAGATTCAGGATATTTTAATGAAAGTGTATGAAAAATTTTGAAGCACTCAATAAATTAATTTAACTTTAGCAAATTGTTATTAAAATATACATAAAAACTTTTAATATTTACATCGGTTAACCCCTCCACGATGATAAACTAGATGTTAATTCTGAATTGATTTGCCTCACATAGTCATTTATACACGTCAATCGCAAAACTAGGATTTCCAGCGAATCAACTATTGTTACTCTTTTATTACGTTTTCCAGATTGGTTTTCAAATCATGCTGGTGAAGGTAAAACAGCGAATCTGTAGAGAGCATAGGAAAAAGGGATGAACATATAAGTACTCGTATATTTATTAAAATGATGTACAAAATATTTTAAACATTTACCGGTACTTGTAGACGATGTAACTTTGGAAAGTAATTGTTTACAAAACTCATTGTGAATATGATTATCGTAATATTGTCGAATTTTTTGATTGAATATTTCCCATTTGAAAGAAGCAAATATCCTTTGTATGGGTGCATTAAGTCAAAGTCAATATTTAACTAAAAGTTGAAACAAGATTAAACTAGATGTAATTACGAAAATAAAAAAATCTTACCAATTTTGGAGCTCGAGAAACGGACAGTTTTGACCAAGCTTGAAGAAACTCAAGACTGGTTAAGCTTTTTATTTCCTTTTGACGCATATGAAACGTCTTTTTCCACTTGTCACAAACGTTTTTCCAATCTGCACTGTCTCTGTTAAGCGAGGTTTTCCAAGCCAAAGAAATTGATTCATCCAATTCTACTGGTTCAATGCCAGATTGCATATTCAACTAAAGCCCTTCCTCTCGTTGATTCGTTTAACAAGGTCTTCAAATCCTGTAAACAAATATTAATGTATATTATATCATACATAATTAATCTCAATTACTTTACCTTTTTTAAAGTTTTAACAAGAGCAGAACTACTTGGAGACATTGTATTTTTTTCATTTAAGTTGAGCCACAACTTCATTTTAGATGGTACCGAAAGTTTCATCATCAATCCCTAACTAAAAATAAATATGTAAAATGAAAACATTAAAAAAAATTACAGCACACTACTACCTTTGTTTTTTCCACATAAATAATTTTTATCTAAATTCTCGACGGAGCCTTAAGTGTGGCACTGCTTCTTTTAGATCTTCTGTTTTTATATAGGGTAAGCTTCTGAAGGTAACATTGGCCACTTTAATGGAAGAAATGTTAAAACAGTTAACATTCATTTATATTTCAAGCTGCTGATGATATTTGCAATCTACCTTTCAAAATATCAAAAATACATTAGATTTTTGTGGATTTCAGAAACTTTTTAAGTTCCTCATCGTCATTGTCAACATTCACCACAGTCTCACTATTAAGAACTTCCAAATTTGAGTTTTCTCCATATGCAAAATTTTCATCAATTTCTAATACATTTAATAAAATGCTTTCTTCACTATTATATACGCAATTTTGTTCGTTTTCCTTTTTATTAATTTTTTTAATCCGCACTAAGCTATAAATGTAAATTTAATGATAAAACTTAAACCAATTTCTAATACATTTAATAAAATGCTTTCTTCACTATTATATACGCAATTTTGTTCGTTTTCCTTTTTATTAATTTTTTTAATCCGCACTAAGCGATAAATGTAAATTTAATGATAAAACTTAAACCAAAATAGCGTCTTGTTCTTGATTTGACAACCGAGCTTTCTTGATTTGACAACATTTCGTTTTCAATTTGAAAACATTTCGTTCTCAGTTTGACAACGTCTGGTATTTTTTCACATTTTCGTTCTTCATTTGACAACAGAGCGTTCTTGATTTGAGAACAGGTTGTTCTCAATTTGACAACGGCTGGTAGTTTTAATTTTTAGTTCTTGATTTCACAACAGGTTGTTCTTGATTTGAGAACATGCCGTTCTTAATTTGACAAAGATTGGTATTTTTATTTTATTCTTTCTTGATTTGACAACATTTCGTTCTCAATTTGACAACATATGGTATTTTTGATTTGACAACATAAAAAATTAACAACATTTTGTTCTTAATTTGACCCCATCCGTGCATAATTTTACAACGCCTTTTTTCCCTCTGTGTATAAATTAAAAATAATTGATGAATTTACCATACCCTGCTGTAAACCATTAATTATAGTGAATGTTTTGGTGCTTGACCTACCATTTTTACTTACTATAAATGTTTTTTCATGTAGCATATTATGTATAAGTATTTTGAAGTGAAGAGGCATTTTGTATATCTCTAGTTTATAAATCAGATCCGGTATCCAGACATTGTCAAATGCATTTTCAAAATCTATTAAACAAGCCCCAGTATATAAAGCTCTGTTCCAGTTCGAATGAATATTTGACACTAATAAGTGAATTGCGTGGGTAGTCCAATGTTTATATTTGAAACCGAATTGCTTTTCGGTGATAAGATTTTGTTTCTCGCAAAATTTTAGTAAATTGTTGTTGCTACATATCTCAAAAACTTTGCTTATGTTCGGAAGCAAACTTATGGGTCGCAAGTTTTTAAATATATTTGGATCCTTGTATTTTTTAGCTATTACTACTGTTTTAGAAGTTTTCCACGTCCGAGGAAAATATGAGTTATTAATATGTTAAAGATTGTGCAGAATTCGCAGATCAGTTTCCTGGGAATATGTTTCAGAAAGATATTCGGTATTTTGTCAATCCCAAAAGAAGATTTGTTGTTCAAACTATTGAATATACATATATTAGTGAATCTAATGTGACAAAGTCGTCGTCGGCTTCGATATCATTAAGCTTATTAGCCTTTTTGCTGTTACCAAACTCTGTAATTGTGATATGATTTGCTTCATATTCAGATTTTGTTCTTACAAAACCTGTGAAGTAATCGTTTATCTCTAGTTGTAAATTATTGTTTGGATTAATCTCCTTATAAGAGTGAACTGACTCAAGATAAGACCCAATTACGTTTAGTATTTGTTCTTCTCCGTCTAACTCAAGGTCGTTCAAATTAATACTAGCATTCCTTAATACAGATTCTTCACTTCTATGAACTTTTATAGTGTTAATATACGTTGGGGACATTTTAAATTGTTTCTTAATCTCCCTTAACATATTCTCCGAGTTTGATTATTTTTAATTTAACTTTAAGGATGTTGAGTTCCGATGAAGTAAGTGATATTTGCAGTCTATTGTGTTTCTTTATAGTAGTAAGTATTTTGCTTTTTTCCTTTAGTAGTTTTCTTATGATTGGTTGTCGATCTGATGAGTGTCCGTAAATTTTGGAACAGATCTGTCTATGCAGCTCGTAATAAGACTGTTCAATTTTTGCAGATAGACATATATTTCTGAGTTCGAAAGGTTTCTATTATTATGCACAGATTCAAAATTGTCAAGTGCCCTTAGGATAGTGTTTTCAAATTTCCTCCAATTGTTTTTCTTAAAATTGTATGTAGGGTTTATAATGTTTTTGAAAAAGGAAAATGGTCGATCTAACTCGTCCGTTGTAATAGTAATTTCCAATGCATTATGGTCACTATCGTACTCCATTGTTTTCAGACAATTAATAGAATTGTTTTTCCTCAAAATATTAAAAAGAGCATCTGCGATACAAAGGTCAATATACGAGTTTCCCCTTGGAAATGATGGCAAGCTAGAAGCGTATAGCTTACTTCTGAAATTAATATCTGTATCAGAAAGTCAATCTTTCAAAATATTGCCTTTCGTATTATTGGTGACATTACCCCAATCACTATGTTTGCTGTTAAGGTCGCCTGCAAGTATATAGTATACATTTGTATGGTGTAAATTTAAAGAGGAAAAAAGTTGTTGCATTTCAGATCTGAAAAATGTATCATTATTACCCGATGGGTAATAGGCAGCTATTACAAATAAAGACTTATTTGAAGGCAAAGGTAACTTAATTATACAAGTTTCGAATTATTTGAAACTACAAATCGTTTTATTGCTATATTCTTTGTATTTTATACATTTTCTTACCAAATGGCTACACCACCACCTTTAATATTATCGGATCGGTCCCTACGCGTCATTTCGTAATTTTGCTTTATTAAGCAGTACAAAATCTGGCTTATTTATATTAATAAAAGTATAATGGTCATTTCTTCTACTTAACCTAATTATTGAGTTTACATTTATATGTATATTCTAAAATTTTTTACAATTAATTCAGACATTGTGTTAATTTATATAACATTGAGTAAATAGCATCAATGCGAGAAGCTTGAATATCCAGTTGTTTTTGGAGATTAATTATTTGGTTAGAAACGCTTAGAATAGTATTTTTTAGATCTTCCAATTAATGGTTAATAGTTTGTAAGTTGTTCTCATTGTGTAGTAGTGTCCTACTCTGCTGATGATTGCTGTTGTTTTTGTTTAGCATTTGTTTTTTTATTTTTCATCTTTTGGTGTAATATTTTTCGCACCCTTTGTATGATGCTGGGTGCCCATATTTGTTGCAAAGAACACTGAAAAGTTTGTCGCGTTAATTTTCTGGCGTTTTAAAGACGCATACTGAGCTATCGTGGCTTTCATTACATATAACGCACCTGGGTGGTAAGTAACAATTAGCAGCACTATGGAAAAAGTTTTGGCATCTACGACATTGAGGAATATCTTGTTTTCTTAAATGTTCCCAATAAACATACCGGTAAAATATACTTTTTATTGCTTTTAATTCACTAATTTTACTATCTCCAGTTATTTGAATAAGAAAAATTGGAAGATCCGTATCATTTTTCATAGATTTTTTCGTTGTAAATTGGGTGACTTTGACAAATTTAAGATTTTCACTTTTAAAAATAGTTAGCTCCTTAATGATTTCATTTGTGTCAGTTTTGGCACTAAGGCCTTTTAATAACAAAGTTTTTATTTTTTCTACCTTAGGAGTAAATGTAAATAATTTAACTTTTGTTTTTTTTAAGTATGTTTTAACCTTTTCGAAATCAATTATTGACGTCATATAAGAGATAGTTTTTTATTTGTCTTGTTAAACTCTTTTATCTTGAACTCATTAATTTTGAGTCCATTTTTTATGAACTCAATAAGTTCATCAGCTTCAACGTCATAAATATTTAACGGTGAAATTTTTTTATTTTTGCTTTGGTTATTAAATGTTGATGGATTATCATTTTTTTTTGTTAATGTCATTATTAAGGATTTTGTTGTTTTTTTGATTGTCTATTGCCGATACGACTTTTTTATTACTTTCACATTGCTGTACATGACTAGCAAATTTATTTACAATATCTGCATTGCAATCATCGTTAGAGAGAACGTAAAAATATTTGTTTTTTAAATGTTTTGAATCAGCACTTAAATCTGCACTAATCTTTCTTTTTTTTTACTTTCTGTTGCATTATCTTGAGCTTTGATATTGCTCATTTTGTTAATTTTATATGAAAGAGTCTCTGTCTCTGTTTTTTTTTGTATATTATACACTGCACAATTGATTCAAGTAATCAAAAATAGAATAATGTACTTAAGCTCTCTTGCAATACGTCTGATCACCATGACTCGTGCACGCCAACTCCCTTTATGCATATATGGAATTTATGTTTAACTCATATCGTCCCAAAGATTCATAGCGAATTTTTGTAAATACAAATAAAAAATTTTTTTAAAAATGCACCAACAATGGAATTCGAAAATACAAAATACTTTTTGTTACCATTTTGTAACTTCAATTTTTATATTCAAAAAAATTTTATATGAAGAATATCAATTACTTTTCACACAAAAAATACACAGAAAAAAGTATCACAAGTTTTAAGTAATTAAAAATATTTGTTAAAATTCAAATTCGATTTTGTAGAATTTTTCGTTTGTAAATTCTTATTTTTCATATAAAAATTCTTTAAAAATAAAAATTTAAGTTTAACAAAACGTCTTTTGCATTTACAAATTACTTTGTTGGTGTCTTTTTAACAAAAGTTTTATTTGTATTTACAAAAATATTTTGTGAAAAATGTTTCATATTACAAATAGAATTTTGTAATTTTTTATGTGTATTCAGTTATAAAATTATTCATTCAACAACCCATGAAAAAAATCAAATATGTGTGTTGAAGAAACCCATTTTTTAGGTTTTTAAGTTTTTTGATATCCAATTCTTTGTAAACTATTTAATTTAGTTTTTTGTTCAAATAAAATATTCAAAAGGCAGATTGTTTTAAAAGTATAGCTTTTTATTTATTTTTTACAAATTAATTGCAACATTTCTTCGTATTATTGCAGCTACCTCTCCTTCATTGTATTGTTCCACTTCATATATTTATTCAACTTCTAATTAACTAATTTTATACACGCTTGATACAATAGTGGCGTTTTCTTTTTATGTTGCTGCCAAAATAGTAAAATGTTTATTTCTTCTTCATATATTGCAATTTAATTTTTAACTAAGTTATCAATCGAAGCGGTGACATTTACATTTGAAGAATTTGATTTAGAAAATCTTTCCATCGAGCATATCTTCAGCATCTTCTTAAAATCAAAATATTGATTCTCTCATAAAATTCTCTTCTTCCCCTTCCATTTGCAAATTTTTGAAAATGTTGTTTTTTAAATATGTTTTTTTTTTAGCAATTTCAACATATATGAGATTTAGCATTAACTTGAATCTGCTATATATATTAGTGGATTATTAATAAAGTGGTTTTCTCTTTTTATAATATTTAAGTATATAAAATTCACCTAAAGTCATCTGTTCAGCGTAAATTTTTTAACAGGTACAAAAACTTCTACGAATTCTTCACAAATATCATCATTCATAGTGAATGCAGCATCCAGTAGTTCCGAACAAAAACTTCTGTATTCTGATAAGGCTTGAATCATGTCATAAATGGTATTCCATTTAGTTTGACAGTGTAGTACGGCTTTTTTCAAGTTTGGCTTTTTAGCTAGATAAGAAAATTTTCGCAATTTTTTCAAATAGCTCTGTATTGATCAAGTATTTGCTTAAAAGAAGTACTAAATACAGTGTCAAGCACTGCAAATTTAAATGCAAGAAATGTAATGTTTTTTATGATTTTTCTATCAAACATATCTCACGCCATGAACAGCAAGAATATTTTTTATTTTTTTGAACCCGAAGCTGGTTAAATTTTTTTGGTTCAACGGGTTCGGGTTCAAAGTTTTTATAAACAGCAAATCCGAACCCGTTTGGGTTCGGATTTAGTCCCCGATTAAAAAAGTAACCGTTGAACAGCACGGACGTGATTTTTTTCTAAGCTGGCAATAAACAAAAGTACAAGACAAAAAAGTAAAAGAAAAAAACCTGCTTAACATAACAAAACAAAGTTGTTTCCAATTTACAACGGTATTATTACATTAGTAATTTAATAAACTAAACAATAGTAGGAGGGCTCATTTATGAGTCTCTCAAATTTAAATAATACAAATGTAAACGAAAACAGTGAAAAAAATAAAATCACCGTTCATGCTGGCCTTTGATGTAAAGTAGCGACAATAAAAATAATAAAACTAAGTTATATTCGACTTCTAAATACAGCATTGCAAAAACAAACTTAGATAATACCCAAAAGCCCAAGGTACAAGTGGGAATCGATAGATACGTTACTATATTAAAACGAGGACGAAACCCAAAATCTTCTCAAGAAGCTCCAATGCCAAAAGTATCCAAAGATACGGAAATAATGGACTAAGGTCACAAAACAATTTGATAGTGAAACAAATGAACCGAGCAAAACTCAAATGAGCTAATAAAAAATTTGATTTCACTGATTGGTGAAATCTCATTTTATGTGATTGCCATAAAGCGTAGCAACATTAACGAAACAAAAATACAGGTCCAGGGTACACAGTGATGTCAAAAGTGACAGCTGTCAAACGAGTGATCCAAAACCGTATGGTGAGGGTTGTTGTTGTATTTCATGTACTAGGCGAGAAAGAGATTTAAAAACAATGTATACAAAAAATAATGTGTAAAAGTGAACAACTACACAGCATGTTTTAAAACATATGATCGCCAAAAATATCAAAAAGATACCATAGAAGTGCAACATGACTGTATTTACTAAAATTGTTGTTTCATAAACTTAGTACAAACTCACAACAAATTTTATACTTGGGTTACATATTGTAATAACAAAAACTGTTTTATGTTTTTATAACATTTTTGCACATGATAAATGTATTTTTTTAATTTTATCTCAGTATTCAAAAGAACAAAACATACAACAAAGTTTCACATTTATATGATCTGTGAAATGTATAAGCAAATAAACACACTCACAAAACAAATTTAATTAACCGTCAGCTTATTATTAGTTTGCCCAAAGATTTAAAATAAAAACAATGAAAATGGTTTTCATTCTTAATTTTATATCAAAGTTGATATTAGTTATCTCAGTTATGATGCCAGATATCGAAAAACGTGTTTCAGAATTAGAAAGAGTATATTAATATTATATATCTATTATTACAAAAATGGTGAGTGGGCCAAACCAATAATAAGCTGACGAATTGGAAAATCAGACGCAAGAAAGAGAGACCGAATAATTGTCATACAGTTGTTTCAACTACAGTTTTTCATAGCGCAGTTGCTTTTATAGTGTATTAAAATAGTAGTTTCCACGTAGTTTTCTAAAAGGCCGTAAAAGAAAAATAGGCGCTCTAATCACCGTGTCTTCACTGTGTACGCTGTGATACAGGTTATCAATAAACAATATTTTCGTGAATTAGTTACGGAATTTGAAAAACAAAAAAAGAGTTTTTATACGTTCCAACTGAAAAGTGGCAAAGGCCTTCAGGTCGTTATTAAGGGTTTGGACTCATGCGTTGATCCTGAAGAAATAAAAGCTGGCCTTCAACAAAATGGGTTTAAAGTAAAAAGCGTAGCCAATCTTAGAATAGAGAGCGCGTATTAGAACCCGGAGATATCAGGCTGAAAGGAACGAAACTCACCCTACAACTAATCCGAACGAATGTTTGCACCCAGAAACTAAAGAACAAAGTTCATCCATTAACTTTAGCCGTTTTGAAGCAACCATTGAGACACTAGTGCAGTCGTTAAACAACTTTATAAGGTCTATGGGCAATATGATGCAAGAAATGGTTAAAATGCAATCTGCGATATTACAGGCCGCACTTAACAAACCATCATCTTATTAAAAATATTTTTTGGAATGCAAACGGCATACGCCAACATAAAAATGAACTCGAGTACTTCCTAATAAACCAACAAATTGATATCATGCTGATCTCGGAGACTCACTTAACAACAAATAGCTTTCTTAAAATATATGGCTACATATTTTATGATACTAAAGATCCTCGTGGTAGAGCGTGTGGTGGTTCGGCAATACTGATAAAGGCCCGACTCAAGCACTATTTACTGTGTGATTTCTGTAAGGATTACATGCAAACATCTGCCTTGAAGATTTTGAACAAAACATAGATATTTCCTCAATTTATTCCCCTCCTAGATTTTCGATATCGGAGAGTCAGTACCGAGATTTTTTTAAACTACTAGGACCCAGATTTATGGCAGCTGGTGATTACAACGCAAAACACACGTTCTGGGGGTCACGACTAATTACTCCAAAGGGTCGTATTGTACTTGACGCAATTTCAATAATGGGACTGAATGTGATCTCTAGTGGGCAACCAACATATTGGCCTACTGACCAGCCCTGATGTTATTGATTTTTGCGTTGCAAAGTGTATTCCAGGAGAAATGTGTAAAGTTAAAGCATGACTAGAATTATCTTCAGACATTCACTCGCGTAAGTTGGCTAAAATATAAAAATATCTCAGTGCTCATTGTTCGGAAAATATACTGTTAAGAACAAGAAAAGACTAAGAGCTGATTATGATACAACCCTCAAACAAGCTGTCCAACATGCAACAAACTAGATTTAATCGAATTTATTCTGTAGATGTCGAAATGCTCTTGACTGAAAAAGAAGAGTTAGAGGAGAGTGGGAATCACACAGATCTCCTCAACTTAAAAACAGACTTAAAGAAATAACGAAACGGCTAAGAGATATACTGGAATCCCGAAGAATTGCATCCCTAGAAAAATACTTGGAAGGTCTTGAAGCTAGTCCACAATCCGACTATTCATTATGGCGTGCAACAAGAAACTTTTAAAGACCTATTATACGAAAGCCTCCTTTGCATACTTCGTGTGGTGGTAGCAAAAGATGATACCGAAAAAGGCAATTTATTTGTTAACCATTTCAAAAATGAATTCATGCCAAACATTACTAATAATGTAGTTGAGGTGCCACCCGTAGATATTGAACCACCAATCCCCCTTATATTTAAATTACGAGATGTTGGAAGGGCGATTGCTACTTTAACCCCTAAGAAGGCCTATGGTTTTGGCAAAATAAGTAACAAGACGCTAATGAATCTTCCGCACATAGCAGTTAATATAATTCTCTGTATTTTTAATGCGAAATGCAAATGGAATGTCTTTCGAAAAAGATGACACTAAGGTCAAAACTATTCGAGAAAATGGTAATTACTAAACTGAACCCAATCTTGAGCGAGAAAGGATGCATTCCGAATAATCAATTCGGAATAAGAAGACAACACATCACAATTAAACAAACACACAGATTGTTGAATGTTTACTACAAGGCTTTAGAGGAAAGAAAATATTGTACTGCGCTTTTCATAGACGTGTCACAAGCGTTCGACAAAGTCTGGCATGAAGGACTTGTTTACAAGATACAGCAAAACCTGCCCAAAAACTTCTATAAGCTTTTAAAAAGTTATTAACTGATCGAAAGTTTATACTTAAAGAAGGAGATTTTTTAAGCTCGCCTCAGCCAATTAAACCTGGAGTTCCCTAAGGTTGTATATTGGGACCCATTTTATATTTGTTATACACATCAGATATGCCAATTGGAAACCGAGTTTACACTTCAACATTTGCTGACGACACTGCTTTTTAAGCATTCATGAAATCCCCCAAGTAGCATCATAATATTTACAAGACCATATATTTCATTTGTAATTGTGGTTGGAAAAATGGAGAATAAAAATAAACGAACAAAAATGTACTCACATTACATTCACACTGCGTAGAGTATGAGTCTATTTTAATAAATAGCCAAACTATACCTCAGCACTCGGAGGTTAAATACCTTGGCATACATCTTGATCGACACCTAACCTGGAAAAGTCACATAGATGCAAAATTGACACAAATGAAGTTGAAAGTAATTCAATTGGCAGAAATTCAACCCTAAGCTTAGATTATAAGCTCCTACTTTATAATTCGATCCTTAAACCAATATGGTGCTATGGCATTTAGTTATGGGGCACTGCCTCTGTCTCAAATCTAGATAAAGTTAAAGGCGCCAAAATAAGATTTTACGAATGAGTACAGTCGCAACCTGGTATATTAAAATCTCGAACATTCACAAATATTTAAACTTGTCTTCAGTTAAAATAGAAATAAAAAACTGCACCGTATTTAAAGAAGCTTTTAATTCACCCATATCAGCTGACACTTAACATCCTAAATGATCGCGGTTTCGCTCGACTAAGAAGGAGGGATATTGCTACTCTTGGCCGAACATCAGACAGATGACCCCCAAATGATAACAACATTCAAAAATTTTCTTGTATAGCACTGGCTGGACTTAATTAAGTATATTTTTAGATTTAAGATATTTTTTTTGTTATTCATTTATTTACAATCTATTTTACAATGTTAAGTAAATTTAATCATGAAAAGGAAGCTTCAATAAGCTTAATAAACTAATACTAACAATTAGATTTTAGATATGAGTACTTATTGTTAGTTCATATACATTGAAGATACATTAAATAATATTGATGATTAAAATAATATATCCGGAATCACTTAATGTGTAAAGAAAAAATGTAAAAAGCTAGACATGGTACATTATTAGTATCATACCAAGAATCCACGTTTGTCTTATGCCACTTTTAAAGCTTTCTTGCAGTTTCTGATCCACAATTCTCTGCTCCCATACAAATGAATCGACGTACATAATGTACATTCTGTGATCACAAATCACAAACAAAAATTGTTTGAAATCCGCTTGTATGGAGAATAAGTGCTTTGCGAAACTTACCGCCATTGCATTTATACCAGGGACTGAAAAATGGGTTCAGGTTTGGATTAATCGAAATAAAAATTTCAGGTTCGGTTCAGAGTTCGGGTTCAACATTTAAAAAAAGTTTAAATGTTTATTAATAGGAAATTTATTTATTTTTCAAAGAAGTTTTCGTTTAATTTTATAGTTAAAATATTTTTTAAGTTTTCTTCTTTTAAATTTATTCTTTGATTTAGAAAATCATGCTTTCTTTTGAATAACAATATTTTGATTCTCGCAAAAATTTCTCTTCTTTTTCCATTTGCAAATTTTTGAAAATTTAGGAATTTAGCATTAACTTAAATCTGCTATCCAAATATAATGCTGCAATTAAAAGTGGATTATTAATAAAGTAGTTTTCTCTTTTTATAATATTTTAATATAATTCTTATGAAAATGTTTTTGTTTTCTCATCTTTTGTTAGCTCTAATTTAAAACTAAGCCAGAATCACCTAAAGTTCTTCTGTTCTTCTTGTAGTTTCAACGTTAATTTTTTAAAAAACAATTTCGTAGAATTCTTTACAAATATTCATTATCATTTATAGTTAATGTAGCATCCAGTAATTCCTAACAAGAACTTCTGCATTTCAATATGGCTCAAACAATGTCTTATGGAATTCCATCTACTTTGGCTAGCTTTTTCAAGTTTAACTTTTTAGCTAAAGAAGAAATTTTTGGTGTTCGCAATGTTTTGCAAATAGCTCTGCATTGATCAAGTATTTGCTTAAAAGAAGGACTAGATATAGTGTCAAGCACTCCAAACTGGAATGCAAGAAATGTAATGTTTTTTTTTATTATTTTTCTATCAAACATTTCTGACGCAATTAAAAGCAAGAATATTTTTGTATATTTTTGAACCCGAACCTGGTTAAATTTTTGGGTTCAGCGGGTTCGGCTTCAAAGTTTTTATAAACAGCGAACCTGAACCCGTTTAGGTTCGGGTTCGATTTCAGTCCCTGATTTATACTGTAATACCCTTTTCTATTGTAGTACAAATATTTGACGTTACCAATAGTCCCAGGAAAACCCGTAGACTCAAAAAAGGTTTCCTTGTTTATGTGTTCATTCTCAGGGCGAACAATTTTTATCCACACCACAAATGTAATCCTCGCAAAAATTAAGGCATTCCGCAATAATTCTGCATATCCCACACCGTGCTGATAACTCCCGGTGGCCACGAAACGCAAAAAGGTTGCGAGCTTTATATCTGCCCGTATATGGGTGCTTCTGTAAGCAGGATTACCCGTTGCTTGAAATTTTTGCAGAAGTACAAGCAAAATGTCTTTTGACACCCGGAAATCTAGCATAAAAAGAATACACTGTTAGTTCTTTTAACATGTTCATAAAAATTCATTCTTACTGGCTTGTGGCAGCTCCAGGACATTGTACATGTCTACATGTATTTCACTTGTCATGTACAGCCGATCAATGTTAAATAGGATTGTTTTAATTTTTAGGCAGTTTAGTAGTATTTTTGTACTTTTAAATAAAATTGTACTAAATGCTCAAAAACATGATCTGGCATCGCCGTTATTTCAAAATGCGTAAGAAACAAAAACTGACTGAAGGTTTTCGAAAAAGATAAACCCAAATTGATTCTAATTCTAGTAACTTGCTTATGTTCGAAATCGAAGAATAGGCTATTAATGAAAAAAGCATTATCGTGTCTTGATTTCCTAAAACGGTGTAAAAAACATTTTACTCTATCCGATCTCCTTACGATTTAAACCACTTTTATCCGACCGAAGATGGAATACGACTCCCATATATGGGCAGGAGCTTTTTGACCATTCACAAAGAGTGCGTTGTTGTCAATAATCTCATTAATTAGGGTATCCAGCACTATTGACTTATTGGTGCACGCATTTTCCTATCCATATTACCAAGCGAATCGTTCTGCCGAGATAAGTGAATTGATCCCTAGTCCTAGTTCGGGCTTATATTCGGAAATCTCGCTTATCTAGTTGAGTACATCAGTTTGTGCTCGACTGTTCAATAAATCACAAAACGCATTACAGAGAAAATTCGTTTATTGATCGTATGTGGAATAAGCTCACATATCATAAGCTCCCTGTTATAATATAGAGAAATTCCAGTGAGTGTTGGTCTATCGTAAAAAAATGTATCGGAATGAAAATTAAAATTTTTCCTGACGACTCAGCATAGCTCGCAAAGTAGTCGGCCTACTATATAAGCAAATCTATAGTGTTGGCTACAAAATTGATGGTATATTTCTCAGATTTTCTTTTTTCGTCTTTTCTAGTTTATTTGGGTGATGCCATCATCGTCTGCACGTTGTGCGCAATTACCGAGAGCGGCTGATAAGGTGCCATTTTATGCGGCTTTAAAAAAATTTAGAGACTATCTAAAAGGCTTAATACCCCATATCGACGAAGCCGAATGTATTTTTACGGAAGAACGTATTAAGCAGCAGTGCGAGCAGGTGAATTTTAAAAATCTCCACAACAGCACAACTTCAACTGGAGATTCGTATACGAACACACCCTGTATTTTTAATAACGAGAGTTTATTGCAGAACCCATTTGATACAGAAACGAATTCCCATGGAGCAGCTGGAGGAGGAGGTCCAGGAGCACAAGGTAATGGAAACAGTGAGAGTTTTATGATGTCATCTTTAGTTGGAAGTCAGCAGAAGAAGAAAAAACGAGGTCGTCCTAAAAAAATAAGGGGTCAAGAAATCATTGATCCAGTTACCAGGAATAATATACAAGTCAATAATCAACTGCAGTCGCATGGGGGTGACTACACCAATATTCTGAATCTCTCTATGGTGCAGGAAGCCAATTGTGAAATGCCAAAAAAAAAAAGAGGACGACCGAAAAAAGTTAAACCACAACCCACAAAGCTTGGTATATTAGGGCAGCAAGACACGCAGTCTTCTATACTGACCCATAAACCGAATATTATGTCTATTCAAGCAATGACTGGTGATATAACACAAGAATCTTCTCTTAGACTGCATGGTGGGATGCAATTAAAACATCAACATGTTTCTGCTTTGTATTCATCTCCACCCCATCAAAGGAGTTTATATTCTCCTTTGGCATCGCCAATGGCATCGCCGTCACTAAATTGCTCGTATATAACCAATACCCCTCCTACTCAATCACATCACGATAAATTAGGTATTGGCGGAAATACAAGAAAAGATGTCAAAGCAAACTCAACACATTTAGTTCTGTCAAATCAACCGCAATTATCCGATCAAAATTACGGAGAATCGCCGCCTCTTAGTTCTCCCAACATATGTACAGTCGATTTTGAGCCACCGGCAGGCGCTTCTTCCAACGCCAATGATCACGCGGATACGGAATTGAATGTAATGCACCAACAAAATACACATCAAAAACCACGTTACAATAGTCCGATAAATACGGAAGTTGCTTCGGATCATAACTCAACTGAACATTTTCACCATTGGCTTTCGCCACAACATAACATTCATTCTCCAGCATCTATAGCATCCACATCCGTATTTGAAAACTCACCTCAGCAACAAACGCCATTACACTACCATGAGCAGCAGCAAATTCAGTCATTGCAACAGCAACAACACCAGGAATTACACGCACAATGGCCGTTAAGACATCAAAGTCGTTATGAAGATGTTTCCAATAGTCATTACATGATGAATTCTCCTCAGCTACATCATACACCTACGCAACACTTTGATCATACAAATCAGCACCAAAACCAGCATGCTGGAAGTGATGTTGCACGCAAAAGTCTTTCCGGCCTTGAGTCGTTGGTTGAACAAATACCCACCATTTCGGAGAGCGAATCCGTAGCTCTATCATCGGCTGCAGCAATAACCGTCCAAGCTGCTGCAGCTGCAGCAGTAGAAAGCAGGCTACAGGGAATGCGAAATTCTGTTAATGAACCCCAGGTACCGGAATCTAATTTTGTTAATTCGGCTACTACTCCAAATCATCTAACTGCCACCAACAGTCCAACCGCATCCGTCAACTGCAATCAAACGCAGCAATCGAGCAGCTCTAATAATTTGCTAAACAGTAATTTTTCAGTTAGCAACTTGGCCACCTCTTCTGCGTCCAGCAATAGCATAAATAGCCATGAAAGTTATGGGATGGTGGCAAATTCTAGATCACAGGCGAATACCAACGCATATCATCATTCGAATTTAATGACGGCAGCAGTTTTGGCCGCTGCTGCAGCTAATTCCCCAACAAATCTCTCAACATCTACAGTGTCGTCTGCCGCTCCTGTTCAACATGCTCAGATGTACATGGATACACATGCTCATTTAACAACACATGTACCTGTTAACTCAATCTATCCACCATCAACTTCTCGCCATCACCCAGAAACAGCTGCTCATCATGCAATTGCTGCTCATCATCATCATGCCGCCCATTATGGCAGTGCCCAGCATACAACAACTGATTACGCTAACAACCCGTATGCAGCAGCAGCGGTCGCCCAAAGTAACGTAAATGCTGCTCATACCCTGCATATACCCAGTCCTAATTATCCGTACGGATACGCAACCGCGTCCAGCCAAAGTAATTATAGTGGATACCCTCACTCGCATGCGTCTCATCATCCACATGCCCATCACACGACACATCATCTGACAATGTTTGATCGTTTGAAACCCTCCGATATTGGTGCCTATAGCGGTTTCTGATGGTGATAAACGAAAAGAAGGGATGGCGTAGGAAACGCATATTTGGGTAGAAATTGTATATAACAATCCTATCATTTATTGTAACATGAAATGTGAAAACCACAACTATTAGTTTATAAAACTCTAAAAAAATCGGTCATAAATGTTCCGGAGGATGTATACCACCAATCCGTTAAGGGTATTTAATAGTATTTTAACAAAAATTTAAGTTTAACAACATATTTCCAGTGGTGTACCAGAAATGATTTTTAAAAATAACAATTTTAAACATGGTTCTATAAACAACGCTAAATTATACATGCAATAAAATCTTATTTACAGTACAATTGTTTAAAAAAACAAATGTGAATTTAAAATTTTTTTAAAATAAAAAATTAGTATTTACAATTTTTCATGCTGAAAATAACGCACAGATTTAAGTAATAAATTGGTTGTAAGTAATAAATTGGTATCTTGGTATATCTTAGCATATTTAGATTTGTTAATTTATTTGAGGTTTTTTTTACATTTTAAATACCAATTTCCAAATGCTTATTATACGATCTCGTCAAGAGCTCCGATACATGTATAATGTAACTTTTTTATGTTCGCTAGTTCGACCGCGATTTGGCGAATTTTATTTTGTTATTTGTTTTGTATTTTTCATTTAATGTTTAAAGAAAATCATTACAAATAAATTTTTGGAAAATGAAAAACAAACAAAAATATACTTTATTTTTAAATATTCCTGTTTAGGTTCTTTAGAATCTGTACGATAATGGGGAATGGGTAACAGAGAATATATTCTAGTACGTATTGTATTAAAAACTGTTTCTAAAACTTATTCTAGTTAGTTCTCAATTTTACGTGTTAACCCTTTCGCTACATTGTATCTATATGGATACACTCAACTTTGGAGTCATCTAGCAATCTCTAAATCAATGAATCGATTTGGATATCGACTTATAATTGTTTTTTAAGGTCTTCCGAATAATTTTCATAACAAAATTTTTAGATTTTTACAAAACTGATAAAAATATAGCAATTTTAAAAAAAAATTTTTTTTTTTTTTTTTTTGTAAAAAAAGGTTTTTTTATTTTACATGTTACTACATGTATATAGGACCATTTTTTTTTTTTTTTCAAAAACTGATCAATCATAAAGACAAATGTTTATTTTAATATTTTGCATTTAAAGTTTTTTGTTTTATAACAAAAAAAGGGTCTGCGGATTTTTTAAACATTGCATGTATCCATATGGATACAAACGTAAGTTGTGGTTGTAAACATTATACACACAATACAAATAAAATCATTTTGCGTTTGATGCTGCTTTGATGCAGACGTTCTTTTTTAGCTCTGATACCATTTAAATTCATTTAGAAAAATGGCAGGAAAAATTAAGGACTCTGAAATTGAAAAAATTTTAACCAGTTTTGCTGATTCCGATATTTCTGACTTGGAAGAGTCGGAAGAATCTGAAGTTATAAACAACTTATATGATGCTTTTGATAATAATAACAGCTTTTTATTAGAAGAACTTTCTAGAGAAGGTCCATATGAGATCAACATTCAAGAAATTAATGTTGATAATAATAATGATATAGGTGATAGGGTTATTAAAATCGAAGAAAGTCTTGCAGTTGATGGAACCGTTCAAGAGAGTCCCACAATTTTTCAATCACCACAAGTTCCACTTAAAAAGGCTGACCAATTTCGTTGGAAAAAAGCTTCTTGGACTAATCCAGAGACTTCTTTTTCTGAAACGTACCCAAAGAAAAATATAAAATTGCCTGTCGAGTATTTTTTGGAGTACTTTACAGAAGACTTTCTTCAACAACTTGTATCTTCAACAAACCAGGCATCAATGACTAAATATTGGAAATCTCTCAGTTTAACTAAAGAAGAACTTTTAAAATTTCTAGCTCTAGAAATATTGATTGGTACCATTGGCTACCCGCGTTTGGAAATGTATTGGACAATGGGCACCGTAATACCATCATTCCCAGAAAATAATAGCAGGAATAGATAAGATTTATAAAATTTGCCCTATAATAAATATGTTTACAAAAAACTCGTACGCTATTCCAAAAGATGAAAATCTCTGTGTTGATGAGATGATGGTTCCTTTTAAAGGAAGAACCACTCTGAGACAGTACATGCCTAAAAAACCCATCAAATGGGAAATGAAGATATTTTGCCTTTGTAGCTCCAAAGGCATAGTTTATGATTTTAAGATATATCAGGGAAAAGGAACAATATTAACTGGCTCAAAACTAGGATTTTGCTCTGATATTGTGATTCATCTTGTAAAAACTGTTCCTGAGGAAAAAAATCATAAAATATATTTTGATAATTATTTTACAACTCTTAATTTAGTATTATATTTACGCCAAAAAGGAATATGGGCTACAGGTACTATAAGAGGGAATAGATTCGGCAAAATTGATTTTAAGTCTGAAAAGGATTTGAAAAAAGAAGGCCGTGGAACTTTTGACTTCCGTATAGAAAGAGCAGACAATATTTTTCTTCTTAGATGGCTTGATGGGGGAATTGTGCAACTCGTGTCATCAATCCATGGCCATGATCCCGTCAACGAAGTGTCACGATTTTGTGCTGAAAAAAGAAAAGTTTTGAAATAACACAACCATGCATTGTATCAGAGTACAACATCAATATGGGAGGAGTAGACAAAATGGATTTTCTCCTTTCTTTATATAGAATTTCGATTAGATCTGGAAAGTGGACTCTTAAGATTTTTGACCCTTTTCATATATTTAGTTGTATGTAACTCGTGGTTAGAGTATAGAATGGATCATGAAAACAATAATTTGAAAAATAAGTATATGGACTTACTGAGCTTTCGTAACGATATTGCGCATGGTCTTTTAGCTCGGTCTAATCAACAGGCATGTTCTCGTAAGCGTGGACGCCCAACATTATGGCAAAATGAGGATATTCCAATCAGTCCAACGACCTCCGATAAGAATCGTAAATCTACACCTTCAATTTCTGTTCGATATGACGGAAATCAGCATTGGCCAGAACACACGACGGATAAAGGTAGATGCAAAGTCAAAGGATGTAAAGGACAAACTAGATACAGGTGTTCAAAGTGCAATGTTTTCCTGTGCATTCCCAATGGATCGAGAAATTGCTTCAAGGAATTCCATTATATATCAAATGAATAAATTGTTGGTAAGATATTTTATTTTTCAGATTATATGTATTTTATGTATTAAATATAGATTTATGTGTTATTTTTGTCTAAATTTATTGTAATTATATGAATTTTAGATTTATAATTTTTAGTTTGTGCATGTAAGTATATACAATATTTGCTTTTATTGAAAAAAATTTAATTTTATATGTTAAAACTACTAAAATAAATAAAATCTCAATTATAAAAAAAACATATTGTACTAGCATTTTTCTTTACCATACACAAAATTTGTATCCATATGGATACATTCCAAAAAACACATTTAGGATAAAAATTTTTAAAAATTGAGTATTGATTGTTGTTCCCAGGGCCAATAATAGTAAAACTCCAAAAAATTGGATTTTCTAAGCAACCCAGTTAAAACTTGTAGCGAAAGGGTTAAAGATAACAGAATTTTTCCTAGAAAAAAATTACATAATACACTTTCTTATATCGTGTTAATCTGCTTCGTTTTGAAGCTTGTGCATTGTGTATCGCAAATATTTAACAAAAATTCAAATATATGTTTTATAAAAAGTTATTACCTCTATACGTATACTTATTATACTAATTATAGGTGTCCCTAATATATAGAATTAAAATACAAATTTATACTAAATATTTGCGATTACAATAAATTAAAAATTTTTCTCAAAAAACGAAGAACATGCTTTACCTTTTTGAATCTATAGATTCGAACTTTTTCATAAATAAAACAATTGGGCGAGTTTTAGATAAATTGAGTTATATATAACACTAAAAACTCAGAGCTGGTTTTAATTTTTTCATTTGTTTTTTAAACTGTGGATTTAAAACTCTATTGACATAACCAAATTTTCTTCATTTCCCAAGTTTTATAAAATTTTGAAAAAATTAAAAATGTTGTTTCATGTTTTACTCAAATATATTAGAATAAATAATGAAGGTTTGGCATTAATCCTGGGACCTGTCTAACCGGCTTCTGAAACACCTATCACGTGATGAATTTATAATATGTTCTTTGGGGTTAGTTGTGTGACATGTTCTTTTATACCAAACCTGTGACATGTCACAGAGGGCAATTGACCGGTCACTTTAACATGGGATTGTCCTAGGAGGTCGTCAATCGGCCTCTGTGACATGTCACAGGACTGGTATAAAATAACATGTCACACAAATAACCCCAAAGAACATATCACAAGAACCAACACAAAAGAACATGTCATGACTTTAAACCGGTCACGAGGTAGGTAATTTAGGAACCGGTCCTCCTTCACCTATCTCGTGGGATGTAGTTTTCAACTGACACCTTTTTTCCCGCGGAATAGCTTGTGATATACTTAAACATTAACGTGGGAAAGTGCTAACGAAGCGGAAAGCACATTGCCGTCAGTTGTTGTGTGGACGTTTGGCTGCACAGGGTATACATTGTGTTTGGCTGCATATAAAATATGCGGCTCGTGTTACATATAGAAGTTATGGTAACAACGACTAGTCAAACACACTACACTATTGAAAACAAAGTTGTTAAAATTTTATTTCAAGAAAATACAATAATAGATGATAGAACGATGCTACTCAAAAGAAAATCGTCTTTATACTGAAATAAAAATTTTAACAACTCCGCTTTTTGAATACGACGATTCAGCAATAAAATAAATTGTACACCTTTTTTAGGTTCTGTGCATATTAACAATATTCATGATCCGTTCGGAGCAATTTTTCCAAAAATACAATTTATTTTCAAATGTTTGTTTTTTTAACAAAAAGGGTATGACATTTTAGTTATATTTTTTAGGTCGTATTTTTATAGAATTTTGAAGTGAAAGTTTTTAAAATGAAATCTAATTCCGAAAATTAGATCTGATTCCTTAAAAAACACTTTTTTATATTATTTATGGTACCTGTTGCGGTAGAAGGTGAAGAACGAGTTAATTTATTAATATTTTATTGTATGAATTTTAGTTACCCAAGGAACACAGGTGGTAAGACATAAACCATTAACATATTGATGTCAAGTATAGTATTCAAAAAACCGGCCTTTTGAAAAAACCAGTTTCTGTTTTCTTCGAAAAATCGAATTTCAAAAAAACCGGTTTCCATTTTTGCAAAAAAACCGGTCAACCGGTTTTTTTTCGTTTTTTTTAATTTGAATAAAAAGCTTATATAATTTGTTAATTGTTTTTATTACAAACAAAAAAAAAGAAATTTAATATATAAAGTAATAAAAATAAAAAAATACATTCTTTGAAAAATAAATGTATTCATTTAAATTTAATTTTATTATTGTTTTTCATTTCAACATTTTATTAATTGGTTTTAATATTTTTTAATATAATTTCTTAAAAATTAATCAGCCCGATTCTAAATATTCCCTGGGAAAAAATTCCCGGGGAATTAATTTTTATCGAGAATAAAATCCTCCTATTCTAAACAGAAAGGGAAAAGAATAATAAGGGAGAAGGAATTACGAATTTTCGAAATCAGCTGTTTTGCTTTTTGACGTTTGGTTTTGGTTGTTAAATGTAATTCGTTTTAAGCAAATAAAAAATAAAAAAGAATTTATAATGAAAATGCACAGCATAGCTTTTAGAATGGTAGCAGAACAGAATCGGGAGCAGGAGAGGCAACAACAAACGATTGCAAGGAGGCAGTTACGTGATGCGGCGAATCCACTTGAGCTGCCACAAACTTTGTAAGTACAATAAGTAGCTGTTATAGTTGTTATTTACATTTTTAATAAATATTTTACTTTTCAAAGGTTTGAAAAATATTACAGGGTAAACAAGCCTGCCTTCAAATACTTATTAGAGGTGTTGACGTCGCACATTGAGCCAGCAAAAAAGTCGTTTGCAATTTCCCCGATTGTAAAATTAAGTGCAAGCCTTCGCTTCTTTGCCGAAGGTGGCTACAAGACGGGGATAGGGAAAGATTGCGATGTGTCACTGGCTCAATGTAGTCTCAGCAAAGTTCTGACAGAGGTCATTAATATATTTGAGGAAAATCTGTGCTCAAAGTGGATTATTTTTTGCAAAACGTCAGAAGAAAAAAGAAAAATCGCGTTAGCACTGTATGTAAGCATGGCATTCCTAGTGTTATAGGATGCGTTGATGGAACACATGTTCGCCTTATTGCTCCCTCTAGCAATAAGCACCTATATTACAACAGGAAGGGAAAATACAGCTTAAATGTTATGCTAGTAAGTGATTTCATTGAAGCTTTATCTTTGTAATTGAAAAAATAAAAACATCTTTTTACAGGTTTGTGATCATGAACTAAGAATTCTGTACGTTGATGCCTCCCATCCCGGTGCATGTCATGATTTCTTTATTTGGAATGCCAGCGAGTTACGAACTCACCTTAAGCAGGAATATTTACGAGGCGTTAACAATTATTGGCTGCTTGGTAAAATTTTTAATAATATCAAAGAGTATTCATGTATAACCCATTTATGTTTTTTGCTATAGGAGATGCAGGATATCCCTTGGAGCCGTGGCTTATGACCCCTCATCGAAGTCCGGAAGAAGGGTCCATTGAAATGAAATTCAACGAAGTTCATTCAAAGTGCAGAAATGTAATAGAACGTACCAATGGCGTTTTAAAAAACCGATGGAGATGCCTCCTTGGATCAAGAGAGCTGCATTACGCTTCAAAAAAAGGCAGCTAAAATTGTCAACGTTTTCTCTGCATACACAACATATGCATTTATTTTAAATGTAATACCGTTTTTATTGATAGTGAAGTTTTGGAGAATTTAAATACCCAAGAAAGTAATCTTATGCCCTTAGTCTCGCCGCAGTATTTAACTGTTGCACAAAATTTTAGAAATAATATTGGAAATAATTTATAATTCATTGTATATTTGCATATGTACAAATATATTTATATATTTGTGTATATATTAAAAAAAAATAAAAGAAAACTTCAAAAACAATAAAAAACTTAAATTAATAAACTTCAAAAGCAAAACAAAACTTAAACTACAGCTTTGAAAGCAAAACAAACTTAAATTCTAAAACTTAAAAATATAAATTCAGGTCACATTTCATTTGTACTTAATAAATATGTCTTAATTCTTTTAATTTAACATCTTCGATTTTTCTCTATTTTGTCTTCTACTTCTGCAAGCCTCAACTTTTTCATTACTAAATTATGCCGTTTTAGCTCTTCCGAATCGTCTTTCTTAATTTTTAAAATTTTTAAATAATTCAATTCCGCCTCCAAATTGCGCCAAACTCTGCTGTCCTCCTCCCTACTTCCTTTATGGAACCGCATGCAATATCTGGGTGCGTTTGCATTGTGTTCAGAAGTAACTCAATTTGTCGCTTATTTGATGTTTTCGACCTAAAAGTAAGAATAATGGCATAATAATAATTAAAATAACAATAATTATTTAATTTTCTATAGAAAAATTTAAATACTTACATTTTTGCACAAAGCTCACATTCAATTTTTTGGCGGAATAATTCATAAATTCTATCGCATTCTCCCTTTATTGACATTTGTAATACCTACTTTTTTCCCGGGGAAGAGTTTCCCATTTTCGAAGTTCGTTTAGAAAGGGAAAAGGGAAAAAATTCCCGGGGAGATTTTGTTAAGAATAGGGGAACAGGGAATAGGGAAAAAATTCCCAGGGAATTTTTATTGAGAATCGGGCTGAATATAATAAAACTATGTTCATAACCGGGACTTTGAGAAATCTGGTTTCAACTATATTCATATCAAATGAATAGAGATCATTAACTTTGTTAATTGGGTAAATAAGGTACGTTAGTAATTTGAACGTTTTAAACGTTCAAATTTGGCATTAAATAATTTTTTTTAATATTACATTTTAAATATGTAAAAAGAAAATCTATTTTTCACTTCTAAAATAATATTTTAGAAATAATATGCAATTTAAACGTTTCTTTTTAAGACAATTTTTTTTGTTTGCTTTTGATAAAGCTAGAAGTGGAAAATACTCTTTCACTAATAGTAGATGTTGGACAAATAGTCAAAAGACAATTATATAAATTTTCCAACTTTTCAGTTCTTTTGTCGCATTTATCAAGATACATATGTGACCTCTGCGCCGAAAAGAAGTTATTGAGAAAAACGCGTTTAAAAAAGCTCTTCGTTTTTTCGTGTTTTGCGCATGGTTATGCAACTCTTCCTTCAACCTGATCATCTGGCGATGTATTTCGACTCTCCGTTACTTTGTACGATGTTCACTATGCAGTGTTGCCTCTATGAAAAATATTTCTAACAGTTAAAAACCTGTTTTTGCTAATTTTGTTTTCAAAATTACTAGAGCTGTTTTATTCCTTATCAAATAATCAATGTTTTAGATTTAAGCCGATAGAATTGAATCTATTATTTATTATTATTTAATTTATCTATTATTTAATTAATTTCAGGTTAAAATAAATCTTAATTAACGTAAGAAAATGTGTCTGGAGGACGAATTGAAGAGTGTTGAAGAACAATACTTCAGCGATTGTTTGGAAGAATGTTTACCTATAGTCAGTGATGAGTTGGATGCATTTTCATCGCCAGAAGCGCTGCAATTGTCTCTTCAAGATACTGAGGAAGAGCAAACTTTATCGCAGTTTTTAGAAAAACCTTGCTGTACGAATGAATGCAATACTGTTATTCCGGAAGAACGAATTCTTTTTGCAAGGAATAACTTTTTGGAATTAATTAATTATAATATATTATTACATAATATCGAGTTCAAGATCCTTTTATAAAAATAATAATAATGATTATTTATTATTTCTTTTCCTCCAATATTTCGTCACCACATTGGGTGACTTCTTCAGGGAAATTATATAATTATAACAATAAAAACTTATATATATATGTATAAGTTTTTATTGTTAAAAAAAATTATATAATTTCCCTGAAGAAGTCACCCAATGTGGTGACGAAATATTGGAGGAAAAGAAATAATAAATAATCCTTATTATTATTTTTATAAAAGGATCTTGAACTCGATTTTAAGTAATAATATATTATAATATTGAAGATCGAATAAAGGAGGATAAATATTAATTAATTATATGAAATCATCATATGTGACATTCTCAGAGAAAACGGACCTAGTGCGTCAAAAAACGGGTTTGGACTTAAGAGTGGATTCTGGTACCTAAAAGGGTGTAGAATAAGGTGAAATGAGTTGGAATTCTGATAAAAATTTATTTACCCCATAAAAACGTACAAAACGAAAAACCTATAAAAATGTACAAAAGAATGAACAAAGCAGCAACAATAGCAAAAGTATTGTCACACTAAAAGCGAAAAAAAATACGTCACCACATAGGCATGACGTCACCAAAGTCGGCACCAAATCATAACTAACCATACCAAATCGCATCTCCCAACTGAAGGTGTGTTCACAGTGATAATGCGTTATGAAACTTTAAATGCGTTTTTCTCAAAACTTCATTTTCACACACTAGGTCCCTTTTCTCGGAGAAGGTCACATATAATGATGAACGATTTTGTAGTCTCTTTTTTAGGATTATGAATACTTTTTATTGTGTCATTTAGATCAGAAATTAAACTATTTGAATTTGGAATATCCAAAGTTAAGTCTTCATCGGAATCTATCAGACTTACATCTAAATCTTCATAACCAAACAAACGATTATAAAAGTGTTCGGAAAAAATAAAAGAGACCAAGCAACCCAATTGGTGATGTAATTGAAAAAACCGGTTAACCGAACAAAAAAGGCTGGTTTTCGGTTTTCTTCGAATTTACAAAATATTCGAAACCGATCGGTTAAAAAAAAAGAAACCGGTTGACCGGTTTATTAACATAATTATGTTATGACATTTTTTTCCATATTTTATATTATTAATTGGATCTTCACTTTTAAAAACTGTGAACTAACAATAATTTTCCAAATCTTAAAAGCAAATATTAATTATTAAGTCCAGCCAGTGCCAGACTGATGTTATGTGGTTTAACTGAGACCATTATTATACCCTTCACCACAGGTGGAAGGGTATATATAAGTTTGTCATTCCGTTTGTAATTTCTACAATATTGATCTTAGACCCTATAAAGTATATATATTCTGGGTCCTTATGAAGAGCGAAGTTGATTTAACGATGACCGTCTATGTGTTGAAATGGGTTTTCCGAAGAACCCAGATATGATGAGGACTTGATTGTTATATATTTCTGTTAAATGTGATCCATTTCTGCTTGCTATTAAAAATCAGCCAGATCGGTTAATAAATGGCTGAGATATTAGCAAAAAACCAGGACTACCTCTAATTTCTCCCGTAAAATTCCTTTGTTTTACATGTATGTTGAATATTACGCATCAATTTCTTTTCTTTCACCTCTTCACCTTTTATACACACAAAAAACACATACAAAGATTTATCATTTAAATAAAAACAAACAAATCCCTATTGAACGAAAACTGTTCATTTAACTCCATAAACGACGATTTCATATAGTATTTATATGCCGAGTCGTCTAAACGCTATGTCATAAATGCTTTTTTTCTCTAAGAACGCAAGTTCGAATCTTGCTCAACACACAATTCAACTTTTTTTTGTACATTTTTTTTTATTTCCTTAGACTTTTTTTATTTCATTTTTGTTTATTTTAACATTAAATAATTAATTTAAATAAAATTTTATATTAATAATTAAATAATCCATAAGTAGGCTAAAAACATCAAAATTTGTATAAAAACCCTCTGATACAAACAAAATACAAACGGTTTTATTTCTATTTTTTGCTCTGATTTAAAAGAATTTATAAACAGATTTTTAAACCATTTTCTCGTATATTAAGAAAATTTTATACATAATTTCCCTTTGAGTGCAACTATTTTAGGTCATAACTTATAATAATTTATAAAAAAAAATAATAAACTATTTTCCTTCAAATTTTTAAAATTAAGCTAAATAAATTAAAAATATTTTGTAATAAAGAAGCGAAATAAAATCCCAAATACAAGATTGCCAGCTAAATCAAACTTTTTTGTAGAAATAAAACACATGCAGTTCTAGTGATTTCTTTTAACGATTTGTAAAAAAATATTTTTTTGGTCGAAAAAAGCTTTTTTTAGAATAAAAAATATCCAAAGATCGAAAATCTTTAGTAGAACATATTTGCTGAAAGTAGTTATGACCAAAACATAAATTTTTTTAAATACCTATTTTCGGGAACCATAAATCTTTCAGAGTCCAAGTTTTATCACTAAACTAAATGGTAAATTTCCACTTAAAGATGTCCGTATATAAATCTGTCCATTCCATATATGTCCATGTATAAACTTCACTATTTTCCCAACCATGGTGAAGGGTATATAAGATTCGGCATAGCCGAATGTAGCCGCTCTTATTTGTTCATCCTTATTATTAGCGGACCAGATCCGCAGTGTCCCTCCTTCTAAGACGCTGGTGGCCGTCATTATTAGTTAAGTTACGGGCTAGTATGTTGGGGTGTGTTTCCAGTTTTGTTAAATAGCGTTGACAGTGTCTAATAAATTTCATCTTTGACCAGGGGTACATTCAGATCTTTATGTATTTTGTAATTCCTAACATACCAGGGTGCGTTCAAGAATTTATTTTGTATTCTCTGTATTTTCCCTATACTGGACGCAGAGGCAGTACCCCAGAGCTGAATTCCGTAGCACCATATGGGTTTCATGATCGAATTGTAAATGAGTTATTTGCAGTCTTGGCCTAGTTTAGAGTTTTTGCCAGTAAGCCAAGTGAGTTGAGCAGTTTTTAGCCTCATCTGAGTTATTTTCGCATCTATATGATTTTTCCACGTGAGTCAACGGTCAAGGTGAATTCCGATATATTTCACACATGCGTGTTGCGGTATATTCAGATTATTAATTTTAATGGGTGGACACGTCTCTTTTCTCAGTGTGAAAGTAATCTGGATAGATTTCTGTTCATTCACCTTAATTTTCAACTTAATCAACCAAGCTTCCAATTGTGAAATGTGAGTCTGTAACATTCTAGACGCTATTTTTGAGTCATCATGGACGCTTAAGATTGCAGTATCGTCAGCAAAAGTCGATGTGTGGGTATTAATATATAATGCCATGTCTGAAGTATAAATGATATATAACAGAGGACCCACAATGCTACCTTGTGGAACTCCGGCTTGTATATCTTGAGGAGAGCTGACAAAACTTTTTTCAGCAATAGTGAATTTTCGATTTGTTATATAGCTTTCGAATAGCTTGTGAGTATTTGTTGGTAACAAAAGTTTTATTTTAAACAGTAGACCTTCATGCCAAACCTTATCAAAAGCCTGTGAAACATCGATAAAAAGGGCAGAGCAGTATTTTTTCTCCTCGAACGTTTTTCTGACAACAGTAACTAACTGTGTTTTCTCCTGAAACCAAATTGGTGTGCTGGAATACAGTTGTTTTGTTCCACATAAACAGTTATCTTTTCCATTAGGATTTTCTCGAACAGCTATGACAAATTGGATAATAGGCCTATAAGATTCCACTATTGTGTGATCTTTGCCTGGCTTGGCAACTTTCCATTCTGGGGGATAGTATTCAAGGTGTATAATAGCATTAAAAATAAAGAGAATTATCTTTAATGCTATACGGGGTAACTCCAAGAGCATTTTGTTACCGATTCCATCGATACCAAGAGCTTTTTTGGGGTTTAGTTCAAAAATAGCCTTTTCGACCTCTCTCATCTCAAACGTCAATCGGGTAGCTGCTCGGTGCTGGGGTAAAATCGGTGGCAACTCTGTTACATAACTTGTTATATTTGGCGTGAAAACTTTTCTTAAATGTTCTACAAACAGATCTCCTTTTTCAGTGTCATTTCTAGCCCAACCTCCGTCTGATTTTCTCAAAGGAGGCTTACATAAGACAGACAAAATAATATTTTGTCTGTTGTGTCGGGGGGGCTTGGTAGCAAGTTGAGCAGCAAGTTTGAGATTTAGTTCAAAATTTTGAATCGAGAGGTCGATATCTTCCGGTGTTCTTAGCGGTATGTTTTCCGAGCAATGTGTACTGATGAATTTTTTATACTTCAACCAATCTGTTGTTTTGCCTGTCAGTGCTAAGTCACCAGAGGGGGGTACAATTCCTCGGGGGTTTAAAATAGTAACAACTGTAGGTGTGTGATCAGATGAGAGATCCAATAATGGTTATACATGGACCAATTCTGTTTCAATAGACATTGTTATTCCAAAGTCTATCAGATCGGGTATTTTCCGACGATCTGTTGGGCAGTACGTGGGTTCTCCACTAGAGATCACACCCATACCCAGCTTAGAAATTGTATTAAACAAAACACGGCCCTTAGGGGTAACAAGCCGTGACCCCCAGAATGTATGCTTGGCATTATAGTCTTCAGCTGCCAGAAAACGCGGTCCTAATGATTCGAAAAAGCCTGTGTACTGATCCTCCGTTATGGAAAATCGGGGGGGAGAATAAATTGACAAAATGACTAAGTCCTTATCGAATTTTTCAAAACATATAGTAGTGGCCTGAAGATCATTTTCGCAAAGATCACACATAAGAAAATGTATTAATCTAGATTTAATGAGAATAGCTGATCCTCCACATGACCTGCCTCTTGGGTCCTTAGTATCATACATTGTGTATTTGCGAATTGATAATGAACTTCTCAGGGCTAAATGGGTCTCATAAATAAGCATTACGTCAATTTAATGATTTCTTAGAAAATACTCGAGCTCTTCTCTATGTTGGCATATGCCGTTAGCATTCCAGCAACATATTTTCAAGCTGTTCATGGTTTAGTTAACAAAGCTTGCATCAAAATAGACTGATTTCTCATCATCTCTTGCATCATATTACTCATTGAGTTTGTAAAGTTAGTAACAGTTTGAACCAGGGATTCAATGGATGCTTCAAGTCTGCTGAAATTTTGTATCTGGGGTTCAGATTGAGAAAGTGGAGCATTTGGATTGACTTGTGCGGCTTGTGGAGTTTTTGGGGGCTGTTATGACATAATGTTAATGTGGCAGCAAATATGTTCTTTGGATAATAAAATTAAGACCGGTTACTTTAAAGCAGTTGTTTAAAGTAGTCATGGTCAAATCCTTGTAAAAATGTATAGAACTTATTGAAAACACACACAAGACGGCCATTTCACTTACTTGCTTTTTTCGATATATATTTTCTTTGTCAATAAATTAAAAATTAGGAATATCAAATTTAATTAAAAGTAAATGTACAATTTATTGATATTATATTAATAGAACTAAAACAAATAAATTCAATTTAAAAAAAAACAAAAATTATTTGTGTTTACATTTTGGCTACAAAATATACAATATATAAAACAATTTTTTTTGGTTTTATTACAGACTAGCTGTTTCAACTTCCTTTTAATTGTAATTTATTTGCAGCAATCTTTAATCGTTTTTTTGAAAAAAAAATAAATAATAAAATTTTGTAAATTTAAATTGTGAAAATTAAAATTTGATGACTAGAATAAAAACGTATGAAATTGAATAAAAATAGTCAGTAGCTTTCAGTGGATTTTGGAGTTGGGATTGAAATTTCTATGCGTAAATTAAGTGAGGTTGCAAATTCATAAATATTTAACCGAATACGCAAGAAGTTAATATATTTAGAAATCATTTTGTAGGTTGCTATAAATTTACTGAAATTCGTAAATAGAACAATGATTGTGTAATTTTAGTTGACAACTAAATTAAAGTAATTGTTTATGCCAAAAGCGTAATTTTGTCATTAAACCCTAAAACTCTAAACCGGTTTGTATTGCCAATTCTAAGTCTTAAAATACACAATATGTATTTCTTTTTCTTAAAAAGTCCAAAAAAACGTCAGTATCCCTAAAAAATATGTCGTAGAGACTATTTCGGTTAAACCGACTGAAATAATGTCATCTTGTTACTTCACGTGTCGAACTGGTAAGATCGTTATCCATAAATTTGTAAATAAAACTTTCCAAGATCCTAACAAGTTTTTGTGTTTTTTCTATTTCTTTCATTTCACGGGATGTTTTATTTTTTCTGATAAATAAACTCAACCATTAGTTTATTTGTGCTCAGTGTTACACGGTGTTACAAAAAAAAATCCCTGGGATATTATATTAATTTTCTGATAGGTATTGTTGAGTAGAACAAAAATCTGTATTTGAAATTTTCCAGGCACGTCAGAATTTTGAGATACGGGTAAAAAACCGGTTTTTCGGACCTCTATGCACTTAATAACGGGTAACTCAGTTGATTCTCAACCGATTTTAATTTTATAAACGGATTTGGATATACCTTTAAAATGATATATGTGATTATATGGTTTGATCCAAAAATATGTGTGTATTTCTGCACCAAAGTCATTTTTTTAACACTTTTTACGACATTTTTTAACTTTGGCGATATTTTTACGCACTTTTTTATATGGGAATCGTACAGCTTTATGATTTATATTAGTAGCATATTTAGTTAGGAGTAAAATGCAATTTACGGGTTTAAAATCCTTTAAAAAATGACTAAGTAATTAAATATTGTATCAAACCAAAATTCTTGCAAAATACAAATTTCTTAATATGATATTCCTACGCATTACACGGTGTTACAAAAAAGAATGAAGTCGCGATTTCGACTTCATTCTTTTTTGTAATTATTTTTCTGGTAGGTATTGTCGAGTAGAACAAGAATCTGTATCTGAATTTTGAGATACGGGTAAAAAAACGGTTTTTCGGACCTCTATGCACTTCATAACGGTTGGTTCTCAACCGATTTTAATTTTATAAACGGATTTGGATAGAAGAGACTTATACCTTTAAAATGATATATATGATTATATGGTTTGATCCAAAAATATGTGTGTATTTCTACACCAGTCATTTTTTTTAACACTTTTTCGACATTTTTCAACTTTGGCGATATTTTTACGTACTTTTTTATAAAGGAACCGTAAAGTTTTATAATTTATTTAAATAGCGTATTTAGTTGTGAGCAGTGTTGCCATATTTTTTGAGCATAAAATCGTCAAAAAAAATAAATACTACTAAAATTTTATATTATTTTAACAAAAAAACAACTTTTAGCCATTTTGGTCAAAAATGTTTGCTGGACCGTCTTTTGTTCAATTTCGTGTCATCGGTTTCTCTCTGAAGTGACCAGCAATATTCAGAAAGAATTTTTATTTTATTTTTTCCCTCAAATCTCTTCTCAATGGCGATCATCTCTAGATGTAAATGTTCACCTTGCTCATCGCTGAACTGTCCCAGATTGTTTGGGAAAAAATCTAAGTGAGAATGTAGAAAGTGTATTTTTATGGACATATTGCAGCCCATTTCACCATACGAATCCAAAAATTCATTTACAACAGCGACATAGTCGTCGCTTCTGTAATTCCCAAGAAAATGATCACAGAGTGCAACAAAACTTTTCCATGCACGCTTTTCCACTGAATTTAGTTTATTAATAAAATCTTCATCTCTCATAATTGTTCGAATTTGAGGGCCAATGAAAATACCTAAAATACATCAAAAAATATATAACTATAAAAAAGTACTACAATTGGAAACAAATATATTAGTACCTTCTTTTATTTTAGCTTCACTTAGTTTTGGGAACATTTGTTTAAGATGGCAAAAAGCATCACCGTTTACATCAAGCTTTTTAACAAATTGTTTCATGTATCCCAACTTCAGATGCAGTGGTGGCAGAATCACATCTTCGGCTTTCACTAGTGGACCTTTAACACATTTTGCCTGCCTATTTGATGAGATTCACGAGATGGCCATACTTAACGTTCATACCGATTTGGTGCACGTTGTTACCACCTTGCATTCTAAATAAAATAGTTAAAACCTTTAAATCGGCGATAATTTTCCATTTATTAGCGGTATAGTTGATATTTCTAAGTATTTTTGTCATCACTTCGTAGGTTTCTTTAGTGTTTGTAGCATACGCGATTGGAACAGATGGTAACTTATTCTGGTTATGTAATAAAACTGCTTTCAAGCCTAGAGATAACAAATCAGATTTAATAAAACAGAAATAAAATTTTTTTTTGGATTAAACATACTTTTACATGAACCATCAATGAAGAGTCGCCATTTGTCTGCCTTATAGTTTTGATTTAGTGCCGAAAATAATTTGGGTACATCTCCGCAATAAACAAGATTACAATAATTTTCATCCGTCTTAAAACTTTCTTCAATTGACACTGTATGGTCACTCCTTCTACAAGTTGTTACACGAAAATCTTGATCCACAAAATTCCACTGTTTTAATCGTGACCCGAGAATTTCACATTGTCGTTTTGACAAATGTAAATCACGAATAAGATCGCTGAAATCTGCATCTTGCAAATCTTTTTCAATTTCAATAGCAGCTTTGCTAGTTGTGGGAACTTCATCACTTACATATGTGGCACCCTATTGTTTTGGCTAGTACCAAATACTATAACCAAATACTCTTACCAATTAGTTATTAGATTCTTCAACACTAATATTAAAAAACATTTTCTTTCATTCCTTTTTATTTTTTCGTGCTTTCAACGCGCTTCATATATTAAAATTTAATAAAACATCACATAATTGTAATTTAGTTAAATAGAACCTAAAGTAAATAACTAAATACACCACCGCCTTTTTAATTTAGGGAAATCAATAATAAATTTCCCAAACTGGTGACCCCGGTGTGATTGGTGGTGATCGTAACTGTGTGATTTTTTTTTCCTTTTTTGGAGTGCATTTCTTTTGTTGGATACCGGCCATTTTGATTTTTTTTTGCAACAGCAAGTGGCGTGGTTTGAGCCGCCATATTTTTTTACAATTGTGTAACAGCTTACGATGGTCAATCCAAACGACAGTGGGACTTCCACAACAGCATCCAATGTTGGTGGACACAATATCGAAGAATCCCCACAACATATTCAACCGGCTCATAATGTTTCTGTCGTCTATGCCAGATTGCCTGTTCCTCAGATTTCTAACACTAATATTGAGGCATGGTTCACCACAATGGAGTTCTGGTTCACGGCATCGGGGATAACCGCTGACCGACAAAAGATGGCAACTGTGTTGGCAGCGCTTAGTCCAAATGTAATATCACAGTTGACCGACGTTATTGCTGCACTTCCGGCCACCGAAAGGTATGAGTATATCAAAACGAATGTAATCGAGCATTTTGCAGACAGCGAGCAGCGTCGACTCAACCGACAGTTGTCTGAATTACCCCTGGGCGACAAAAAACCATCCGAATTGTATTTCGATACGCGATACGACTGGCGACGAGTGCTGGTACCATAAAAAATATGGCCGAAATGCTCAAAAGTGTCGCAGCCCTTGTAGACATAAACAACGTAAAGTGAATGTACTGTCTACAGGTACATCGCAGTGACTTAATCGGCCGGTGGAGGTTTCCGGCGAAAATTCCCCCACCAAGTGCCAAATATTTCGTCTTCAAGTCAAAGATAGTTACACAAACACAAATTTTCTTGTCGATAGTGGCGCCGATGTTTCCGTCCTGCCTCTAACTTCGAAGTCTTTTGATGTCCGTTCAGCTGCCATCACGTTATACACCGCTAACGGTTCTCCCATTAAGGTAAGTGGAGAAAAGCGTGTGAAACTTGACCTTGGTCATTTGTGGTCGCCGACGTGACTTCACCTATCATCGGGTCCGATTTTATAAAACACTTCGACCTACTTATCGATCTTCGACGTAACCGCCTTATCGACAACATCACTGGTCTTTCATCAAGTCTTACATCATCAACGTTTTGCGAAGCAGCCGTCATCAAAACTTTCGACGCAACCGATCCGTTTGCTGATATTTTAAAAAAATTTCCCGGCGTTACAAAACTCTCGCCATATGGGTCTACGACAAAATCTTCGATTTTTCACAGAATCGAAACAACAGGTCAGCCTATTTTTTGTCGACCACGACGTTTATCTCCGGAAAAGCTCTCAGCTACTAAAAAAGAGTTTGATTTTTTAATGAAAGCTGGCATTTGCCAACCATCAAAAAGCAACTGGTCTATTCCGTTGCACTTAGTCAAAAAAAGTGACGGAACTTGGAGACCATGCGGCGACTATCGAGCCCTGAATGCGCAGACGTTGCCAGATCGTTACCCTTTGCCGTATTTAACAGATTTCGCAGCAAATTTGAGAGATAAGAATTTTTTTTCTAAAATTGACCTGCAAAAAGCTTTGCACCAGGTGCCGATTCATCCCGATGACGTACCGAAAACCGCCATTAGTACCCCGTTCGGCCTGTACGAGTTTAACTTTATGACGTTTGGGCTATGCAACGCCGCCCAAACGTTCCAGCGGTTAATAAATGAGGTACTACGTGGTCTGGATTTTGTTTTTCCATACATCGATGACATTTGTGTCGCTTCGTCTTCTGCTGAACAACATCGTCATGATCTTGCTGAAGTTTTTTGACGTCTTCAAGACAACCATCTCGCCATCAACCTGAAAAAATGTGAATTTGGTAAAAACGAAATAAAATTTTTGGGTCATCTGGTTAACGCTGACGGAATCCGACCTTTGCCGGAAAAGGTAGCTGCTATACGCGATTTTCCAAAACCAAAAGTGGCTCAAGAGCTTAAAAGGTTCATCGCCATGCTGAACTTTTATAGAAAATTCTTGCCACATGCAATTTCTTATCAGACGCAGCTGCAGGCGCTAATCGTTGGCAATAAAAAAAACGATCGTACAGCAATAAAATGGACTCCAGACGCGGAAGGTGCTTTTGCTCGATGTAAAAACGAATTAGCCAACGCAGCACTTTTAGTACACCCCGCTGCCGAAGCCGAGTTAGCTATCTTCGTGGACGCTTCCGATACAGCTGTTGGGGAAGCTTTGCATCAAAAAATTGATGGTGATTTACAACCTCTGGCGTTTTATTCCAAAAAATTTACACCAACTCAGCAAAAATATTTAACATATGATCGCGAGCTTGCAGCAATGTACCAATCTGTGTCCAATTTCCGTTATATGATAGAAGGAAGGAGTTGTTACATTGTCACCGACCATCGTCCGCCCCGTAGAATACGTCAACTCGATTTCATCAGCCAGTTCACCACCGATATTCGCCACACGCCTGGTTTAGAAAATGCTACAGCTGACGCACTTTCTCGCATTGGTTCAATTAATCAAATCATCGACTATTCTCGCATTGCGTTGGCTCAGAAAGATGATGAAGAACTTCAACAAATGCTTCAAAGTTCAGGTACGCAAATCAATTCACTTAAATTAAAATTTTTTTCAATCCCAGGTTGCAACGACCAACTAATCTGTGACACATCGACGTCCCGTGTTCGCCCATACATCCCAAAGGAATTTCATCAACAGATATTATCAACAGTTCGTAATTTGTCACATCCAGGTGTCCGGACTACCACCAAACTGGTCACATGCAGGTTTTGTTGGCCTGGGATTCGAAAAGATTCTGCTGTTTTTGTGCGAAGCTGTTTGCAGTGCCAACGATCAAAGATTCAGCGGCATACTCGATCATCACATGTGAAGTATGATCCTCCAAAACAACGTTTCGCTCATATCAGCATAGACATCGTTGGTCCGTTTCCACTATGTGAAGGGCAACGGTACTGCCTTACGATAGTGGATCGTTTTACACGCTGGCCGGAAGCTGTTCCTATCCCAGACATGTCAGCCATCACAGTTGCAAAAGCTCTAGTGTCTCAGTGGATTTCAAGATTTGGTGTTCCAGCTCGAATAACATCTGATCGTGGTCGTCAATTCGAATCGTCAGTCTTTGCCGAGTTAATAACTGCAATCGGCGCAACACACCTTCGTACTACACTATACCACCCACAATCGAATGGTATAATCGAGAGGTGGCACCGAACGTTTAAAGCAGCGATTTTGTGTCATAATCCGGCAAGATGGATACATCATTTACCTACAATTTTGCTTGGCCTACGAGTTTCTTTCAAGCCCGATTTAAAAGCTTCGCCAGCAGAACTAGTATACGGCTCCACATTAACAATTCCCGGCGAATTTTTTGAGCAAACGAAAATTGGCGACACTGCCAGCGATTTCGTCTCCGATTTTCGAACAGCGATGCAAAAACTAACGCCAACCGATACTGCTCATCACTAACGCCAAAAATTTTAATTTCAAAAAATCTTCAAAACTCAACACACGTCTTCGTACGCAACGACTCCATTCGACCTTCACTCACTCATCCATATGATGGTCCATATTTGGTGGTGAAGCGTTTCGAAAAGTTTTTCACAATTTCAATTCAGGGTCGTCGATCGGCTTAAACCTGCTTTTATCTCACATGATGATCTCAACGACAGTTCAACTGTTCCCGAGCTACCTTCACCTGCTTTGCAGAGCAGCTCACCTGATTTTTCTACAAATTTACAAGTTCCTAACGAGTGATCTCAACTCTAATCATACGTCAACACATTCCAGCCCAGCTGTCAGATTTTCCCCTGAAGGGCTACAGCCCAAAGCTACTACTAGTGGCAGACGGGTCACGGTTCCTTTAAGGTTCAGGTGAACCTCCTCTAGCGCGGGGAATCATGTGGCACCCTATTGTTTTGGCTAGTACCAAATACTATAACCAAATACTCTTACCAATTAGTTATTAGATTCTTCAACACAAATATTAAAAAACATTTTCTTTCATTCCTTTTTATTTTTTCGTGCTTTCAACACGCTTTATATATTAAAATTTAATAAAACATCACATAATTGGAATTTAGTTAAATAAAACCTAAAGTAATTAATTTAGGGAAATCAATAATAAATTTCCCAAACATATATCGGTTTTGTTACAGTTAAAACATTTGCGTATTTGACACTTTTGCGCGTTTTAAAAGAGTAACCTTTTGTATTGGTTTGACAAAAATAGCAATCATCTGGCTAATGATGCCAAATCATAGGTGTCGAAAAGTGTAAAGTAACTGACGGCTTTTTTAATGTTCTACAGCAATAATCACAAATAAATTCAGGTTCATACCAGCGACTAAATTTATAAGAGCGATTAAAGAGTTTGTTATATATTTCCACCACTCCACCATTGTTTCTAAAATCACGTCTATGATCAATATCTACCAATAAACCACAAATATAACAAAATTTATTACGTCTGTCGCACATTTTCTATTTTTAATAAAATTTATTTATCGGGATAAATTCAAATTTAATTTTAATTGCACTTCACTATTATCAAGTGCCTAACTTTTTTATTTATTTAAGTAAACAAAAGTGATAAACAAATTAAAAAAACAATACTTTTGCATGATTTAAGCTCTCATTGCTAATTGTTGTTGTAATTCTAATTTGAGTTTAATATAACAGTGATTTACAATTTATAGTCCTCAGAGTATATCAATCACATTTATTATAGTTAGTATATATCAAAAAATATACAGTACAAATAAAATACCACTTATGTTTAAATTCATTATTTTATATTAACTAAGAAAACCCCTCCAAAATCTTTTTTAAGAAACATTTTCAGTTTTCGGAATGTAAAGTTCCGTACAAATAATAATCTGACTCCAAGCAAAAAAAGTTTGGCAAACTCTGTTGTCCCAATTTGCTCCACATTGCATTTACAAAATTTTACCTGCTAACTTCTAGCAAAACATCACTAGACATAGAGCAAAAAAAACTAGAAAAATAATGTGCAAGCAATTATGCAAAAATTTAGGTTTAAAGACAAAATTAATAACTCTCTTAATTTTTAACGGATTTTTTAAAACAAAGTTGAATTTTACTCAGTAAAATTTCTGTATAAAATAATGCGTAGGAATATTATATTAAGAAATTTGTATTTTGCAAGAATTTTGGTTTGATACAATATTTAATAACTTAGTCATTTTTTAACGGATTTTAAAACCGTAAATTGCATTTTACTCCTAACTAAATATGCTACTAATATAAATTATAAAGCTGTACGGTTCCCGCGTAAAAATATCGCCAAAGTTAAAAATGTCGAAAAAAGTGGTAAAAAATGACTGGTGCAGAAATACACACATATTTTTGGATCAAAAATTAAAATCGGTTGAGAACCAACTGAGTTACCCGTTATTAAGTGCATAGAGGTCCGAAAAACCGGTTTTTTACCCGTATCTCAAAATTCTGACGTGCCTGGAAAATTTCAAATACAGATTCTTGTTCTACTCGACAATACCTACCAGAAAAATAATATGATATCCCAGGGATTTCGACTTCATTCTTTTTTGTAACACCGTGTTATCTATCTTCTGTAGCTTTCCAAATTCATCCTCCCACACCCCTGCACAATCTTCCATAGAAACATTGGTCCAATCGAACCGGATAGTTTGGGGATACTCTCTGAGATTTTTATATTGTAGAACATATCAGTCAACATTAATATCTTGTTGCACAATTAACAACAACAACATTGAAAAAACAGGTTCGTTTTTATTTTGCTTTCTTTTCTATACTGCGTTTAATGGTGAAATTAGTTTTCAGTGGCTTTACTTGATTTAAATCACTTTCGTTTGCACCACGTGTAACAAGTAAAATTAAAATTTATATAATTAAAGTATGTATAGGTATATATAAAAATATAAAAAGTTCTTGGAGTCGTAGTGCTAAAGAAGAAAGGTAAACCATCACAGTATATTGAAAGGATGAAAATCTTTGTTTTATCTGCCAATTTTAAGCTAGAGGAAGTTTTTATTAACGGGAGAATTTTGTGTCGATAAAAGTTCAGGAGGGTTGTTTAAAGGTACATGAAAACAATTAAGGTCGGTGAGTTAATTGGAAAATTTATTAAAGTGTTTTTCATGTGTTTCATCCATATATGCTACAAATATAATTCTATTAGAAAACTTTTTTGTTTCATAGGTTTGTTCACACTTGAACCTTAATTAGTTCACCGAACATGTTTGATAACAATTGCGGTTTTTGTTCTTCTGAATGAATCATGTTGAAAAATTCTTTTGTGTTTCTTTAAATTATTTATCATTTTACAGACACATAGTTAAAAAGTTTTACATTCTCTTAAAATTTTTCTCTTCCGATAAACTTCGCCCTTTATGATTAACTACATATCTTTCTCACCTCTGTTACATTAAGATACCCATTTTAAAAAATGAAAATTTCTTCTCTGACTACTTTCCAACATGGATGGAAATCTCGGTATAATCGTTTTTTTTGTTGGTACATTTTGACCGCTTTTATTTCATACGACTTAAAAATTCATGAACTGCGAATTTGTTTTTTGGTAAAAAAAATGGGGAAACAAGATCTTTTAAAGGTGAACCTAATGAAAGTTAATAAAAAGTTTTTGTAAGGCTAACAGTTATATATATATTATTTAACGTTCTGTAATGAACGTCCCTAATGTTTGAATCTCGCGTTGTATATTGGTTGGTAACAATACATTCATCTTTGTCTTTGGGTACCGCTTGTTTTATTTAGTGTTTTTATTTGCAAATGATAAGCAAAGATCATGATTGGACATGCTCAATAATGCTTTGTTTATTTGTTTCTATTGCGTACAGTTACGTAATTTAGATTAAATATTAATATAAGCAAACGTGATCTAGTTTGACCGTGTTTGTTTACTTACTCATATACGTATTATTGCTTATAAGAGATGGAGAGTACAAAATCACGATAGATCTCGTTTGTGCATGCTCAATCATGTTCATTTTCATTAAAGCTTTTTAATATTGTTTTTCAATAATGCTTTCAAAACGAACGTATAAAAAATTCTGTAATGATCTGTTCTAGAGGCAGAGTAAAAGTTGAATTCTTAATGGTTGCATCGAGCAAACGAATTTAAAATAAATAATTGACAACAATTATAAAATAACTACTAACATATATTAATTAAAAACTTTCATTAATTAAATAAATAAAACTTATTAATAAAAACTAAAATAAACTTGTTTTGAAGTTAATTTAATTAAAAGAAATAAAATCTTAAAACGAAACTGCTAACATCGAATGTATTAAATTTGGTTTATATTGATTTTTATCAACTTGTCAACAACATAAAAAGTACCAATTATTTTGTTATATGGCACAAAAATTTTTGACCAAATTCCCATCCTTATTTTTTTCTTTTCATTCCAATTATTTGTTTACATTTTGTCACTAATTGAGCTCATTCCAAATCAAAGAAAAGAAGCATTCGCGAGATACAGCAAATTTAAACGTTTTGCTTGTGTTATAGATACCGATTATAAATCCAAACATATCGTTTGCTGAAATGTAAAATAAGGATAACTTTAAATTGTTCTTAAACGTTTTCAGGGAAATAATTTAATATTATTTAAGAATTGTGATTTTTAAATTCATTGCAGTCAGTTAACTATTTATTTAATTTTAAACCTTTTCCTTCCGAGTCTCGTATAGCAATTGCAACTCTATAACGTGAGATAAATTCGTGTATAAATACACTTAAGTTTTACACTCAAATGTTGCTGTTATTACGGGAAATTTTGCTAATTTGAGCTCAGCGGTATTTTTTGCTAATCTTAGCAACACATGTCTGCTGACGTATAGTACAATGAAATTTGTAGAAAATTAGCTGCAGTAAGACTGCTTCTTCCCTGCTGTATTCCTGATATGGAGATTGTGGGCCCTTACTTGCAGAAGCTGGATCGTGCGCCGCAGTGCTAGCTCTTTTTAGTTTTAACGGTGACTCCTATGCTAATCGATGAACGGGCCGGATACGTTTTCTTGGTGCTCGGCAGTTCCGCTGAAAATGTCCACTCTACTGCAGTTATAGCATTCGGCCTTGGCTTGCTTTCTCCCTAATGCCTGCATAACTGCCTCTTTTAGTTCTGTGAGCACCTCGTTGAACCCATCTGCTAACATGGTGCTTATATCTTTTTCATAAATTACTCCGATGTTTCGCATTTTAAATTATTGCGGCTTAGCATTCACCTTTGCAGTATATTGGGGCAGCGCGAATAAGACAGTTTTAGCAAAAGTCGATTTTCGTGTAGCACACCGCGTCCGCATTTTAAATTATTGCGGCTTAGCAATCACCTTTGCAGTATATTGGGGCAGCGCGAATAAGACTGTTTTAGCAAAAGTCGATTTTCGTGTAGCACACCACGTCCCTTAGATCAGAATCACGAATTCCACTCACAAACGCATCAATTTTCAATTTGAGACAGCTGCACCAACCGCTCAATTTCTGTTACAAAATCATGCACCGGCTCATTTGTTTTCTGCAGTCTACCTCTAAGTTTCAATCGGTAAATTTCGTTTTTCTGCATATGATTGGCACACTTCTAGAATTTCTGCAGCATTTCCTTCTTCGTTATTCCACACATTCCTGGCAGCAACTGTCTCAAACTGGAATTTCTAGCAGTTTTTTTATTTTTTTCCATCTTTTCGATCATAGCAGCAAATATTGCGCTTAACTTCATTACCTTCTGTTTTACGGGTAATAACCTCCATTGCTTCTTTTTCATCAAATGCATAAGTCGCAATGTCAATGTTACGCCGATCGAATTCCTCTATCAGCCTCTTGTACAATTCAGTCTTATTTCCTGCTGTCGGTAGCGCCAATTTGCTCAATTCCTTCTTGAGCTATTCCAACTTAAGCTCCTCCAATTCTATATTGCATTAGCACTATTTATTTATAACAGGCACTTTAATTCTCACTGAATACTCAACAGCGACGGGCGTGTGTTTTGGGTTGTTACCATGGCAAAAATTTGTGGTGATTGTAAAACTGAAATTACAGCTTCAGCTGATCACTTAATTGAAACATTCGATTACATTACCTGTGCTTCATTGTGCGGGCGTATTTTTCATACCTACTGTGTTGATTTAACAGAGGATAATATAAAATTATTATTAAATAATCCAAATTTTCTTTGGCGTTGTGATTCTTGTATTGTTATTTCAAATGACTCTTTAAATAAATTTGAAACACTCTCCATTCAAATGAGAGAAATGCAAGAAAAAATGTTAATAATGGAGCGTAAACTCGTTGATATTACCAACACAAATGCAACTAATTTAACTCTTCAAAACAATAAGAAAAATCAAAACAATAAGAAAAATCAAAACAATAATAAAGAAGTTAAAATAAAAAATAAATCAACCGTTGTAAACCCCCCTCATACTGCTACATCTTCTTCTGCTGCTACATCATCTGTAGTTAATTTTGTTGAAGAGAGTGAACAATTTGAAGATGCTCTCAATGACAACATAAACAACAAAGACGGTGATGCAAACATTTGGGTTACTGTAAGGAAGAATAAAAAAAGAAATAAGAAAAAAACACAACAAAATAAAAAAAGAATTGTAGGTGTCAATTCCGACAACAATGCATTTGAAGTAGTACACAGTATGAAATATTTGCATGTGTCAAAATTTAAAGTAAACACTGAACCAGATGCAATCAAGAAATTTGTTTCTGATAAATTACAAGTTGATGAAAGCTTGATATCTTGTGTTAAATTAGTAAAAAAAGAGGCTGATCTAAGCCTGCTTCATTTTGTTAATTTTAAACTTGGCGTTCCAGAATCTTTGTACACTAAGGTGTTTGACAAAAATTTTTGGCCATTATCCATAAAACTTACTCGTTTTATATCTAAACCAAAAAACTTGCAAGTGACGGACAGTGCGGCTTTAACCAATGCAGCTGCACCAGTCGTACATCAAGAAGCAGTGGTTTAATTTCAACAAATTCTTTTAAAATATATTTCCACAACACTGGTGGTTTACGTACAAAAACTAATGATGTTTTTTTGGCAGGATGTTCACATGATTTTGATGTTATTGCAATGGTGGAAACTTGGCTGACGTCACATTTTCTATCTAGCGAATTACTGGATTCTTATTATGAAATTTATAGAAGAGATCGTATACTACCTGATAATATGACTAAAGGAGGTGGTCTTTTGCTGGCAGTTGGTTCAAAATATACAAGCAAAGAGATAGATCTTCCACATAAAGCAGATAATTTAGAACAATTATGTGTTTCTGTTACCTTGCCTGGTACTTCACAACACAGTAAACGTGAAATTGTTTTCATGTTAAGTTACGTTCCACCAGGAAGCAGATACGAATTATATCATCTTCATTTATCAAATATAGAATCTTTGTTATCAAATCTTAATGATGATCAATCTCCCTGTATTTTAGGGGATTTTAATTTGAGCAGCATAAACTGGGAGTTTAGCATAGCTGACCAAATGTTGATGCCCTTTAATATAACAAAAGATTTTGAAAGCCACTTTTGTGATACTTTACTTTCCCTTGGACTCACCCAAATGAATTTTATAAGGAATGATATTAACCGCATTCTGGATTTGATTTTTGTTGACGGATATTTTAAATGTGAAGTCAGTAGATATGATATACCCTTTACAGCTGAGTCAGTACATCACAAGGCATTGCAGATTCAATTCAACTTTTATGATTCTACTATAAATGATGATGTTCGCGAGAGATATTATGATTTTAATTTGGCTAATTATGATGCTATTAACGCGTTTTTCAACTCTATTTCCTGGTCTCAAATTTTGAATGGTCGTAATCTAACTGATATGTATGCGGCTTTCAAGCAAATATTAAATGAATGTTTTCACCTGTACGTTCCGGTTAAGAGGAAGAAGCAGAATTTGAAGTTACCTTGGTATAATCGCAGATTGCTTCATCTAAGAAATTTAAGAAATAAAGCTCATAAAAAATATAAATCAACAAACTCATCTGGCGACAAGGCCCATTTTAATCGCCTTAGACGTGAATTTGAATTTTTATCTAAGTTTCTATATAAGAGATACGTTGCTAATATGGAATTTCGTATAATAGACAACCCTAAAAACTTTTGGGTATTTTTTAATAGTAAAAGGGATTCAAATGGTATACCTCGAACTTTGTATTTCGAAAACAATATAGCCTGTGGTGAACAAGAGGTTGCATCTTTATTCGAGAAATTTTTTTCATCAGTTTATGAGAACATCGATATATCCAATACCTCTTCCGATTATCTAAATAATGTAGAAGATATAGTAAATATTGGACATTTGCAGCTGGAAAAAATTGATGTTTTTGAATCTTTAATACATCTGGATACCAATAAGAGTGCTGGATTTGATCTCATGCCTCCAACTTTTTTAAAAAACTGCGCATACTCGCTTTGCATAGCATTAACAACCATCTTTAATCAGTCGCTTGCAGAAGGACATTTTTTAGATGAATGGAAATCTGCTTACGTCACACCGATTTTTAAATCAGGTCGTAGAGATTTGGTGTCTAACTACCGACCTATAGTAAAATTATCAATTATACCAAAAATTTTCGATAAGATGATAAACCAGAAGCTGTTTTGGGAGCTTAAAAACCACATTACGGTTCACCAACATGGATTTTTTAATGGAAGATCAACTTGTACTAATCTAACGTTATTTACTCATTTTTGTATCACTTCAATTGAGAGTGGTTTTCAAGTCGATGCTCTTTATACCGATTTCGGAAAGGCATTCGATAAACTTCAACATCAAATTTTGATAAATAAACTTTTAAAAATGGGTTTTCATTCCAATTTTTTAAATTGGATTTACTCTTACCTAACTGGTAGAGTTCTTTTTGTTAAAATTGGAACTTTTTTGTCCGATCCGATCTATGTAAAGTCCGGAATTCCACAGGGTAGCCATTTGGGCCCTTTACTTTTTTTGTTATTCATAAATGATATCGTTAAAGTTTTCAAAAACTGTCAGTGTTTATTGTACGCTGACGACTTGAAACTTTTCCACAACATTTCATCATTAGCTGATTGTTTAAACTTTCAGAGTGATATTTTTTCCTTAATAAGTTGGTGTCATATTAACCATCTTTTCCTAAACTTTTCTAAATGTAAAGTAATTAGTTATTCTCGTAAACAGTTTCCTATTACTTTTGACTATTTAGGTGAGAATAATAGCAAATTTTTACGCCAAAACTTAATAAAAGATTTAGGTATTTTTTTTGATTCTACTTTATCATTTAAAGATCATATAAATTATATTATCTCTAAATCCAATTCACAATTTGGTTTTTTAAAAAGGAATTCAAAAATGTTCCTTAATTTTAATACTCTTAAAATTCTTTTTGAATCCTTAGTTAGGTCTCATCTCGAATACTTAAGTGTTATTTGGGACCCTTTTTATGATATCGATATAAACCGGATTGAAAGAATCCAAAAACGTTTTTCAAGATTTGCTTTAAAAAGGCAGTATTCATTTGAAAATATGCCTATTTACCGAAGTCGTTTGCAAACGCTCGGTATTCAATCGTTAATGGTTCGTAGGAAGATCCAAAGCATTACCTTTATAAAGGACTTAATGGATAACAAAATTGATTGCTCTCCTTTATTATCCATTTTGCCATTTCACGCTCCGACCAGAGCGTTAAGAGAATATCATTTATTTGTGGTTCCTTTCCATAGAACCAATTATGGAATGTACGAGCCGATATCTAGATGTATTGTCTTGTATGATTCGGTATCAAACCGAATTGATTTCAATATTAGCAGACAACCGTTTAAGAGGATAATTTCCAACATGTTAGATGAGGAAGAACCATAATCTTGTACAGATGTTAAAATGTTTCCAATGATTTAATGGAATGGCTGATTTGAAATTGTAAATAAAATTAAAATTTTTTGTAATTATGTATATATTTTAAATGTAATCTGTAAGGGCTAAGCCCGATAGATGAAATAAATAAAATGAAAATATAAGACAATATAATATAAGACAATTAATTACACGATGTAAATATACCAAATGTTAGCCACACTTTAGTTCTTTACACTTCAGCGTTTTATTATCAACTGAACTGCTGCATCACCAAGTACCCGTATTTATATGAGTAGTCAGGTATTCTAGTTATTTCTAGTTATTACTACACTAGATTTTTTCAGCCGTCAAAGAATTTGGGTGATGAAATTTGTAGTGTTTAGAAATTTCTGTAAGAATATTTTTTGGTATAGCATTCTGGTACCTTGTCAATATTTTTGATTGTTTCTATTACTTACCCATATTGCTCAGCAAATGGCGGTTTGGGAGGGGGAGCGCTAACAAATATTAGTTTATTGTATATTAAAATAAAAAGTCAAAATATGCCCTAAAGGACACAAATATGCTCTATAAATGTAGAAATATGACCTAAAAATATGCTTTTACCTCAAAATATGCTCTTAATGCTGAAATAAGCAAAAATGTGCTCTTATGGATAAAATATGTTCTAACAAATCGATGCCATAATTCCTAAATTGTTCTGAATCGGATAAACAGTTTATCCATGGGTCCATACGACGCACAATAAAAAACATGAAATTTCATATTTGCGGTTTCCCTGATTATTATTATTATTTAATTATACTGTATTGCGTTATTTTCCTTAGTAACAGTATTATTTTAACAAAGATGCGTTGAAGCCAAACAAAAAAATATATAATACTTAACACCCAGCCGTTATGTTATTAGCTAAAGCACAATTGTTCTTTTTTTTAAATTATTTTATTATATTTGAGTTCTATTATAATATTTAACTCGCCGTTATGATTTAAAGTAAAGCACAATTGTTACTTTATTTTAATTATTTAATAATATTTTAATGAGTTGTTTTCCTCCGTAACAGTCCTTTTTTATTTTAGTTGCGTTGAAGCCACAAAAAAAAACAGTAAAGAAAACATTAAACCCGTTTATTAGAGTCTCTGTCTCAAGCCGTTATGTTTTCTTTTGGATATGTTGAAAAAAAACAACAATCGTAACAAAAAAACATTATTCCAAAAGAACGACAATAACTCTGCCGCGACTCGTCTAAATTAAAATTCAATATATGTATACCTATACCATAGATATTATTTTATTTTTGCGATAAGTCAGTAAGGAGTTTTGTGTAATCTATAGACTGAATTAAATAAATAAATAAACTGTGGTTGCTTAGAAAATCACACTACTTTTTGTATACATTGTTTTTAAATCGCTTTGAGCCATCACACACGTTTAATGAATACAGAAAACTCTCACACAGAGCTTTCTTACGTATACATTTTATGTAAGATGAATATCATCCCGTGTCTTACGCAAGGAAAAAAATTGTGCGCTTAAGTCTTAGTCTCGTGTGTGATGGCTCTTTCACACTATAGTCCAAAATTCCAACAACAACGATAACCATTCGGTTTTTAGTACTCGTTTGACAGCTGTTACTTCTGACAACACTGGTATACCTTGTGAACAAAACATGGAGATAAGCACATGGTAAGTGTGATTTTTATTTCTTTAGAATTAAGAAAAAATACAGGTTTTGGTTCGTCTGGGATGGCGTATTGTGATATTTCTAACATGCATTGAAGATTTCTTGTAGTCTAGACTGGCGAAAAAAAAAATCGCATATTTTTATTGCCGGCGATATATGTCGCAATAATTCTCCTGCAGCATTCGTTGGCAATTATTGCTAGATGTAATAGAAAAGTGATAGAAAAACAATAAAAAAATATTGTATTTAAAAGAATTAAATATATTAAACTATAAGTAAAAAAAAAGAAAAACATAACAATTTGTTCACAATTTGTTTACAAATAATCATAAGAACCTTCTTCCTTGAAATTTTTTAAAATATGGAAACACAAATACGTGTTCTCATACCCTTAACATAAACTCGGCAATTAGCAATTTTGTGCCGTTATTCTGCCGGGAGTTAAATATATAGACCTCCGTGAAGTTAGCGACTCGCTACCTTTTTTTCGTATATAACCGGGTGACTCCAAGAACATAATTTTTGCATTCAATATAATTTTTTTCAACTATTAGCGACGTCGTTAGCTTTTTGAATCATATAGTACTATTTTTAAGAACGGCAATACTTTCCGTCGCTAATTAAAAAAAAAACAAGAAAAAAAGGGCTAAATTCGGCTGTGCCGAATCTTTGAATACCCTCCACCAATATCCTAAAAAGATGTTCTCTTCTGTTTTTGATACAAATAATATAAAAAAACTCTTGAATTGAAATTATGCAGGAGAAAAAATTTTTTGAGGTGAAAAACTTTTTTAGATGTGAAAAGAACTTTTTTGTTGGAAAAAAAATTTAGAGGTGAAAAAATTTTTTGTGGTGAAAAAAAATTTTAGTGGTTAAAAAATGTTTGAGATGAATACAAAATACAAATGGAATAAAAAAAATACTATTTTCCTCTATGAAAATTTCTTTTTTGACATAAAAATGTGAAACAAATGCTTTTATTACGTCAAACATTTGAAAAATTGACTTTAAATTATGTAATAAGTCTACTAGCAACGTCTGAATGCATTATAATTTAAAGTATGTAGTTAATTTAATATTTTTGGTAAATAAGTTTATTGATAGCCTAGTCCAAGGCTATATCGCCATGGGACAGGATATAGTTTTAATGTGATTCTGCGCCACCTATTCAAAAGTAGCGGCACTAAAGCAATTATGTATTTTGCTCTTTCTTTACATATAAATTTCTTTGGACCACCTAGCCATGGGGCAGGGCATTGTTTTAGTTAATTCAGCGCCACCTATTTCCACTGAATTTAGTTTATTAATAAAATCTTCATCTCTCATAATTGTTCGAATTTGAGGGCCAATGAAAATACCTAAAATACATCAAAAAATATATAACTATAAAAAAGTACTACAATTGGAAACAAATATATTAGTACCTTCTTTTATTTTAGCTTCACTTAGTTTTGGGAACATTTGTTTAAGATGGCAAAAAGCATCACCGTTTACATCAAGCTTTTTAACAAATTGTTTCATGTATCCCAACTTCAGATGCAGTGGTGGCAGAATCACATCTTCGCCTTTCACTAGTGGACCTTTAACACATTTTGCCTGCCTATTTGATGAGATTCACGAGATGGCCATACTTAACGTTCATACCGATTTGGTGCACGGTGTTACCACCTTGCATTCTAAATAAAATAGTTAAAACCTTTAAATCGGCGATAATTTTCCATTTATGAGCGGTATAGTTGATATTTCTAAGTATTTTTGTCATCACTTCGTAGGTTTCTTTAGTGTTTGTAGCATACGCGATTGGAACAGATGGTAACTTATTCTGGTTATGTAATAAAACTGCTTTCAAGCCTAGAGATAACAAATCAGATTTAATAAAACAGAAATAAAATTTTTTTTTTGGATTAAACATACTTTTACATGAACCATCAATGAAGAGTCGCCATTTGTCTGCCTTATAGTTTTGATTTAGTGCCGAAAATAATTTGGGTACATCTCCGCAATAAACAAGATTACAATAATTTTCATACGTCTTAAAACTTTCTTCAATTGACACTGTATGGTCACTCCTTCTACAAGTTGTTACACGAAAATCTTGATCCACAAAATTCCACTGTTTTAATCGTGACCCGAGAATTTCACATTGTCGTTTTGACAAATGTAAATCACGAATAAGATCGCTGAAATCTGCATCTTGCAAATCTTTTTCAATTTCAATAGCAGCTTTGCTAGTTGTGGGAACTTCATCACTTACATATGTGGCACCCTATTGTTTTGTCTAGTACCATATACTATAACCAAATACTCTTACCAATTAGTTATTAGATTCTTCAACACTAATATTAAAAAACATTTTCTTTCATTCCTTTTTATTTTTTCGTGCTTTCAACGCGCTTCATATATTAAAATTTAATAAAACATCACATAATTGTAATTTAGTTAAATAGAACCTAAAGTAAATAACTAAATACACCACCGCCTTTTTAATTTAGGGAAATCAATAATAAATTTCCCAAACTGGTGACCCCGGTGTGATTGGTGGTGATCGTAACTGTGTGATTTTTTTTCCTTTTTTGGAGTGCATTTCTTTTGTTGGATACCGGCCATTTTGATTTTTTTTGCAACAGCAAGTGGCGTGGTTTGAGCCGCCATATTTTTTTACAATTGTGTAACAGCTTACGATGGTCAATCCAAACGACAGTGGGACTTCCACAACAGCATCCAATGTTGGTGGACACAATATCGAAGAATCCCCACAACATATTCAACCGGCTCATAATGTTTCTGTCGTCTATGCCAGATTGCCTGTTCCTCAGATTTCTAACACTAATATTGAGGCATGGTTCACCACAATGGAGTTCTGGTTCACGGCATCGGGGATAACCGCTGACCGACAAAAGATGGCAACTGTGTTGGCAGCGCTTAGTCCAAATGTAATATCACAGTTGACCGACGTTATTGCTGCACTTCCGGCCACCGAAAGGTATGAGTATATCAAAACGAATGTAATCGAGCATTTTGCAGACAGCGAGCAGCGTCGACTCAACCGACAGTTGTCTGAATTACCCCTGGGCGACAAAAAACCATCCGAATTGTATTTCGAAATGAAGCGGGTCGCCAGAAGCACTCTGAGTGATGCAGCTCTAAAGGGTCTATGGACACAACGGCTGCCGGCATTCGCTCAACCTGTGGTGGCTGCTTCTTCAGGCACTCCAGTCGAGTTTACGAAAATTGCCGATTCAATTTGTGACGCCATCGCGTCGAGCCAAGTGAATCAAGTGGCGTCTGGGCCATCAAGCGAATTAAGCGAAATTCGGGCAGCTGTCGTTCAACTCACAAAAAAATTTTTCGACTCACGCTCACGTTTAAGTAAACCAACAGTGGCGCGCAACCGATCCCAAAATCGTGCTCCGTATTCCAGCGATACGACTGGCGACGAGTGCTGGTACCATAAAAAATATGGCCGAAATGCTCAAAAGTGTCGCAGCCCTTGTAGACATAAACAACGTAAAGTGAATGTACTGTCTACAGGTACATCGCAGTGACTTAATCGGCCGGTGGAGGTTTCCGGCGAAAATTCCCCCACCAAGTGCCAAATATTTCGTCTTCAAGTCAAAGATAGTTACACAAACACAAATTTTCTTGTCGATAGTGGCGCCGATGTTTCCGTCCTGCCTCTAACTTCGAAGTCTTTTGATGTCCGTTCAGCTGCCATCACGTTATACACCGCTAACGGTTCTCCCATTAAGGTAAGTGGAGAAAAGCGTGTGAAACTTGACCTTGGTCATTTGTGGTCGCCGACGTGACTTCACCTATCATCGGGTCCGATTTTATAAAACACTTCGACCTACTTATCGATCTTCGACGTAACCGCCTTATCGACAACATCACTGGTCTTTCATCAAGTCTTACATCATCAACGTTTTGCGAAGCAGCCGTCATCAAAACTTTCGACGCAACCGATCCGTTTGCTGATATTTTAAAAAAATTTCCCGGCGTTACAAAACTCTCGCCATATGGGTCTACGACAAAATCTTCGATTTTTCACAGAATCGAAACAACAGGTCAGCCTATTTTTTGTCGACCACGACGTTTATCTCCGGAAAAGCTCTCAGCTACTAAAAAAGAGTTTGATTTTTTAATGAAAGCTGGCATTTGCCAACCATCAAAAAGCAACTGGTCTATTCCGTTGCACTTAGTCAAAAAAAGTGACGGAACTTGGAGACCATGCGGCGACTATCGAGCCCTGAATGCGCAGACGTTGCCAGATCGTTACCCTTTGCCGTATTTAACAGATTTCGCAGCAAATTTGAGAGATAAGAATTTTTTTTCTAAAATTGACCTGCAAAAAGCTTTGCACCAGGTGCCGATTCATCCCGATGACGTACCGAAAACCGCCATTAGTACCCCGTTCGGCCTGTACGAGTTTAACTTTATGACGTTTGGGCTATGCAACGCCGCCCAAACGTTCCAGCGGTTAATAAATGAGGTACTACGTGGTCTGGATTTTGTTTTTCCATACATCGATGACATTTGTGTCGCTTCGTCTTCTGCTGAACAACATCATCATGATCTTGCTGAAGTTTTTTGACGTCTTCAAGACAACCATCTCGCCATCAACCTGAAAAAATGTGAATTTGGTAAAAACGAAATAAAATTTTTGGGTCATCTGGTTAACGCTGACGGAATCCGACCTTTGCCGGAAAAGGTAGCTGCTATACGCGATTTTCCAAAACCAAAAGTGGCTCAAGAGCTTAAAAGGTTCATCGCCATGCTGAACTTTTATAGAAAATTCTTGCCACATGCAATTTCTTATCAGACGCAGCTGCAGGCGCTAATCGTTGGCAATAAAAAAAACGATCGTACAGCAATAAAATGGACTCCAGACGCGGAAGGTGCTTTTGCTCGATGTAAAAACGAATTAGCCAACGCAGCACTTTTAGTACACCCCGCTGCCGAAGCCGAGTTAGCTATCTTCGTGGACGCTTCCGATACAGCTGTTGGGGAAGCTTTGCATCAAAAAATTGATGGTGATTTACAACCTCTGGCGTTTTATTCCAAAAAATTTACACCAACTCAGCAAAAATATTTAACATATGATCGCGAGCTTGCAGCAATGTACCAATCTGTGTCCAATTTCCGTTATATGATAGAAGGAAGGAGTTGTTACATTGTCACCGACCATCGTCCGCCCCGTAGAATACGTCAACTCGATTTCATCAGCCAGTTCACCACCGATATTCGCCACACGCCTGGTTTAGAAAATGCTACAGCTGACGCACTTTCTCGCATTGGTTCAATTAATCAAATCATCGACTATTCTCGCATTGCGTTGGCTCAGAAAGATGATGAAGAACTTCAACAAATGCTTCAAAGTTCAGGTACGCAAATCAATTCACTTAAATTAAAATTTTTTTCAATCCCAGGTTGCAACGACCAACTAATCTGTGACACATCGACGTCCCGTGTTCGCCCATACATCCCAAAGGAATTTCATCAACAGATATTATCAACAGTTCGTAATTTGTCACATCCAGGTGTCCGGACTACCACCAAACTGGTCACATGCAGGTTTTGTTGGCCTGGGATTCGAAAAGATTCTGCTGTTTTTGTGCGAAGCTGTTTGCAGTGCCAACGATCAAAGATTCAGCGGCATACTCGATCATCACATGTGAAGTATGATCCTCCAAAACAACGTTTCGCTCATATCAGCATAGACATCGTTGGTCCGTTTCCACTATGTGAAGGGCAACGGTACTGCCTTACGATAGTGGATCGTTTTACACGCTGGCCGGAAGCTGTTCCTATCCCAGACATGTCAGCCATCACAGTTGCAAAAGCTCTAGTGTCTCAGTGGATTTCAAGATTTGGTGTTCCAGCTCGAATAACATCTGATCGTGGTCGTCAATTCGAATCGTCAGTCTTTGCCGAGTTAATAACTGCAATCGGCGCAACACACCTTCGTACTACACTATACCACCCACAATCGAATGGTATAATCGAGAGGTGGCACCGAACGTTTAAAGCAGCGATTTTGTGTCATAATCCGGCAAGATGGATACATCATTTACCTACAATTTTGCTTGGCCTACGAGTTTCTTTCAAGCCCGATTTAAAAGCTTCGCCAGCAGAACTAGTATACGGCTCCACATTAACAATTCCCGGCGAATTTTTTGAGCAAACGAAAATTGGCGACACTGCCAGCGATTTCGTCTCCGATTTTCGAACAGCGATGCAAAAACTAACGCCAACCGATACTGCTCATCACTAACGCCAAAAATTTTAATTTCAAAAAATCTTCAAAACTCAACACACGTCTTCGTACGCAACGACTCCATTCGACCTTCACTCACTCATCCATATGATGGTCCATATTTGGTGGTGAAGCGTTTCGAAAAGTTTTTCACAATTTCAATTCAGGGTCGTCGATCGGCTTAAACCTGCTTTTATCTCACATGATGATCTCAACGACAGTTCAACTGTTCCCGAGCTACCTTCAGCAGCTTTGCAGAGCAGCTCACCTGATTTTTCTACAAGTTTACAAGTTCCTAACGAAAGTGATCTCAACTCTAATCATACGTCAACACATTCCAGCCCAGCTGTCAGATTTTCCCCTGAAGGGCTACAGCCCAAAGCTACTACTAGTGGCAGACGGGTCACGGTTCCTTTAAGGTTCAGGTGAACCTCCTCTAGCGCGGGGAATCATGTGGCACCCTATTGTTTTGGCTAGTACCAAATACTATAACCAAATACTCTTACCAATTAGTTATTAGATTCTTCAACACAAATATTAAAAAACATTTTCTTTCATTCCTTTTTATTTTTTCGTGCTTTCAACACGCTTTATATATTAAAATTTAATAAAACATCACATAATTGGAATTTAGTTAAATAAAACCTAAAGTAATTAATTTAGGGAAATCAATAATAAATTTCCCAAACATATATCGGTTTTGTTACAGTTAAAACATTTGCGTATTTGACACTTTTGCGCGTTTTAAAAGAGTAACCTTTTGTATTGGTTTGACAAAAATAGCAATCATCTGGCTAATGATGCCAAATCATAGGTGTCGAAAAGTGTAAAGTAACTGACGGCTTTTTTAATGTTCTACAGCAATAATCACAAATAAATTCAGGTTCATACCAGCGACTAAATTTATAAGAGCGATTAAAGAGTTTGTTATATATTTCCACCACTCCACCATTGTTTCTAAAATCACGTCTATGATCAATATCTACCAATAAACCACAAATATAACAAAATTTATTACGTCTGTCGCACATTTTCTATTTTTAATAAAATTTATTTATCGGGATAAATTCAAATTTAATTTTAATTGCACTTCACTATTATCAAGTGCCTAACTTTTTTATTTATTTAAGTAAACAAAAGTGATAAACAAATTAAAAAAACAATACTTTTGCATGATTTAAGCTCTCATTGCTAATTGTTGTTGTAATTCTAATTTGAGTTTAATATAACAGTGATTTACAATTTATAGTCCTCAGAGTATATCAATCACATTTATTATAGTTAGTATATATCAAAAAATATACAGTACAAATAAAATACCACTTATGTTTAAATTCATTATTTTATATTAACTAAGAAAACCCCTCCAAAATCTTTTTTAAGAAACATTTTCAGTTTTCGGAATGTAAAGTTCCGTACAAATAATAATCTGACTCCAAGCAAAAAAAGTTTGGCAAACTCTGTTGTCCCAATTTGCTCCACATTGCATTTACAAAATTTTACCTGCTAACTTATAGCAAAACATCACTAGACATAGAGCAAAAAAAACTAGAAAAATAATGTGCAAGCAATTATGCAAAAATTTAGGTTTAAAGACAAAATTAATAACTCTCTTAATTTTTAACGGATTTTTTAAAACAAAGTTGAATTTTACTCAGTAAAATTTCTGTATAAAATAATGCGTAGGAATATTATATTAAGAAATTTGTATTTTGCAAGAATTTTGGTTTGATACAATATTTAATAACTTAGTCATTTTTTAACGGATTTTAAAACCGTAAATTGCATTTTACTCCTAACTAAATATGCTACTAATATAAATTATAAAGCTGTACGGTTCCCGCGTAAAAATATCGCCAAAGTTAAAAATGTCGAAAAAAGTGGTAAAAAAATGACTGGTGCAGAAATACACACATATTTTTGGATCAAAAATTAAAATCGGTTGAGAACCAACTGAGTTACCCGTTATTAAGTGCATAGAGGTCCGAAAAACCGGTTTTTTACCCGTATCTCAAAATTCTGACGTGCCTGGAAAATTTCAAATACAGATTCTTGTTCTACTCGACAATACCTACCAGAAAAATAATATGATATCCCAGGGATTTCGACTTCATTCTTTTTTGTAACACCGTGTTATCTATCTTCTGTAGCTTTCCAAATTCATCCTCCCACACCCCTGCACAATCTTCCATAGAAACATTGGTCCAATCGAACCGGATAGTTTGGGGATACTCTCTGAGATTTTTATATTGTAGAACATATCAGTCAACATTAATATCTTGTTGCACAATTAACAACAACAACATTGAAAAAACAGGTTCGTTTTTATTTTGCTTTCTTTTCTATACTGCGTTTAATGGTGAAATTAGTTTTCAGTGGCTTTACTTGATTTAAATCACTTTCGTTTGCACCACGTGTAACAAGTAAAATTAAAATTTATATAATTAAAGTATGTATAGGTATATATAAAAATATAAAAAGTTCTTGGAGTCGTAGTGCTAAAGAAGAAAGGTAAACCATCACAGTATATTGAAAGGATGAAAATCTTTGTTTTATCTGCCAATTTTAAGCTAGAGGAAGTTTTTATTAACGGGAGAATTTTGTGTCGATAAAAGTTCAGGAGGGTTGTTTAAAGGTACATGAAAACAATTAAGGTCGGTGAGTTAATTGGAAAATTTATTAAAGTGTTTTTCATGTGTTTCATCCATATATGCTACAAATATAATTCTATTAGAAAACTTTTTTGTTTCATAGGTTTGTTCACACTTGAACCTTAATTAGTTCACCGAACATGTTTGATAACAATTGCGGGTTTTGTTCTTCTGAATGAATCATGTTGAAAAATTCTTTTGTGTTTCTTTAAATTATTTATCATTTTACAGACACATAGTTAAAAAGTTTTACATTCTCTTAAAATTTTTCTCTTCCGATAAACTTCGCCCTTTATGATTAACTACATATCTTTCTCACCTCTGTTACATTAAGATACCCATTTTAAAAAATGAAAATTTCTTCTCTGACTACTTTCCAACATGGATGGAAATCTCGGTATAATCGTTTTTTTTGTTGGTACATTTTGACCGCTTTTATTTCATACGACTTAAAAATTCATGAACTGCGAATTTGTTTTTTGGTAAAAAAAAATGGGGAAACAAGATCTTTTAAAGGTGAACCTAATGAAAGTTAATAAAAAGTTTTTGTAAGGCTAACAGTTATATATATATTATTTAACGTTCTGTAATGAACGTCCCTAATGTTTGAATCTCGCGTTGTATATTGGTTGGTAACAATACATTCATCTTTGTCTTTGGGTACCGCTTGTTTTATTTAGTGTTTTTATTTGCAAATGATAAGCAAAGATCATGATTGGACATGCTCAATAATGCTTTGTTTATTTGTTTCTATTGCGTACAGTTACGTAATTTAGATTAAATATTAATATAAGCAAACGTGATCTAGTTTGACCGTGTTTGTTTACTTACTCATATACGTATTATTGCTTATAAGAGATGGAGAGTACAAAATCACGATAGATCTCGTTTGTGCATGCTCAATCATGTTCATTTTCATTAAAGCTTTTTAATATTGTTTTTCAATAATGCTTTCAAAACGAACGTATAAAAAATTCTGTAATGATCTGTTCTAGAGGCAGAGTAAAAGTTGAATTCTTAATGGTTGCATCGAGCAAACGAATTTAAAATAAATAATTGACAACAATTATAAAATAACTACTAACATATATTAATTAAAAACTTTCATTAATTAAATAAATAAAACTTATTAATAAAAACTAAAATAAACTTGTTTTGAAGTTAATTTAATTAAAAGAAATAAAATCTTAAAACGAAACTGATAACATCGAATGTATTAAATTTGGTTTATATTGATTTTTATCAACTTGTCAACAACATAAAAAGTACCAATTATTTTGTTATATGGCACAAAAATTTTTGACCAAATTCCCATCCTTATTTTTTTCTTTTCATTCCAATTATTTGTTTACATTTTGTCACTAATTGAGCTTATTCCAAATCAAAGAAAAGAAGCATTCGCGAGATACAGCAAATTTAAACGTTTTGCTTGTGTTATAGATACCGATTATAAATCCAAACATATCGTTTGCTGAAATGTAAAATAAGGATAACTTTAAATTGTTCTTAAACGTTTTCAGGGAAATAATTTAATATTATTTAAGAATTGTGATTTTTAAATTCATTGCAGTCAGTTAACTATTTATTTAATTTTAAACCTTTTCCTTCCGAGTCTCGTATAGCAATTGCAACTCTATAACGTGAGATAAATTCGTGTATAAATACACTTAAGTTTTACACTCAAATGTTGCTGTTATTACGGGAAATTTTGCTAATTTGAGCTCAGCGGTATTTTTTGCTAATCTTAGCAACACATGTCTGCTGACGTATAGTACAATGAAATTTGTAGAAAATTAGCTGCAGTAAGACTGCTTCTTCCCTGCTGTATTCCTGATATGGAGATTGTGGGCCCTTACTTGCAGAAGCTGGATCGTGCGCCGCAGTGCTAGCTCTTTTTAGTTTTAACGGTGACTCCTATGCTAATCGATGAACGGGCCGGATACGTTTTCTTGGTGCTCGGCAGTTCCGCTGAAAATGTCCACTCTACTGCAGTTATAGCATTCGGCCTTGGCTTGCTTTCTCCCTAATGCCTGCATAACTGCCTCTTTTAGTTCTGTGAGCACCTCGTTGAACCCATCTGCTAACATGGTGCTTATATCTTTTTCATAAATTACTCCGATGTTTCGCATTTTAAATTATTGCGGCTTAGCATTCACCTTTGCAGTATATTGGGGCAGCGCGAATAAGACAGTTTTAGCAAAAGTCGATTTTCGTGTAGCACACCGCGTCCGCATTTTAAATTATTGCGGCTTAGCAATCACCTTTGCAGTATATTGGGGCAGCGCGAATAAGACTGTTTTAGCAAAAGTCGATTTTCGTGTAGCACACCGCGTCCCTTAGATCAGAATCACGAATTCCACTCACAAACGCATCAATTTTCAATTTAAGACAGCTGCACCAACCGCTCAATTTCTGTTACAAAATCATGCACCGGCTCATTTGTTTTCTGCAGTCTACCTCTAAGTTTCAATCGGTAAATTTCGTTTTTCTGCATATGATTGGCACACTTTCTAGAATTTCTGCAGCATTTCCTTCTTCGTTATTCCACACATTCCTGGCAGCAACTGTCTCAAACTGGAATTTCTAGCAGTTTTTTTATTTTTTTCCATCTTTTCGATCATAGCAGCAAATATTGCGCTTAACTTCATTACCTTCTGTTTTACGGGTAATAACCTCCATTGCTTCTTTTTCATCAAATGCATAAGTCGCAATGTCAATGTTACGCCGATCGAATTCCTCTATCAGCCTCTTGTACAATTCAGTCTTATTTCCTGCTGTCGGTAGCGCCAATTTGCTCAATTCCTTCTTGAGCTATTCCACCTTAAGCTCCTCCAATTCTATATTGCATTAGCACTATTTATTTATAACAGGCACTTTAATTACACGATGTAAATATACCAAATGTTAGCCACACTTTAGTTCTTTACACTTCAGCGTTTTATTATCAACTGAACTGCTGCATCACCAAGTACCCGTATTTATATGAGTAGTCAGGTATTCTAGTTATTTCTAGTTATTACTACACTAGATTTTTTCAGCCGTCAAAGAATTTGGGTGATGAAATTTGTAGTGTTTAGAAATTTCTGTAAGAATATTTTTTGGTATAGCATTCTGGTACCTTGTCAATATTTTTGATTGTTTCTATTACTTACCCATATTGCTCAGCAAATGGCGGTTTGGGAGGGGGAGCGCTAACAAATATTAGTTTATTGTATATTAAAATAAAAAGTCAAAATATGCCCTAAAGGACACAAATATGCTCTATAAATGTAGAAATATGACCTAAAAATATGCTTTTACCTCAAAATATGCTCTTAATGCTGAAATAAGCAAAAATGTGCTCTTATGGATAAAATATGTTCTAACAAATCGATGCCATAATTCCTAAATTGTTCTGAATCGGATAAACAGTTTATCCATGGGTCCATACGACGCACAATAAAAAACATGAAATTTCATATTTGCGGTTTCCCTGATTATTATTATTATTTAATTATACTGTATTGCGTTATTTTCCTTAGTAACAGTATTATTTTAACAAAGATGCGTTGAAGCCAAACAAAAAAATATATAATACTTAACACCCAGCCGTTATGTTATTAGCTAAAGCACAATTGTTCTTTTTTTTAAATTATTTTATTATATTTGAGTTCTATTATAATATTTAACTCGCCGTTATGATTTAAAGTAAAGCACAATTGTTACTTTATTTTAATTATTTAATAATATTTTAATGAGTTGTTTTCCTCCGTAACAGTCCTTTTTTATTTTAGTTGCGTTGAAGCCACAAAAAAAACAGTAAAGAAAACATTAAACCCGTTTATTAGAGTCTCTGTCTCAAGCCGTTATGTTTTCTTTTGGATATGTTGAAAAAAAAAACAACAATCGTAACAAAAAAACATTATTCCAAAAGAACGACAATAACTCTGCCGCGACTCGTCTAAATTAAAATTCAATATATGTATACCTATACCATAGATATTATTTTATTTTTGCGATAAGTCAGTAAGGAGTTTTGTGTAATCTATAGACTGAATTAAATAAATAAATAAACTGTGGTTGCTTAGAAAATCACACTACTTTTTGTATACATTGTTTTTAAATCGCTTTGAGCCATCACACACGTTTAATGAATACAGAAAACTCTCACACAGAGCTTTCTTACGTATACATTTTATGTAAGATGAATATCATCCCGTGTCTTACGCAAGGAAAAAAATTGTGCGCTTAAGTCTTAGTCTCGTGTGTGATGGCTCTTTCACACTATAGTCCAAAATTCCAACAACAACGATAACCATTCGGTTTTTAGTACTCGTTTGACAGCTGTTACTTCTGACAACACTGGTATACCTTGTGAACAAAACATGGAGATAAGCACATGGTAAGTGTGATTTTTATTTCTTTAGAATTAAGAAAAAATACAGGTTTTGGTGCGTCTGGGATGGCGTATTGTGATATTTTTTCTAACATGCATTGAAGATTTCTTGTAGTCTAGACTGGCGAAAAAAAAAATCGCATATTTTTATTGCCGGCGATATATGTCGCAATAATTCTCCTGCAGCATTCGTTGGCAATTATTGCTAGATGTAATAGAAAAGTGATAGAAAAACAATAAAAAAATATTGTATTTAAAAGAATTAAATATATTAAACTATAAGTAAAAAAAAAGAAAAACATAACAATTTGTTCACAATTTACAAATAATCATAAGAACCTTCTTCCTTGAAATTTTTTAAAATATGGAAACACAAATACGTGTTCTCATACCCTTAACATAAACTCGACAATTAGCAATTTTGTGCCGTTATTCTGCCGGGAGTTAAATATATAGACCTCCGTGAAGTTAGCGACTCGCTACCTTTTTTTCGTATATAACCGGGTGACTCCAAGAACATAATTTTTGCATTCAATATAATTTTTTTCAACTATTAGCGACGTCGTTAGCTTTTTGAATCATATAGTACTATTTTTAAGAACGGCAATACTTTCCGTCGCTAATTAAAAAAAAAACAAGAAAAAAAGGGCTAAATTCGGCTGTGCCGAATCTTTGAATACCCTCCACCAATATCCTAAAAAGATGTTCTCTTCTGTTTTTGATACAAATAATATAAAAAAACTCTTGAATTGAAATTATGCAGGAGAAAAAATTTTTTGAGGTGAAAAACTTTTTTAGATGTGAAAAGAACTTTTTTGTTGGAAAAAAAATTTAGAGGTGAAAAAATTTTTTGTGGTGAAAAAAAATTTTAGTGGTTAAAAAATGTTTGAGATGAATACAAAATACAAATGGAATAAAAAAAATACTATTTTCCTCTATGAAAATTTCTTTTTTGACATAAAAATGTGAAACAAATGCTTTTATTACGTCAAACATTTGAAAAATTGACTTTAAAATTATGTAATAAGTCTACTAGCAACGTCTGAATGCATTATAATTTAAAGTATGTAGTTAATTTAATATTTTTGGTAAATAAGTTTATTGATAGCCTAATCCAAGGCTATATCGCCATGGGACAGGATATAGTTTTAATGTGATTCTGCACCACCTATTCAAAAGTAGCGGCACTAAAGCAATTATGTATTTTGCTCTTTCTTTACATATAAATTTCTTTGGACCACCTAGCCATGGGGCAGGGCATTGTTTTAGTTAATTCAGCGCCACCTATTTCCACTGAATTTAGTTTATTAATAAAATCTTCATCTCTCATAATTGTTCGAATTTGAGGGCCAATGAAAATACCTAAAATACATCAAAAAATATATAACTATAAAAAAGTACTACAATTGGAAACAAATATATTAGTACCTTCTTTTATTTTAGCTTCACTTAGTTTTGGGAACATTTGTTTAAGATGGCAAAAAGCATCACCGTTTACATCAAGCTTTTTAACAAATTGTTTCATGTATCCCAACTTCAGATGCAGTGGTGGCAGAATCACATCTTCGGCTTTCACTAGTGGACCTTTAACACATTTTGCCTGCCTATTTGATGAGATTCACGAGATGGCCATACTTAACGTTCATACCGATTTGGTGCACGGTGTTACCACCTTGCATTCTAAATAAAATAGTTAAAACCTTTAAATCGGCGATAATTTTCCATTTATGAGCGGTATAGTTGATATTTCTAAGTATTTTTGTCATCACTTCGTAGGTTTCTTTAGTGTTTGTAGCATACGCGATTGGAACAGATGGTAACTTATTCTGGTTATGTAATAAAACTGCTTTCAAGCCTAGAGATAACAAATCAGATTTAATAAAACAGAAATAAAATTTTTTTTTTGGATTAAACATACTTTTACATGAACCATCAATGAAGAGTCGCCATTTGTCTGCCTTATAGTTTTGATTTAGTGCCGAAAATAATTTGGGTACATCTCCGCAATAAACAAGATTACAATAATTTTCATCCGTCTTAAAACTTTCTTCAATTGACACTGTATGGTCACTCCTTCTACAAGTTGTTACACGAAAATCTTGATCCACAAAATTCCACTGTTTTAATCGTGACCCGAGAGTTTCACATTGTCGTTTTGACAAATGTAAATCACGAATAAGATCGCTGAAATCTGCATCTTGCAAATCTTTTTCAATTTCAATAGCAGCTTTGCTAGTTGTGGGAACTTCATCACTTACATATGTGGCACCCTATTGTTTTGGCTAGTACCATATACTATAACCAAATACTCTTACCAATTAGTTATTAGATTCTTCAACACTAATATTAAAAAACATTTTCTTTCATTCCTTTTTATTTTTTCGTGCTTTCAACGCGCTTCATATATTAAAATTTAATAAAACATCACATAATTGTAATTTAGTTAAATAGAACCTAAAGTAAATAACTAAATACACCACCGCCTTTTTAATTTAGGGAAATCAATAATAAATTTCCCAAACTGGTGACCCCGGTGTGATTGGTGGTGATCGTAACTGTGTGATTTTTTTTTCCTTTTTTGGAGTGCATTTCTTTTGTTGGATACCGGCCATTTTGATTTTTTTTGCAACAGCAAGTGGCGTGGTTTGAGTCGCCATATTTTTTTACAATTGTGTAACAGCTTACGATGGTCAATCCAAACGACAGTGGGACTTCCACAACAGCATCCAATGTTGGTGGACACAATATCGAAGAATCCCCACAACATATTCAACCGGCTCATAATGTTTCTGTCGTCTATGCCAGATTGCCTGTTCCTCAGATTTCTAACACTAATATTGAGGCATGGTTCACCACAATGGAGTTCTGGTTCACGGCATCGGGGATAACCGCTGACCGACAAAAGATGGCAACTGTGTTGGCAGCGCTTAGTCCAAATGTAATATCACAGTTGACCGACGTTATTGCTGCACTTCCGGCCACCGAAAGGTATGAGTATATCAAAACGAATGTAATCGAGCATTTTGCAGACAGCGAGCAGCGTCGACTCAACCGACAGTTGTCTGAATTACCCCTGGGCGACAAAAAACCATCCGAATTGTATTTCGAAATGAAGCGGGTCGCCGGAAGCACTCTGAGTGATGCAGCTCTAAAGGGTCTATGGACACAACGGCTGCCGGCATTCGCTCAACCTGTGGTGGCTGCTTCTTCAGGCACTCCAGTCGAGTTTACGAAAATTGCCGATTCAATTTGTGACGCCATCGCGTCGAGCCAAGTGAATCAAGTGGCGTCTGGGCCATCAAGCGAATTAAGCGAAATTCGGGCAGCTGTCGTTCAACTCACAAAAAAATTTTTCGACTCACGCTCACGTTTAAGTAAACCAACAGTGGCGCGCAACCGATCCCAAAATCGTGCTCCGTATTCCAGCGATACGACTGGCGACGAGTGCTGGTACCATAAAAAATATGGCCGAAATGCTCAAAAGTGTCGCAGCCCTTGTAGACATAAACAACGTAAAGTGAATGACTGTCTACAGGTACATCGCAGTGACTTAATCGGCCGGTGGAGGTTTCCGGCGAAAATTCCCCCACCAAGTGCCAAATATTTCGCCTTCAAGTCAAAGATAGTTACACAAACACAAATTTTCTTGTCGATAGTGGCGCCGATGTTTCCGTCCTGCCTCTAACTTCGAAGACTTTTGATGTCCGTTCAGCTGCCATCACGTTATACACCGCTAACGGTTCTCCCATTAAGGTAAGTGGAGAAAAGCGTGTGAAACTTGACCTTGGTCATTTGTGGTCGCCGACGTGACTTCACCTATCATCGGGTCCGATTTTATAAAACACTTCGACCTACTTATCGATCTTCGACGTAACCGCCTTATCGACAACATCACTGGTCTTTCATCAAGTCTTACATCATCAACGTTTTGCGAAGCAGCCGTCATCAAAACTTTCGACGCAACCGATCCGTTTGCTGATATTTTAAAAAAATTTCCCGGCGTTACAAAACTCTCGCCATATGGGTCTACGACAAAATCTTCGATTTTTCACAGAATCGAAACAACAGGTCAGCCTGTTTTTTGTCGACCACGACGTTTATCTCCGGAAAAGCTCTCAGCTGCTAAAAAAGAGTTTGATTTTTTAATGAAAGCTGGCATTTGCCAACCATCAAAAAGCAACTGGTCTATTCCGTTGCACTTAGTCAAAAAAAGTGACGGAACTTGGAGACCATGCGGCGACTATCGAGCCCTGAATGCGCAGACGTTGCCAGATCGTTACCCTTTGCCGTATTTAACAGATTTCGCAGCAAATTTGAGAGATAAGAATTTTTTTTCTAAAATTGACCTGCAAAAAGCTTTACACCAGGTGCCGATTCATCCCGATGACGTACCGAAAACCGCCATTAGTACCCCGTTCGGCCTGTACGAGTTTAACTTTATGACGTTTGGGCTATGCAACGCCGCCCAAACGTTCCAGCGGTTAATAAATGAGGTACTACGTGGTCTGGATTTTGTTTTTCCATACATCGATGACATTTGTGTCGCTTCGTCTTCTGCTGAACAACATCGTCATGATCTTGCTGAAGTTTTTCGACGTCTTCAAGACAACCATCTCGCCATCAACCTGAAAAAATGTGAATTTGGTAAAAACGAAATAAAATTTTTGGGTCATCTGGTTAACGCTGACGGAATCCGACCTTTGCCGGAAAAGGTAGCTGCTATACGCGATTTTCCAAAACCAAAAGTGGCTCAAGAGCTTAAAAGGTTCATCGCCATGCTGAACTTTTATAGAAAATTCTTGCCACATGCAATTTCTTATCAGACGCAGCTGCAGGCGCTAATCGTTGGCAATAAAAAAAACGATCGTACAGCAATAAAATGGACTCCAGACGCGGAAGGTGCTTTTGCTCGATGTAAAAACGAATTAGCCAACGCAGCACTTTTAGTACACCCCGCTGCCGAAGCCGAGTTAGCTATCTTCGTGGACGCTTCCGATACAGCTGTTGGGGAAGCTTTGCATCAAAAAATTGATGGTGATTTACAACCTCTGGCGTTTTATTCCAAAAAATTTACACCAACTCAGCAAAAATATTTAACATATGATCGCGAGTTTGCAGCAATGTACCAATCTGTGTCCAATTTCCGTTATATGATAGAAGGAAGGAGTTGTTACATTGTCACCGACCATCGTCCGCCCCGTAGAATACGTCAACTCGATTTCATCAGCCAGTTCACCACCGATATTCGCCACACGCCTGGTTTAGAAAATGCTACAGCTGACGCACTTTCTCGCATTGGTTCAATTAATCAAATCATCGAATATTCTCGCATTGCGTTGGCTCAGAAAGATGATGAAGAACTTCAACAAATGCTTCAAAGTTCAGGTACGCAAATCAATTCACTTAAATTAAAATTTTTTTCAATCCCAGGTTGCAACGACCAACTAATCTGTGACACATCGACGTCCCGTGTTCGCCCATACATCCCAAAGGAATTTCATCAACAGATATTATCAACAGTTCGTAATTTGTCACATCCAGGTGTCCGGACTACCACCAAACTGGTCACATGCAGGTTTTGTTGGCCTGGGATTCGAAAAGATTCTGCTGTTTTTGTGCGAAGCTGTTTGCAGTGCCAACGATCAAAGATTCAGCGGCATACTCGATCATCACATGTGAAGTATGATCCTCCAAAACAACGTTTCGCTCATATCAGCATAGACATCGTTGGTCCGTTTCCACTATGTGAAGGGCAACGGTACTGCCTTACGATAGTGGATCGTTTTACACGCTGGCCGGAAGCTGTTCCAATCCCAGACATGTCAGCCATCACAGTTGCAAAAGCTTTAGTGTCTCAGTGGATTTCAAGATTTGGTGTTCCAGCTCGAATAACATCTGATCGTGGTCGTCAATTCGAATCGTCAGTCTTTGCCGAGTTAATAACTGCAATCGGCGCAACACACCTTCGTACTACACTATACCACCCACAATCGAATGGTATAATCGAGAGGTGGCACCGAACGTTTAAAGCAGCGATTTTGTGTCATAATCCGGCAAGATGGATACATCATTTACCTACAATTTTGCTTGGCCTACGAGTTTCTTTCAAGCCCGATTTAAAAGCTTCGCCAGCAGAACTAGTATACGGCTCCACATTAACAATTCCCGGCGAATTTTTTGAGCAAACGAAAATTGGCGACACTGCCAGCGATTTCGTCTCCGATTTTCGAACAGCGATGCAAAAACTAACGCCAACCGATACTGCTCATCACTAACGCCAAAAATTTTAATTTCAAAAAATCTTCAAAACTCAACACACGTCTTCGTACGCAACGACTCCATTCGACCTTCACTCACTCATCCATATGATGGTCCATATTTGGTGGTGAAGCGTTTCGAAAAGTTTTTCACAATTTCAATTCAGGGTCGTCGATCGGCTTAAACCTGCTTTTATCTCACATGATGATCTCAACGACAGTTCAACTGTTCCCGAGCTACCTTCAGCTGCTTTGCAGAGCAGCTCACCTGATTTTTCTACAAATTTACAAGTTCCTAACGAAAGTGATCTCAACTCTAATCATACGTCAACACATTCCAGCCCAGCTGTCAGATTTTCCCCTGAAGGGCTACAGCCCAAGGCTACTACTAGTGGCAGACGGGTCACGGTTCCTTTAAGGTTCAGGTGAACCTCCTCTAGCGCGGGGAATCATGTGGCACCCTATTGTTTTGGCTAGTACCAAATACTATAACCAATTAGTTATTAGATTCTTCAACACAAATATTAAAAAACATTTTCTTTCATTCCTTTTTATTTTTTCGTGCTTTCAACACGCTTTATATATTAAAATTTAATAAAACATCACATAATTGTAATTTAGTTAAATAAAACCTAAAGTAATTAATTTAGGGAAATCAATAATAAATTTCCCAAACATATATCGGTTTTGTTACAGTTAAAACATTTGCGTATTTGACACTTTTGCGCGTTTTAAAAGAGTAACCTTTTGTATTGGTTTGACAAAAATAGCAATCATCTGGCTAATGATGCCAAATCATAGGTGTCGAAAAGTGTAAAGTAACTGACGGCTTTTTTAATGTTCTACAGCAATAATCACAAATAAATTCAGGTTCATACCAGCGACTAAATTTATAAGAGCGATTAAAGAGTTTGTTATATATTTCCACCACTCCACCATTGTTTCTAAAATCACGTCTATGATCAATATCTACCAATAAACCACAAATATAACAAAATTTATTACGTCTGTCGCACATTTTCTATTTTTAATAAAATTTATTTATCGGGATAAATTCAAATTTAATTTTAATTGCACTTCACTATTATCAAGTGCCTAACTTTTTTATTTATTTAAGTAAACAAAAGTGATAAACAAATTAAAAAAACAATACTTTTGCATGATTTAAGCTCTCATTGCTAATTGTTGTTGTAATTCTAATTTGAGTTTAATATAACAGTGATTTACAATTTATAGTCCTCAGAGTATATCAATCACATTTATTATAGTTAGTATATATCAAAAAATATACAGTGCAAATAAAATACCACTTATGTTTAAATTCATTATTTTATATTAACTAAGAAAACCCCTCCAAAATCTTTTTTAAGAAACATTTTCAGTTTTCGGAATGTAAAGTTCCGTACAAATAATAATCTGACTCCAAGCAAAAAAAGTTTGGCAAACTCTGTTGTCCCAATTTGCTCCACATTGCATTTACAAAATTTTACCTGCTAACTTCTAGCAAAACATCACTAGACATAGAGCAAAAAAAAACTAGAAAAATAATGTGCAAGCAATTATGCAAAAATTTAGGTTTAAAGACAAAATTAATAACTCTCTTAATTTTTAACGGATTTTTTAAAACAAAGTTGAATTTTACTCAGTAAAATTTCTGTATAAAATAATGCGTAGGAATATTATATTAAGAAATTTGTATTTTGCAAGAATTTTGGTTTGATACAATATTTAATAACTTAGTCATTTTTTAACGGATTTTAAAACCGTAAATTGCATTTTACTCCTAACTAAATATGCTACTAATATAAATTATAAAGCTGTACGGTTCCCGCGTAAAAATATCGCCAAAGTTAAAAATGTCGAAAAAAGTGGTAAAAAAAATGACTGGTGCAGAAATACACACATATTTTTGGATCAAAAATTAAAATCGGTTGAGAACCAACTGAGTTACCCGTTATTAAGTGCATAGAGGTCCGAAAAACCGGTTTTTTACCCGTATCTCAAAATTCTGACGTGCCTGGAAAATTTCAAATACAGATTCTTGTTCTACTCGACAATACCTACCAGAAAAATAATATGATATCCCAGGGATTTCGACTTCATTCTTTTTTGTAACACCGTGTTATCTATCTTCTGTAGCTTTCCAAATTCATCCTCCCACACCCCTGCACAATCTTCCATAGAAACATTGGTCCAATCGAACCGGATAGTTTGGGGATACTCTCTGAGATTTTTATATTGTAGAACATATCAGTCAACATTAATATCTTGTTGCACAATTAACAACAACAACATTGAAAAAACAGGTTCGTTTTTATTTTGCTTTCTTTTCTATACTGCGTTTAATGGTGAAATTAGTTTTCAGTGGCTTTACTTGATTTAAATCACTTTCGTTTGTAAAATTAAAATTTATATAATTAAAGTATGTATAGGTATATATAAAAATATAAAAAGTTCTTGGAGTCGTAGTGCTAAAGAAGAAAGGTAAACCATCACAGTATATTGAAAGGATGAAAATCTTTGTTTTATCTGCCAATTTTAAGCTAGAGGAAGTTTTTATTAACGGGAGAATTTTGTGTCGATAAAAGTTCAGGAGGGTTGTTTAAAGGTACATGAAAACAATTAAGGTCGGTGAGTTAATTGGAAAATTTATTAAAGTGTTTTTCATGTGTTTCATCCATATATGCTACAAATATAATTCTATTAGAAAACTTTTTTGTTTCATAGGTTTGTTCACACTTGAACCTTAATTAGTTCACCGAACATGTTTGATAACAATTGCGGTTTTTGTTCTTCTGAATGAATCATGTTGAAAAATTCTTTTGTGTTTCTTTAAATTATTTATCATTTTACAGACACATAGTTAAAAAGTTTTACATTCTCTTAAAATTTTTCTCTTCCGATAAACTTCGCCCTTTATGATTAACTACATATCTTTCTCACCTCTGTTACATTAAGATACCCATTTTAAAAAATGAAAATTTCTTCTCTGACTACTTTCCAACATGGATGGAAATCTCGGTATAATCGTTTTTTTTGTTGGTACATTTTGACCGCTTTTATTTCATACGACTTAAAAATTCATGAACTGCGAATTTGTTTTTTGGTAAAAAAAATGGGGAAACAAGATCTTTTAAAGGTGAACCTAATGAAAGTTAATAAAAAGTTTTTGTAAGGCTAACAGTTATATATATATTATTTAACGTTCTGTAATGAACGTCCCTAATGTTTGAATCTCGCGTTGTATATTGGTTGGTAACAATACATTCATCTTTGTCTTTGGGTACCGCTTGTTTTATTTAGTGTTTTTATTTGCAAATGATAAGCAAAGATCATGATTGGACATGCTCAATAATGCTTTGTTTATTTGTTTCTATTGCGTACAGTTACGTAATTTAGATTAAATATTAATATAAGCAAACGTGATCTAGTTTGACCGTGTTTGTTTACTTACTCATATACGTATTATTGCTTATAAGAGATGGAGAGTACAAAATCACGATAGATCTCGTTTGTGCATGCTCAATCATGTTCATTTTCATTAAAGCTTTTTAATATTGTTTTTCAATAATGCTTTCAAAACGAACGTATAAAAAATTCTGTAATGATCTGTTCTAGAGGCAGAGTAAAAGTTGAATTCTTAATGGTTGCATCGAGCAAACGAATTTAAAATAAATAATTGACAACAATTATAAAATAACTACTAACATATATTAATTAAAAACTTTCATTAATTAAATAAATAAAACTTATTAATAAAAACTAAAATAAACTTGTTTTGAAGTTAATTTAATTAAAAGAAATAAAATCTTAAAACGAAACTGCTAACATCGAATGTATTAAATTTGGTTTATATTGATTTTTATCAACTTGTCAACAACATAAAAAGTACCAATTATTTTGTTATATGGCACAAAAATTTTTGACCAAATTCCCATCCTTATTTTTTTCTTTTCATTCCAATTATTTGTTTACATTTTGTCACTAATTGAGCTCATTCCAAATCAAAGAAAAGAAGCATTCGCGAGATACAGCAAATTTAAACGTTTTGCTTGTGTTATAGATACCGATTATAAATCCAAACATATCGTTTGCTGAAATGTAAAATAAGGATAACTTTAAATTGTTCTTAAACGTTTTCAGGGAAATAATTTAATATTATTTAAGAATTGTGATTTTTAAATTCATTGCAGTCAGTTAACTATTTATTTAATTTTAAACCTTTTCCTTCCGAGTCTCGTATAGCAATTGCAACTCTATAACGTGAGATAAATTCGTGTATAAATACACTTAAGTTTTACACTCAAATGTTGCTGTTATTACGGGAAATTTTGCTAATTTGAGCTCAGCGGTATTTTTTGCTAATCTTAGCAACACATGTCTGCTGACGTATAGTACAATGAAATTTGTAGAAAATTAGCTGCAGTAAGACTGCTTCTTCCCTGCTGTATTCCTGATATGGAGATTGTGGGCCCTTACTTGCAGAAGCTGGATCGTGCGCCGCAGTGCTAGCTCTTTTTAGTTTTAACGGTGACTCCTATGCTAATCGATGAACGGGCCGGATACGTTTTCTTGGTGCTCGGCAGTTCCGCTGAAAATGTCCACTCTACTGCAGTTATAGCATTCGGCCTTGGCTTGCTTTCTCCCTAATGCCTGCATAACTGCCTCTTTTAGTTCTGTGAGCACCTCGTTGAACCCATCTGCTAACATGGTGCTTATATCTTTTTCATAAATTACTCCGATGTTTCGCATTTTAAATTATTGCGGCTTAGCATTCACCTTTGCAGTATATTGGGGCAGCGCGAATAAGACAGTTTTAGCAAAAGTCGATTTTCGTGTAGCACACCGCGTCCGCATTTTAAATTATTGCGGCTTAGCAATCACCTTTGCAGTATATTGGGGCAGCGCGAATAAGACTGTTTTAGCAAAAGTCGATTTTCGTGTAGCACACCGCGTCCCTTAGATCAGAATCACGAATTCCACTCACAAACGCATCAATTTTCAATTTAAGACAGCTGCACCAACCGCTCAATTTCTGTTACAAAATCATGCACCGGCTCATTTGTTTTCTGCAGTCTACCTCTAAGTTTCAATCGGTAAATTTCGTTTTTCTGCATATGATTGGCACACTTTCTAGAATTTCTGCAGCATTTCCTTCTTCGTTATTCCACACATTCCTGGCAGCAACTGTCTCAAACTGGAATTTCCAGCAGTTTTTTTATTTTTTTCCATCTTTTCGATCATAGCAGCAAATATTGCGCTTAACTTCATTACCTTCTGTTTTACGGGTAATAACCTCCATTGCTTCTTTTTCATCAAATGCATAAGTCGCAATGTCAATGTTACGCCGATCGAATTCCTCTATCAGCCTCTTGTACAATTCAGTCTTATTTCCTGCTGTCGGTAGCGCCAATTTGCTCAATTCCTTCTTGAGCTATTCCACCTTAAGCTCCTCCAATTCTATATTGCATTAGCACTATTTATTTATAACAGGCACTTTAATTACACGATGTAAATATACCAAATGTTAGCCACACTTTAGTTCTTTACACTTCAGCGTTTTATTATCAACTGAACTGCTGCATCACCAAGTACCCGTATTTATATGAGTAGTCAGGTATTCTAGTTATTTCTAGTTATTACTACACTAGATTTTTTCAGCCGTCAAAGAATTTGGGTGATGAAATATGTAGTGTTTAGAAATTTCTGTAAGAATATTTTTTGGTATAGCATTCTGGTACCTTGTCAATATTTTTGATTGTTTCTATTACTTACCCATATTGCTCAGCAAATGGCGGTTTGGGAGGGGGAGCGCTAACAAATATTAGTTTATTGTATATTAAAATAAAAAGTCAAAATATGCCCTAAAGGACACAAATATGCTCTATAAATGTAGAAATATGACCTAAAAATATGCTTTTACCTCAAAATATGCTCTTAATGCTGAAATAAGCAAAAATGTGCTCTTATGGATAAAATATGTTCTAACAAATCGATGCCATAATTCCTAAATTGTTCTGAATCGGATAAACAGTTTATCCATGGGTCCATACGACGCACAATAAAAAACATGAAATTTCATATTTGCGGTTTCCCTGATTATTATTATTATTTAATTATACTGTATTGCGTTATTTTCCTTAGTAACAGTATTATTTTAACAAAGATGCGTTGAAGCCAAACAAAAAAATATATAATACTTAACACCCAGCCGTTATGTTATTAGCTAAAGCACAATTGTTCTTTTTTTTAAATTATTTTATTATATTTGAGTTCTATTATAATATTTAACTCGCCGTTATGATTTAAAGTAAAGCACAATTGTTACTTTATTTTAATTATTTAATAATATTTTAATGAGTTGTTTTCCTCCGTAACAGTCCTTTTTTATTTTAGTTGCGTTGAAGCCACAAAAAAAAAACAGTAAAGAAAACATTAAACCCGTTTATTAGAGTCTCTGTCTCAAGCCGTTATGTTTTCTTTTGGATATGTTGAAAAAAAACAACAATCGTAACAAAAAAACATTATTCCAAAAGAACGACAATAACTCTGCCGCGACTCGTCTAAATTAAAATTCAATATATGTATACCTATACCATAGATATTATTTTATTTTTGCGATAAGTCAGTAAGGAGTTTTGTGTAATCTATAGACTGAATTAAATAAATAAATAAACTGTGGTTGCTTAGAAAATCACACTACTTTTTGTATACATTGTTTTTAAATCGCTTTGAGCCATCACACACGTTTAATGAATACAGAAAACTCTCACACAGAGCTTTCTTACGTATACATTTTATGTAAGATGAATATCATCCCGTGTCTTACGCAAGGAAAAAAATTGTGCGCTTAAGTCTTAGTCTCGTGTGTGATGGCTCTTTCACACTATAGTCCAAAATTCCAACAACAACGATAACCATTCGGTTTTTAGTACTCGTTTGACAGCTGTTACTTCTGACAACACTGGTATACCTTGTGAACAAAACATGGAGATAAGCACATGGTAAGTGTGATTTTTATTTCTTTAGAATTAAGAAAAAATACAGGTTTTGGTGCATCTGGGATGGCGTATTGTGATATTTTTTCTAACATGCATTGAAGATTTCTTGTAGTCTAGACTGGCGAAAAAAAAAATCGCATATTTTTATTGCCGGCGATATATGTCGCAATAATTCTCCTGCAGCATTCGTTGGCAATTATTGCTAGATGTAATAGAAAAGTGATAGAAAAACAATAAAAAAATATTGTATTTAAAAGAATTAAATATATTAAACTATAAGTAAAAAAAAAGAAAAACATAACAATTTGTTCATTTTACAAGTATATTTACAAATAATCATAAGAACCTTCTTCCTTGAAATTTTTTAAAATATGGAAACACAAATACGTGTTCTCATACCCTTAACATAAACTCGGCAATTAGCAATTTTGTGCCGTTATTCTGCCGGGAGTTAAATATATAGACCTCCGTGAAGTTAGCGACTCGCTACCTTTTTTTCGTATATAACCGGGTGACTCCAAGAACATAATTTTTGCATTCAATATAATTTTTTTCAACTATTAGCGACGTCGTTAGCTTTTTGAATCATATAGTACTATTTTTAAGAACGGCAATACTTTCCGTCGCTAATTAAAAAAAAAAACAAGAAAAAAAGGGCTAAATTCGGCTGTGCCGAATCTTTGAATACCCTCCACCAATATCCTAAAAAGATGTTCTCTTCTGTTTTTGATACAAATAATATAAAAAAACTTTTGAATTAAAATTATGCAGGAGAAAAAATTTTTTGAGGTGAAAAACTTTTTTAGATGTGAAAAGAACTTTTTTGTTGGAAAAAAAATTTAGAGGTGAAAAAATTTTTTGTGGTGAAAAAAAATTTTAGTGGTTAAAAAATGTTTGAGATGAATACAAAATACAAATGGAATAAAAAAAATACTATTTTCCTCTATGAAAATTTCTTTTTTGACATAAAAATGTGAAACAAATGCTTTTATTACGTCAAACATTTGAAAAATTGACTTTAAAATTATGTAATAAGTCTACTAGCAACGTCTGAATGCATTATAATTTAAAGTATGTAGTTAATTTAATATTTTTGGTAAATAAGTTTATTGATAGCCTAATCCAAGGCTATATCGCCATGGGACAGGATATAGTTTTAATGTGATTCTGCGCCACCTATTCAAAAGTAGCGGCACTAAAGCAATTATGTATTTTGCTCTTTCTTTACATATAAATTTCTTTGGACCACCTAGCCATGGGGCAGGGCATTGTTTTAGTTAATTCAGCGCCACCTATTTCCACTGAATTTAGTTTATTAATAAAATCTTCATCTCTCATAATTGTTCAAACAAATATATTAGTACCTTCTTTTATTTTAGCTTCACTTAGTTTTGGGAACATTTGTTTAAGATGGCAAAAAGCATCACCGTTTACATCAAGCTTTTTAACAAATTGTTTCATGTATCCCAACTTCAGATGCAGTGGTGGCAGAATCACATCTTCGGCTTTCACTAGTGGACCTTTAACACATTTTGCCTGCCTATTTGATGAGATTCATGAGATGGCCATACTTAACGTTCATACCGATTTGGTGCACGTTGTTACCACCTTGCATTCTAAATAAAATAGTTAAAACCTTTAAATCGGCGATAATTTTCCATTTATGAGCGGTATAGTTGATATTTCTAAGTATTTTTGTCATCACTTCGTAGGTTTCTTTAGTGTTTGTAGCATACGCGATTGGAACAGATGGTAACTTATTCTGGTTATGTAATAAAACTGCTTTCAAGCCTAGAGATAACAAATCAGATTTAATAAAACAGAAATAAAATTTTTTTTTGGATTAAACATACTTTTACATGAACCATCAATGAAGAGTCGCCATTTGTCTGCCTTATAGTTTTGATTTAGTGCCGAAAATAATTTGGGTACATCTCCGCAATAAACAAGATTACAATAATTTTCATCCGTCTTAAAACTTTCTTCAATTGACACTGTATGGTCACTCCTTCTACAAGTTGTTACACGAAAATCTTGATCCACAAAATTCCACTGTTTTAATCGTGACCCGAGAATTTCACATTGTCGTTTTGACAAATGTAAATCACGAATAAGATCGCTGAAATCTGCATCTTGCAAATCTTTTTCAATTTCAATAGCAGCTTTGCTAGTTGTGGGAACTTCATCACTTACATATGTGGCACCCTATTGTTTTGGCTAGTACCATATACTATAACCAAATACTCTTACCAATTAGTTATTAGATTCTTCAACACTAATATTAAAAAACATTTTCTTTCATTCCTTTTTATTTTTTCGTGCTTTCAACGCGCTTCATATATTAAAATTTAATAAAACATCACATAATTGTAATTTAGTTAAATAGAACCTAAAGTAAATAACTAAATACACCACCGCCTTTTTAATTTAGGGAAATCAATAATAAATTTCCCAAACTGGTGACCCCGGTGTGATTGGTGGTGATCGTAACTGTGTGATTTTTTTTTCCTTTTTTGGAGTGCATTTCTTTTGTTGGATACCGGCCATTTTGATTTTTTTTGCAACAGCAAGTGGCGTGGTTTGAGCCGCCATATTTTTTTACAATTGTGTAACAGCTTACGATGGTCAATCCAAACGACAGTGGGACTTCCACAACAGCATCCAATGTTGGTGGACACAATATCGAAGAATCCCCACAACATATTCAACCGGCTCATAATGTTTCTGTCGTCTATGCCAGATTGCCTGTTCCTCAAATTTCTAACACTAATATTGAGGCATGGTTCACCACAATGGAGTTCTGGTTCACGGCATCGGGGATAACCGCTGACCGACAAAAGATGGCAACTGTGTTGGCAGCGCTTAGTCCAAATGTAATATCACAGTTGACCGACGTTATTGCTGCACTTCCGGCCACCGAAAGGTATGAGTATATCAAAACGAATGTAATCGAGCATTTTGCAGACAGCGAGCAGCGTCGACTCAACCGACAGTTGTCTGAATTACCCCTGGGCGACAAAAAACCATCCGAATTGTATTTCGAAATGAAGCGGGTCGCCGGAAGCACTCTGAGTGATGCAGCTCTAAAGGGTCTATGGACACAACGGCTGCCGGCATTCGCTCAACCTGTGGTGGCTGCTTCTTCAGGCACTCCAGTCGAGTTTACGAAAATTGCCGATTCAATTTGTGACGCCATCGCGTCGAGCCAAGTGAATCAAGTGGCGTCTGGGCCATCAAGCGAATTAAGCGAAATTCGGGCAGCTGTCGTTCAACTCACAAAAAAATTTTTCGACTCACGCTCACGTTTAAGTAAACCAACAGTGGCGCGCAACCGATCCCAAAATCGTGCTCCGTATTCCAGCGATACGACTGGCGACGAGTGCTGGTACCATAAAAAATATGGCCGAAATGCTCAAAAGTGTCGCAGCCCTTGTAGACATAAACAACGTAAAGTGAATGTACTGTCTACAGGTACATCGCAGTGACTTAATCGGCCGGTGGAGGTTTCCGGCGAAAATTCCCCCACCAAGTGCCAAATATTTCGTCTTCAAGTCAAAGATAGTTACACAAACACAAATTTTCTTGTCGATAGTGGCGCCGATGTTTCCGTCCTGCCTCTAACTTCGAAGTCTTTTGATGTCCGTTCAGCTGCCATCACGTTATACACCGCTAACGGTTCTCCCATTAAGGTAAGTGGAGAAAAGCGTGTGAAACTTGACCTTGGTCATTTGTGGTCGCCGACGTGACTTCACCTATCATCGGTTCCGATTTTATAAAACACTTCGACCTACTTATCGATCTTCGACGTAACCGCCTTATCGACAACATCACTGGTCTTTCATCAAGTCTTACATCATCAACGTTTTGCGAAGCAGCCGTCATCAAAACTTTCGACGCAACCGATCCGTTTGCTGATATTTTAAAAAAATTTCCCGGCGTTAGAAAACTCTCGCCATATGGGTCTACGACAAAATCTTCGATTTTTCACAGAATCGAAACAACAGGTCAGCCTATTTTTTGTCGACCACGACGTTTATCTCCGGAAAAGCTCTCAGCTACTAAAAAAGAGTTTGATTTTTTAATGAAAGCTGGCATTTGCCAACCATCAAAAAGCAACTGGTCTATTCCGTTGCACTTAGTCAAAAAAAGTGACGGAACTTGGAGACCATGCGGCGACTATCGAGCCCTGAATACGCAGACGTTGCCAGATCGTTACCCTTTGCCGTATTTAACAGATTTCGCAGCAAATTTGAGAGATAAGAATTTTTTTTCTAAAATTGACCTGCAAAAAGCTTTACACCAGGTGCCGATTCATCCCGATGACGTACCGAAAACCGCCATTAGTACCCCGTTCGGCCTGTACGAGTTTAACTTTATGACGTTTGGGCTATGCAACGCCGCCCAAACGTTCCAGCGGTTAATAAATGAGGTACTACGTGGTCTGGATTTTGTTTTTCCATACATCGATGACATTTGTGTCGCTTCGTCTTCTGCTGAACAACATCGTCATGATCTTGCTGAAGTTTTTCGACGTCTTCAAGACAACCATCTCGCCATCAACCTGAAAAAATGTGAATTTGGTAAAAACGAAATAAAATTTTTGGGTCATCTGGTTAACGCTGACGGAATCCGACCTTTGCCGGAAAAGGTAGCTGCTATACGCGATTTTCCAAAACCAAAAGTGGCTCAAGAGCTTAAAAGGTTCATCGCCATGCTGAACTTTTATAGAAAATTCTTGCCACATGTAATTTCTTATCAGACGCAGCTGCAGGCGCTAATCGTTGGCAATAAAAAAACGATCGTACAGCAATAAAATGGACTCCAGACGCGGAAGGTGCTTTTGCTCGATGTAAAAACGAATTAGCCAACGCAGCACTTTTAGTACAACCCGCTGCCGAAGCCGAGTTAGCTATCTTCGTGGACGCTTCCGATACAGCTGTTGGGGAAGCTTTGCATCAAAAAATTGATGGTGATTTACAACCTCTGGCGTTTTATTCCAAAAAATTTACACCAACTCAGCAAAAATATTTAACATATGATCGCGAGCTTGCAGCAATGTACCAATCTGTGTCCAATTTCCGTTATATGATAGAAGGAAGGAGTTGTTACATTGTCACCGACCATCGTCCGCCCCGTAGAATACGTCAACTCGATTTCATCAGCCAGTTCACCACCGATATTCGCCACACGCCTGGTTTAGAAAATGCTACAGCTGACGCACTTTCTCGCATTGGTTCAATTAATCAAATCATCGACTATTCTCGCATTGCGTTGGCTCAGAAAGATGATGAAGAACTTCAACAAATGCTTCAAAGTTCAGGTACGCAAATCAATTCACTTAAATTAAAATTTTTTTCAATCCCAGGTTGCAACGACCAACTAATCTGTGACACATCGACGTCCCGTGTTCGCCCATACATCCCAAAGGAATTTCATCAACAGATATTATCAACAGTTCGTAATTTGTCACATCCAGGTGTCCGGACTACCACCAAACTGGTCACATGCAGGTTTTGTTGGCCTGGGATTCGAAAAGATTCTGCTGTTTTTGTGCGAAGCTGTTTGCAGTGCCAACGATCAAAGATTCAGCGGCATACTCGATCATCACATGTGAAGTATGATCCTCCAAAACAACGTTTCGCTCATATCAGCATAGACATCGTTGGTCCGTTTCCACTATGTGAAGGGCAACGGTACTGCCTTACGATAGTGGATCGTTTTACACGCTGGCCGGAAGCTGTTCCAATCCCAGACATGTCAGCCATCACAGTTGCAAAAGCTCTAGTGTCTCAGTGGATTTCAAGATTTGGTGTTCCAGCTCGAATAACATCTGATCGTGGTCGTCAATTCGAATCGTCAGTCTTTGCCGAGTTAATAACTGCAATCGGCGCAACACACCTTCGTACTACACTATACCACCCACAATCGAATGGTATAATCGAGAGGTGGCACCGAACGTTTAAAGCAGCGATTTTGTGTCATAATCCGGCAAGATGGATACATCATTTACCTACAATTTTGCTTGGCCTACGAGTTTCTTTCAAGCCCGATTTAAAAGCTTCGCCAGCAGAACTAGTATACGGCTCCACATTAACAATTCCCGGCGAATTTTTTGAGCAAACGAAAATTGGCGACACTGCCAGCGATTTCGTCTCCGATTTTCGAACAGCGATGCAAAAACTAACGCCAACCGATACTGCTCATCACTAACGCCAAAAATTTAATTTCAAAAAATCTTCAAAACTCAACACACGTCTTCGTACGCAACGACTACATTCGACCTTCACTCACTCATCCATATGATGGTCCATATTTGGTGGTGAAGCGTTTCGAAAAGTTTTTCACAATTTCAATTCAGGGTCGTCGATCGGCTTAAACCTGCTTTTATCTCACATGATGATCTCAACGACAGTTCAACTGTTCCCGAGCTACCTTCAGCTGCTTTGCAGAGCAGCTCACCTGATTTTTCTACAAATTTACAAGTTCCTAACGAGTGATCTCAACTCTAATCATACGTCAACACATTCCAGCCCAGCTGTCAGATTTTCCCCTGAAGGGCTACAGCCCAAAGCTACTACTAGTGGCAGACGGGTCACGGTTCCTTTAAGGTTCAGGTGAACCTCCTCTAGCGCGGGGAATCATGTGGCATCCTATTGTTTTGGCTAGTACCAAATACTATAACCAAATACTCTTAACAATTAGTTATTAGATTCTTCAACACAAATATTAAAAAACATTTTCTTTCATTCCTTTTTATTTTTTCGTGCTTTCAACACGCTTTATATATTAAAATTTAATAAAACATCACATAATTGTAATTTAGTTAAATAAAACCTAAAGTAATTAATTTAGGGAAATCAATAATAAATTTCCCAAACATATATCGGTTTTGTTACAGTTAAAACATTTGCGTATTTGACACTTTTGCGCGTTTTAAAAGAGTAACCTTTTGTATTGGTTTGACAAAAATAGCAATCATCTGGCTAATGATGCCAAATCATAGGTGTCGAAAAGTGTAAAGTAACTGACGGCTTTTTTAATGTTCTACAGCAATAATCACAAATAAATTCAGGTTCATACCAGCGACTAAATTTATAAGAGCGATTAAAGAGTTTGTTATATATTTCCACCACTCCACCATTGTTTCTAAAATCACGTCTATGATCAATATCTACCAATAAACCACAAATATAACAAAATTTATTACGTCTGTCGCACATTTTCTATTTTTAATAAAATTTATTTATCGGGATAAATTCAAATTTAATTTTAATTGCACTTCACTATTATCAAGTGCCTAACTTTTTTATTTATTTAAGTAAACAAAAGTGATAAACAAATTAAAAAAACAATACTTTTGCATGATTTAAGCTCTCATTGCTAATTGTTGTTGTAATTCTAATTTGAGTTTAATATAACAGTGATTTACAATTTATAGTCCTCAGAGTATATCAATCACATTTATTATAGTTAGTATATATCAAAAAATATACAGTGCAAATAAAATACCACTTATGTTTAAATTCATTATTTTATATTAACTAAGAAAACCCCTCCAAAATCTTTTTTAAGAAACATTTTCAGTTTTCGGAATGTAAAGTTCCGTACAAATAATAATCTGACTCCAAGCAAAAAAAGTTTGGCAAACTCTGTTGTCCCAATTTGCTCCACATTGCATTTACAAAATTTTACCTGCTAACTTCTAGCAAAACATCACTAGACATAGAGCAAAAAAAAACTAGAAAAATAATGTGCAAGCAATTATGCAAAAATTTAGGTTTAAAGACAAAATTAATAACTCTCTTAATTTTTAACGGATTTTTTAAAACAAAGTTGAATTTTACTCAGTAAAATTTCTGTATAAAATAATGCGTAGGAATATTATATTAAGAAATTTGTATTTTGCAAGAATTTTGGTTTGATACAATATTTAATAACTTAGTCATTTTTTAACGGATTTTAAAACCGTAAATTGCATTTTACTCCTAACTAAATATGCTACTAATATAAATTATAAAGCTGTACGGTTCCCGCGTAAAAATATCGCCAAAGTTAAAAATGTCGAAAAAAGTGGTAAAAAAAATGACTGGTGCAGAAATACACACATATTTTTGGATCAAAAATTAAAATCGGTTGAGAACCAACTGAGTTACCCGTTATTAAGTGCATAGAGGTCCGAAAAACCGGTTTTTTACCCGTATCTCAAAATTCTGACGTGCCTGGAAAATTTCAAATACAGATTCTTGTTCTACTCGACAATACCTACCAGAAAAATAATATGATATCCCAGGGATTTCGACTTCATTCTTTTTTGTAACACCGTGTTATCTATCTTCTGTAGCTTTCCAAATTCATCCTCCCACACCCCTGCACAATCTTCCATAGAAACATTGGTCCAATCGAACCGGATAGTTTGGGGATACTCTCTGAGATTTTTATATTGTAGAACATATCAGTCAACATTAATATCTTGTTGCACAATTAACAACAACAACATTGAAAAAACAGGTTCGTTTTTATTTTGCTTTCTTTTCTATACTGCGTTTAATGGTGAAATTAGTTTTCAGTGGCTTTACTTGATTTAAATCACTTTCGTTTGCACCACGTGTAACAAGTAAAATTAAAATTTATATAATTAAAGTATGTATAGGTATATATAAAAATATAAAAAGTTCTTGGAGTCGTAGTGCTAAAGAAGAAAGGTAAACCATCACAGTATATTGAAAGGATGAAAATCTTTGTTTTATCTGCCAATTTTAAGCTAGAGGAAGTTTTTATTAACGGGAGAATTTTGTGTCGATAAAAGTTCAGGAGGGTTGTTTAAAGGTACATGAAAACAATTAAGGTCGGTGAGTTAATTGGAAAATTTATTAAAGTATTTTTCATGTGTTTCATCCATATATGCTACAAATATAATTCTATTAGAAAACTTTTTTGTTTCATAGGTTTGTTCACACTTGAACCTTAATTAGTTCACCGAACATGTTTGATAACAATTGCGGTTTTTGTTCTTCTGAATGAATCATGTTGAAAAATTCTTTTGTGTTTCTTTAAATTATTTATCATTTTACAGACACATAGTTAAAAAGTTTTACATTCTCTTAAAATTTTTCTCTTCCGATAAACTTCGCCCTTTATGATTAACTACATATCTTTCTCACCTCTGTTACATTAAGATACCCATTTTAAAAAATGAAAATTTCTTCTCTGACTACTTTCCAACATGGATGGAAATCTCGGTATAATCGTTTTTTTTGTTGGTACATTTTGACCGCTTTTATTTCATACGACTTAAAAATTCATGAACTGCGAATTTGTTTTTTGGTAAAAAAAATGGGGAAACAAGATCTTTTAAAGGTGAACCTAATGAAAGTTAATAAAAAGTTTTTGTAAGGCTAACAGTTATATATATATTATTTAACGTTCTATAATGAACGTCCCTAATGTTTGAATCTCGCGTTGTATATTGGTTGGTAACAATACATTCATCTTTGTCTTTGGGTACCGCTTGTTTTATTTAGTGTTTTTATTTGCAAATGATAAGCAAAGATCATGATTGGACATGCTCAATAATGCTTTGTTTATTTGTTTCTATTGCGTACAGTTACGTAATTTAGATTAAATATTAATATAAGCAAACGTGATCTAGTTTGACCGTGTTTGTTTACTTACTCATATACGTATTATTGCTTATAAGAGATGGAGAGTACAAAATCACGATAGATCTCGTTTGTGCATGCTCAATCATGTTCATTTTCATTAAAGCTTTTTAATATTGTTTTTCAATAATGCTTTCAAAACGAACGTATAAAAAATTCTGTAATGATCTGTTCTAGAGGCAGAGTAAAAGTTGAATTCTTAATGGTTGCATCGAGCAAACGAATTTAAAATAAATAATTGACAACAATTATAAAATAACTACTAACATATATTAATTAAAAACTTTCATTAATTAAATAAATAAAACTTATTAATAAAAACTAAAATAAACTTGTTTTGAAGTTAATTTAATTAAAAGAAATAAAATCTTAAAACGAAACTGCTAACATCGAATGTATTAAATTTGGTTTATATTGATTTTTATCAACTTGTCAACAACATAAAAAGTACCAATTATTTTGTTATATGGCACAAAAATTTTTGACCAAATTCCCATCCTTATTTTTTTCTTTTCATTCCAATTATTTGTTTACATTTTGTCACTAATTGAGCTCATTCCAAATCAAAGAAAAGAAGCATTCGCGAGATACAGCAAATTTAAACGTTTTGCTTGTGTTATAGATACCGATTATAAATCCAAACATATCGTTTGCTGAAATGTAAAATAAGGATAACTTTAAATTGTTCTTAAACGTTTTCAGGGAAATAATTTAATATTATTTAAGAATTGTGATTTTTAAATTCATTGCAGTCAGTTAACTATTTATTTAATTTTAAACCTTTTCCTTCCGAGTCTCGTATAGCAATTGCAACTCTATAACGTGAGATAAATTCGTGTATAAATACACTTAAGTTTTACACTCAAATGTTGCTGTTATTACGGGAAATTTTGCTAATTTGAGCTCAGCGGTATTTTTTGCTAATCTTAGCAACACATGTCTGCTGACGTATAGTACAATGAAATTTGTAGAAAATTAGCTGCAGTAAGACTGCTTCTTCCCTGCTGTATTCCTGATATGGAGATTGTGGGCCCTTACTTGCAGAAGCTGGATCGTGCGCCGCAGTGCTAGCTCTTTTTAGTTTTAACGGTGACTCCTATGCTAATCGATGAACGGGCCGGATACGTTTTCTTGGTGCTCGGCAGTTCCGCTGAAAATGTCCACTCTACTGCAGTTATAGCATTCGGCCTTGGCTTGCTTTCTCCCTAATGCCTGCATAACTGCCTCTTTTAGTTCTGTGAGCACCTCGTTGAACCCATCTGCTAACATGGTGCTTATATCTTTTTCATAAATTACTCCGATGTTTCGCATTTTAAATTATTGCGGCTTAGCATTCACCTTTGCAGTATATTGGGGCAGCGCGAATAAGACAGTTTTAGCAAAAGTCGATTTTCGTGTAGCACACCGCGTCCGCATTTTAAATTATTGCGGCTTAGCAATCACCTTTGCAGTATATTGGGGCAGCGCGAATAAGACTGTTTTAGCAAAAGTCGATTTTCGTGTAGCACACCGCGTCCCTTAGATCAGAATCACGAATTCCACTCACAAACGCATCAATTTTCAATTTAAGACAGCTGCACCAACCGCTCAATTTCTGTTACAAAATCATGCACCGGCTCATTTGTTTTCTGCAGTCTACCTCTAAGTTTCAATCGGTAAATTTCGTTTTTCTGCATATGATTGGCACACTTTCTAGAATTTCTGCAGCATTTCCTTCTTCGTTATTCCACACATTCCTGGCAGCAACTGTCTCAAACTGGAATTTCTAGCAGTTTTTTTATTTTTTTCCATCTTTTCGATCATAGCAGCAAATATTGCGCTTAACTTCATTACCTTCTGTTTTACGGGTAATAACCTCCATTGCTTCTTTTTCATCAAATGCATAAGTCGCAATGTCAATGTTACGCCGATCGAATTCCTCTATCAGCCTCTTGTACAATTCAGTCTTATTTCCTGCTGTCGGTAGCGCCAATTTGCTCAATTCCTTCTTGAGCTATTCCACCTTAAGCTCCTCCAATTCTATATTGCATTAGCACTATTTATTTATAACAGGCACTTTAATTACACGATGTAAATATACCAAATGTTAGCCACACTTTAGTTCTTTACACTTCAGCGTTTTATTATCAACTGAACTGCTGCATCACCAAGTACCCGTATTTATATGAGTAGTCAGGTATTCTAGTTATTTCTAGTTATTACTACACTAGATTTTTTCAGCCGTCAAAGAATTTGGGTGATGAAATTTGTAGTGTTTAGAAATTTCTGTAAGAATATTTTTTGGTATAGCATTCTGGTACCTTGTCAATATTTTTGATTGTTTCTATTACTTACCCATATTGCTCAGCAAATGGCGGTTTGGGAGGGGGAGCGCTAACAAATATTAGTTTATTGTATATTAAAATAAAAAGTCAAAATATGCCCTAAAGGACACAAATATGCTCTATAAATGTAGAAATATGACCTAAAAAAATGCTTTTACCTCAAAATATGCTCTTAATGCTGAAATAAGCAAAAATGTGCTCTTATGGATAAAATATGTTCTAACAAATCGATGCCATAATTCCTAAATTGTTCTGAATCGGATAAACAGTTTATCCATGGGTCCATACGACGCACAATAAAAAACATGAAATTTCATATTTGCGGTTTCCCTGATTATTATTATTATTTAATTATACTGTATTGCGTTATTTTCCTTAGTAACAGTATTATTTTAACAAAGATGCGTTGAAGCCAAACAAAAAAATATATAATACTTAACACCCAGCCGTTATGTTATTAGCTAAAGCACAATTGTTCTTTTTTTTAAATTATTTTATTATATTTGAGTTCTATTATAATATTTAACTCGCCGTTATGATTTAAAGTAAAGCACAATTGTTACTTTATTTTAATTATTTAATAATATTTTAATGAGTTGTTTTCCTCCGTAACAGTCCTTTTTTATTTTAGTTGCGTTGAAGCCACAAAAAAAAACAGTAAAGAAAACATTAAACCCGTTTATTAGAGTCTCTGTCTCAAGCCGTTATGTTTTCTTTTGGATATGTTGAAAAAAAACAACAATCGTAACAAAAAAACATTATTCCAAAAGAACGACAATAACTCTGCCGCGACTCGTCTAAATTAAAATTCAATATATGTATACCTATACCATAGATATTATTTTATTTTTGCGATAAGTCAGTAAGGAGTTTTGTGTAATCTATAGACTGAATTAAATAAATAAATAAACTGTGGTTGCTTAGAAAATCACACTACTTTTTGTATACATTGTTTTTAAATCGCTTTGAGCCATCACACACGTTTAATGAATACAGAAAACTCTCACACAGAGCTTTCTTACGTATACATTTTATGTAAGATGAATATCATCCCGTGTGTTACGCAAGGAAAAAAATTGTGCGCTTAAGTCTTAGTCTCGTGTGTGATGGCTCTTTCACACTATAGTCCAAAATTCCAACAACAACGATAACCATTCGGTTTTTAGTACTCGTTTGACAGCTGTTACTTCTGACAACACTGGTATACCTTGTGAACAAAACATGGAGATAAGCACATGGTAAGTGTGATTTTTATTTCTTTAGAATTAAGAAAAAATACAGGTTTTGGTGCGTCTGGGATGGCGTATTGTGATATTTTTTCTAACATGCATTGAAGATTTCTTGTAGTCTAGACTGGCGAAAAAAAAATCGCATATTTTTATTGCCGGCGATATATGTCGCAATAATTCTCCTGCAGCATTCGTTGGCAATTATTGCTAGATGTAATAGAAAAGTGATAGAAAAACAATAAAAAAATATTGTATTTAAAAGAATTAAATATATTAAACTATAAGTAAAAAAAGAAAAACATAACAATTTGTTCACAATTTGTTTACAAATAATCATAAGAACCTTCTTCCTTGAAATTTTTTAAAATATGGAAACACAAATACGTGTTCTCATACCCTTAACATAAACTCGGCAATTAGCAATTTTGTGCCGTTATTCTGCCGGGAGTTAAATATATAGACCTCCGTGAAGTTAGCGACTCGCTACCTTTTTTTCGTATATAACCGGGTGACTCCAAGAACATAATTTTTGCATTCAATATAATTTTTTTCAACTATTAGCGACGTCGTTAGCTTTTTGAATCATATAGTACTATTTTTAAGAACGGCAATACTTTCCGTCGCTAATTAAAAAAAAAACAAGAAAAAAAGGGCTAAATTCGGCTGTGCCGAATCTTTGAATACCCTCCACCAATATCCTAAAAAGATGTTCTCTTCTGTTTTTGATACAAATAATATAAAAAAACTCTTGAATTGAAATTATGCAGGAGAAAAAATTTTTTGAGGTGAAAAACTTTTTTAGATGTGAAAAGAACTTTTTTGTTGGAAAAAAAATTTAGAGGTGAAAAAATTTTTTGTGGTGAAAAAAAATTTTAGTGGTTAAAAAATGTTTGAGATGAATACAAAATACAAATGGAATAAAAAAAATACTATTTTCCTCTATGAAAATTTCTTTTTTGACATAAAAATGTGAAACAAATGCTTTTATTACGTCAAACATTTGAAAAATTGACTTTAAAATTATGTAATAAGTCTACTAGCAACGTCTGAATGCATTATAATTTAAAGTATGTAGTTAATTTAATATTTTTGGTAAATAAGTTTATTGATAGCCTAATCCAAGGCTATATCGCCATGGGACAGGATATAGTTTTAATGTGATTCTGCGCCACCTATTCAAAAGTAGCGGCACTAAAGCAATTATGTATTTTGCTCTTTCTTTACATATAAATTTCTTTGGACCACCTAGCCATGGGGCAGGGCATTGTTTTAGTTAATTCAGCGCCACCTATTTCCACTGAATTTAGTTTATTAATAAAATCTTCATCTCTCATAATTGTTCGAATTTGAGGGCCAATGAAAATACCTAGAATACATCAAAAAATATATAACTATAAAAAAGTACTACAATTGGAAACAAATATATTAGTACCTTCTTTTATTTTAGCTTCACTTAGTTTTGGGAACATTTGTTTAAGATGGCAAAAAGCATCACCGTTTACATCAAGCTTTTTAACAAATTGTTTCATGTATCCCAACTTCAGATGCAGTGGTGGCAGAATCACATCTTCGGCTTTCACTAGTGGACCTTTAACACATTTTGCCTGCCTATTTGATGAGATTCACGAGATGGCCATACTTAACGTTCATACCGATTTGGTGCACGGTGTTACCACCTTGCATTCTAAATAAAATAGTTAAAACCTTTAAATCGGCGATAATTTTCCATTTATGAGCGGTATAGTTGATATTTCTAAGTATTTTTGTCATCACTTCGTAGGTTTCTTTAGTGTTTGTAGCATACGCGATTGGAACAGATGGTAACTTATTCTGGTTATGTAATAAAACTGCTTTCAAGCCTAGAGATAACAAATCAGATTTAATAAAACAGAAATAAATTTTTTTTTTTGGATTAAACATACTTTTACATGAACCATCAATGAAGAGTCGCCATTTGTCTGCCTTATAGTTTTGATTTAGTGCCGAAAATAATTTGGGTACATCTCCGCAATAAACAAGATTACAATAATTTTCATACGTCTTAAAACTTTCTTCAATTGACACTGTATGGTCACTCCTTCTACAAGTTGTTACACGAAAATCTTGATCCACAAAATTCCACTGTTTTAATCGTGACCCGAGAATTTCACATTGTCGTTTTGACAAATGTAAATCACGAATAAGATCGCTGAAATCTGCATCTTGCAAATCTTTTTCAATTTCAATAGCAGCTTTGCTAGTTGTGGGAACTTCATCACTTACATATGTGGCACCCTATTGTTTTGGCTAGTACCATATACTATAACCAAATACTCTTACCAATTAGTTATTAGATTCTTCAACACTAATATTAAAAAACATTTTCTTTCATTCCTTTTTATTTTTTCGTGCTTTCAACGCGCTTCATATATTAAAATTTAATAAAACATCACATAATTGTAATTTAGTTAAATAGAACCTAAAGTAAATAACTAAATACACAACCGCCTTTTTAATTTAGGGAAATCAATAATAAATTTCCCAAACTGGTGACCCCGGTGTGATTGGTGGTGATCGTAACTGTGTGATTTTTTTTTTCCTTTTTTGGAGTGCATTTCTTTTGTTGGATACCGGCCATTTTGATTTTTTTTGCAACAGCAAGTGGCGTGGTTTGAGCCGCCATATTTTTTTACAATTGTGTAACAGCTTACGATGGTCAATCCAAACGACAGTGGGACTTCCACAACAGCATCCAATGTTGGTGGACACAATATCGAAGAATCCCCACAACATATTCAACCGGCTCATAATGTTTCTGTCGTCTATGCCAGATTGCCTGTTCCTCAGATTTCTAACACTAATATTGAGGCATGGTTCACCACAATGGAGTTCTGGTTCACGGCATCGGGGATAACCGCTGACCGACAAAAGATGGCAACTGTGTTGGCAGCGCTTAGTCCAAATGTAATATCACAGTTGACCGACGTTATTGCTGCACTTCCGACCACCGAAAGGTATGAGTATATCAAAACGAATGTAATCGAGCATTTTGCAGACAGCGAGCAGCGTCGACTCAACCGACAGTTGTCTGAATTACCCCTGGGCGACAAAAAACCATCCGAATTGTATTTCGAAATGAAGCGGGTCGCCGGAAGCACTCTGAGTGATGCAGCTCTAAAGGGTCTATGGACACAACGGCTGCCGGCATTCGCTCAACCTGTGGTGGCTGCTTCTTCAGGCACTCCAGTCGAGTTTACGAAAATTGCCGATTCAATTTGTGACGCCATCGCGTCGAGCCAAGTGAATCAAGTGGCGTCTGGGCCATCAAGCGAATTAAGCGAAATTAGGGCAGCTGTCGTTCAACTCACAAAAAAATTTTTCGACTCACGCTCACGTTTAAGTAAACCAACAGTGGCGCGCAACCGATCCCAAAATCGTGCTCCGTATTCCAGCGATACGACTGGCGACGAGTGCTGGTACCATAAAAAATATGGCCGAAATGCTCAAAAGTGTCGCAGCCCTTGTAGACATAAACAACGTAAAGTGAATGTACTGTCTACAGGTACATCGCAGTGACTTAATCGGCCGGTGGAGGTTTCCGGCGAAAATTCCCCCACCAAGTGCCAAATATTTCGTCTTCAAGTCAAAGATAGTTACACAAACACAAATTTTCTTGTCGATAGTGGCGCCGATGTTTCCGTCCTGCCTCTAACTTCGAAGTCTTTTGATGTCCGTTCAGCTGCCATCACGTTATACACCGCTAACGGTTCTCCCATTAAGGTAAGTGGAGAAAAGCGTGTGAAACTTGACCTTGGTCATTTGTGGTCGCCGACGTGACTTCACCTATCATCGGTTCCGATTTTATAAAACACTTCGACCTACTTATCGATCTTCGACGTAACCGCCTTATCGACAACATCACTGGTCTTTCATCAAGTCTTACATCATCAACGTTTTGCGAAGCAGCCGTCATCAAAACTTTCGACGCAACCGATCCGTTTGCTGATATTTTAAAAAAATTTCCCGGCGTTAGAAAACTCTCGCCATATGGGTCTACGACAAAATCTTCGATTTTTCACAGAATCGAAACAACAGGTCAGCCTATTTTTTGTCGACCACGACGTTTATCTCCGGAAAAGCTCTCAGCTACTAAAAAAGAGTTTGATTTTTTAATGAAAGCTGGCATTTGCCAACCATCAAAAAGCAACTGGTCTATTCCGTTGCACTTAGTCAAAAAAAGTGACGGAACTTGGAGACCATGCGGCGACTATCGAGCCCTGAATACGCAGACGTTGCCAGATCGTTACCCTTTGCCGTATTTAACAGATTTCGCAGCAAATTTGAGAGATAAGAATTTTTTTTCTAAAATTGACCTGCAAAAAGCTTTACACCAGGTGCCGATTCATCCCGATGACGTACCGAAAACCGCCATTAGTACCCCGTTCGGCCTGTACGAGTTTAACTTTATGACGTTTGGGCTATGCAACGCCGCCCAAACGTTCCAGCGGTTAATAAATGAGGTACTACGTGGTCTGGATTTTGTTTTTCCATACATCGATGACATTTGTGTCGCTTCGTCTTCTGCTGAACAACATCGTCATGATCTTGCTGAAGTTTTTCGACGTCTTCAAGACAACCATCTCGCCATCAACCTGAAAAAATGTGAATTTGGTAAAAACGAAATAAAATTTTTGGGTCATCTGGTTAACGCTGACGGAATCCGACCTTTGCCGGAAAAGGTAGCTGCTATACGCGATTTTCCAAAACCAAAAGTGGCTCAAGAGCTTAAAAGGTTCATCGCCATGCTGAACTTTTATAGAAAATTCTTGCCACATGTAATTTCTTATCAGACGCAGCTGCAGGCGCTAATCGTTGGCAATAAAAAAACGATCGTACAGCAATAAAATGGACTCCAGACGCGGAAGGTGCTTTTGCTCGATGTAAAAACGAATTAGCCAACGCAGCACTTTTAGTACACCCCGCTGCCGAAGCCGAGTTAGCTATCTTCGTGGACGCTTCCGATACAGCTGTTGGGGAAGCTTTGCATCAAAAAATTGATGGTGATTTACAACCTCTGGCGTTTTATTCCAAAAAATTTACACCAACTCAGCAAAAATATTTAACATATGATCGCGAGCTTGCAGCAATGTACCAATCTGTGTCCAATTTCCGTTATATGATAGAAGGAAGGAGTTGTTACATTGTCACCGACCATCGTCCGCCCCGTAGAATACGTCAACTCGATTTCATCAGCCAGTTCACCACCGATATTCGCCACACGCCTGGTTTAGAAAATGCTACAGCTGACGCACTTTCTCGCATTGGTTCAATTAATCAAATCATCGACTATTCTCGCATTGCGTTGGCTCAGAAAGATGATGAAGAACTTCAACAAATGCTTCAAAGTTCAGGTACGCAAATCAATTCACTTAAATTAAAATTTTTTTCAATCCCAGGTTGCAACGACCAACTAATCTGTGACACATCGACGTCCCGTGTTCGCCCATACATCCCAAAGGAATTTCATCAACAGATATTATCAACAGTTCGTAATTTGTCACATCCAGGTGTCCGGACTACCACCAAACTGGTCACATGCAGGTTTTGTTGGCCTGGGATTCGAAAAGATTCTGCTGTTTTTGTGCGAAGCTGTTTGCAGTGCCAACGATCAAAGATTCAGCGGCATACTCGATCATCACATGTGAAGTATGATCCTCCAAAACAACGTTTCGCTCATATCAGCATAGACATCGTTGGTCCGTTTCCACTATGTGAAGGGCAACGGTACTGCCTTACGATAGTGGATCGTTTTACACGCTGGCCGGAAGCTGTTCCAATCCCAGACATGTCAGCCATCACAGTTGCAAAAGCTCTAGTGTCTCAGTGGATTTCAAGATTTGGTGTTCCAGCTCGAATAACATCTGATCGTGGTCGTCAATTCGAATCGTCAGTCTTTGCCGAGTTAATAACTGCAATCGGCGCAACACACCTTCGTACTACACTATACCACCCACAATCGAATGGTATAATCGAGAGGTGGCACCGAACGTTTAAAGCAGCGATTTTGTGTCATAATCCGGCAAGATGGATACATCATTTACCTACAATTTTGCTTGGCCTACGAGTTTCTTTCAAGCCCGATTTAAAAGCTTCGCCAGCAGAACTAGTATACGGCTCCACATTAACAATTCCCGGCGAATTTTTTGAGCAAACGAAAATTGGCGACACTGCCAGCGATTTCGTCTCCGATTTTCGAACAGCGATGCAAAAACTAACGCCAACCGATACTGCTCATCACTAACGCCAAAAATTTTAATTTCAAAAAATCTTCAAAACTCAACACACGTCTTCGTACGCAACGACTCCATTCGACCTTCACTCACTCATCCATATGATGGTCCATATTTGGTGGTGAAGCGTTTCGAAAAGTTTTTCACAATTTCAATTCAGGGTCGTCGATCGGCTTAAACCTGCTTTTATCTCACATGATGATCTCAACGACAGTTCAACTGTTCCCGAGCTACCTTCAGCTGCTTTGCAGAGCAGCTCACCTGATTTTTCTACAAATTTACAAGTTCCTAACGAGTGATCTCAACTCTAATCATACGTCAACACATTCCAGCCCAGCTGTCAGATTTTCCCCTGAAGGGCTACAGCCCAAAGCTACTACTAGTGGCAGACGGGTCACGGTTCCTTTAAGGTTCAGGTGAACCTCCTCTAGCGCGGGGAATCATGTGGCACCCTATTGTTTTGGCTAGTACCAAATACTATAACCAAATACTCTTACCAATTAGTTATTAGATTCTTCAACACAAATATTAAAAAACATTTTCTTTCATTCCTTTTTATTTTTTCGTGCTTTCAACACGCTTTATATATTAAAATTTAATAAAACATCACATAATTGGAATTTAGTTAAATAAAACCTAAAGTAATTAATTTAGGGAAATCAATAATAAATTTCCCAAACATATATCGGTTTTGTTACAGTTAAAACATTTGCGTATTTGACACTTTTGCGCGTTTTAAAAGAGTAACCTTTTGTATTGGTTTGACAAAAATAGCAATCATCTGGCTAATGATGCCAAATCATAGGTGTCGAAAAGTGTAAAGTAACTGACGGCTTTTTTAATGTTCTACAGCAATAATCACAAATAAATTCAGGTTCATACCAGCGACTAAATTTATAAGAGCGATAAAGGATTTTGTTATATATTTCCACCACTCCACCATTGTTTCTAAAATCACGTCTATGATCAATATCTACCAATAAACCACAAATATAACAAAATTTATTACGTCTGTCGCACATTTTCTATTTTTAATAAAATTTATTTATCGGGATAAATTCAAATTTAATTTTAATTGCACTTCACTATTATCAAGTGCCTAACTTTTTTATTTATTTAAGTAAACAAAAGTGATAAACAAATTAAAAAAACAATACTTTTGCATGACTTAAGCTCTCATTGCTAATTGTTGTTGTAATTCTAATTTGAGTTTAATATAACAGTGATTTACAATTTATAGTCCTCAGAGTATATCAATCACATTTATTATAGTTAGTATATATCAAAAAATATACAGTGCAAATAAAATACCACTTATGTTTAAATTCATTATTTTATATTAACTAAGAAAACCCCTCCAAAATCTTTTTTAAGAAACATTTTCAGTTTTCGGAATGTAAAGTTCCGTACAAATAATAATCTGACTCCAAGCAAAAAAAGTTTGGCAAACTCTGTTGTCCCAATTTGCTCCACATTGCATTTACAAAATTTTACCTGCTAACTTCTAGCAAAACATCACTAGACATAGAGCAAAAAAAACTAGAAAAATAATGTGCAAGCAATTATGCAAAAATTTAGGTTTAAAGACAAAATTAATAACTCTCTTAATTTTTAACGGATTTTTTAAAACAAAGTTGAATTTTACTCAGTAAAATTTCTGTATAAAATAATGCGTAGGAATATTATATTAAGAAATTTGTATTTTGCAAGAATTTTGGTTTGATACAATATTTAATAACTTAGTCATTTTTTAACGGATTTTAAAACCGTAAATTGCATTTTACTCCTAACTAAATATGCTACTAATATAAATTATAAAGCTGTACGGTTCCCGCGTAAAAATATCGCCAAAGTTAAAAATGTCGAAAAAAGTGGTAAAAAAAATGACTGGTGCAGAAATACACACATATTTTTGGATCAAAAATTAAAATCGGTTGAGAACCAACAGAGTTACCCGTTATTAAGTGCATAGAGGTCCGAAAAACCGGTTTTTTACCCGTATCTCAAAATTCTGACGTGCCTGGAAAATTTCAAATACAGATTCTTGTTCTACTCGACAATACCTACCAGAAAAATAATATGATATCCCAGGGATTTCGACTTCATTCTTTTTTGTAACACCGTGTTATCTATCTTCTGTAGCTTTCCAAATTCATCCTCCCACACCCCTGCACAATCTTCCATAGAAACATTGGTCCAATCGAACCGGATAGTTTGGGGATACTCTCTGAGATTTTTATATTGTAGAACATATCAGTCAACATTAATATCTTGTTGCACAATTAACAACAACAACATTGAAAAAACAGGTTCGTTTTTATTTTGCTTTCTTTTCTATACTGCGTTTAATGGTGAAATTAGTTTTCAGTGGCTTTACTTGATTTAAATCACTTTCGTTTGCACCACGTGTAACAAGTAAAATTAAAATTTATATAATTAAAGTATGTATAGGTATATATAAAAATATAAAAAGTTCTTGGAGTCGTAGTGCTAAAGAAGAAAGGTAAACCATCACAGTATATTGAAAGGATGAAAATCTTTGTTTTATCTGCCAATTTTAAGCTAGAGGAAGTTTTTATTAACGGGAGAATTTTGTGTCGATAAAAGTTCAGGAGGGTTGTTTAAAGGTACATGAAAACAATTAAGGTCGGTGAGTTAATTGGAAAATTTATTAAAGTGTTTTTCATGTGTTTCATCCATATATGCTACAAATATAATTCTATTAGAAAACTTTTTTGTTTCATAGGTTTGTTCACACTTGAACCTTAATTAGTTCACCGAACATGTTTGATAACAATTGCGGTTTTTGTTCTTCTGAATGAATCATGTTGAAAAATTCTTTTGTGTTTCTTTAAATTATTTATCATTTTACAGACACATAGTTAAAAAGTTTTACATTCTCTTAAAATTTTTCTCTTCCGATAAACTTCGCCCTTTATGATTAACTACATATCTTTCTCACCTCTGTTACATTAAGATACCCATTTTAAAAAATGAAAATTTCTTCTCTGACTACTTTCCAACATGGATGGAAATCTCGGTATAATCGTTTTTTTTGTTGGTACATTTTGACCGCTTTTATTTCATACGACTTAAAAATTCATGAACTGCGAATTTGTTTTTTGGTAAAAAAAATGGGGAAACAAGATCTTTTAAAGGTGAACCTAATGAAAGTTAATAAAAAGTTTTTGTAAGGCTAACAGTTATATATATATTATTTAACGTTCTGTAATGAACGTCCCTAATGTTTGAATCTCGCGTTGTATATTGGTTGGTAACAATACATTCATCTTTGTCTTTGGGTACCGCTTGTTTTATTTAGTGTTTTTATTTGCAAATGATAAGCAAAGATCATGATTGGACATGCTCAATAATGCTTTGTTTATTTGTTTCTATTGCGTACAGTTACGTAATTTAGATTAAATATTAATATAAGCAAACGTGATCTAGTTTGACCGTGTTTGTTTACTTACTCATATACGTATTATTGCTTATAAGAGATGGAGAGTACAAAATCACGATAGATCTCGTTTGTGCATGCTCAATCATGTTCATTTTCATTAAAGCTTTTTAATATTGTTTTTCAATAATGCTTTCAAAACGAACGTATAAAAAATTCTGTAATGATCTGTTCTAGAGGCAGAGTAAAAGTTGAATTCTTAATGGTTGCATCGAGCAAACGAATTTAAAATAAATAATTGACAACAATTATAAAATAACTACTAACATATATTAATTAAAAACTTTCATTAATTAAATAAATAAAACTTATTAATAAAAACTAAAATAAACTTGTTTTGAAGTTAATTTAATTAAAAGAAATAAAATCTTAAAACGAAACTGCTAACATCGAATGTATTAAATTTGGTTTATATTGATTTTTATCAACTTGTCAACAACATAAAAAGTACCAATTATTTTGTTATATGGCACAAAAATTTTTGACCAAATTCCCATCCTTATTTTTTTCTTTTCATTCCAATTATTTGTTTACATTTTGTCACTAATTGAGCTCATTCCAAATCAAAGAAAAGAAGCATTCGCGAGATACAGCAAATTTAAACGTTTTGCTTGTGTTATAGATACCGATTATAAATCCAAACATATCGTTTGCTGAAATGTAAAATAAGGATAACTTTAAATTGTTCTTAAACGTTTTCAGGGAAATAATTTAATATTATTTAAGAATTGTGATTTTTAAATTCATTGCAGTCAGTTAACTATTTATTTAATTTTAAACCTTTTCCTTCCGAGTCTCGTATAGCAATTGCAACTCTATAACGTGAGATAAATTCGTGTATAAATACACTTAAGTTTTACACTCAAATGTTGCTGTTATTACGGGAAATTTTGCTAATTTGAGCTCAGCGGTATTTTTTGCTAATCTTAGCAACACATGTCTGCTGACGTATAGTACAATGAAATTTGTAGAAAATTAGCTGCAGTAAGACTGCTTCTTCCCTGCTGTATTCCTGATATGGAGATTGTGGGCCCTTACTTGCAGAAGCTGGATCGTGCGCCGCAGTGCTAGCTCTTTTTAGTTTTAACGGTGACTCCTATGCTAATCGATGAACGGGCCGGATACGTTTTCTTGGTGCTCGGCAGTTCCGCTGAAAATGTCCACTCTACTGCAGTTATAGCATTCGGCCTTGGCTTGCTTTCTCCCTAATGCCTGCATAACTGCCTCTTTTAGTTCTGTGAGCACCTCGTTGAACCCATCTGCTAACATGGTGCTTATATCTTTTTCATAAATTACTCCGATGTTTCGCATTTTAAATTATTGCGGCTTAGCATTCACCTTTGCAGTATATTGGGGCAGCGCGAATAAGACAGTTTTAGCAAAAGTCGATTTTCGTGTAGCACACCGCGTCCGCATTTTAAATTATTGCGGCTTAGCAATCACCTTTGCAGTATATTGGGGCAGCGCGAATAAGACTGTTTTAGCAAAAGTCGATTTTCGTGTAGCACACCGCGTCCCTTAGATCAGAATCACGAATTCCACTCACAAACGCATCAATTTTCAATTTAAGACAGCTGCACCAACCGCTCAATTTCTGTTACAAAATCATGCACCGGCTCATTTGTTTTCTGCAGTCTACCTCTAAGTTTCAATCGGTAAATTTCGTTTTTCTGCATATGATTGGCACACTTTCTAGAATTTCTGCAGCATTTCCTTCTTCGTTATTCCACACATTCCTGGCAGCAACTGTCTCAAACTGGAATTTCTAGCAGTTTTTTTATTTTTTTCCATCTTTTCGATCATAGCAGCAAATATTGCGCTTAACTTCATTACCTTCTGTTTTACGGGTAATAACCTCCATTGCTTCTTTTTCATCAAATGCATAAGTCGCAATGTCAATGTTACGCCGATCGAATTCCTCTATCAGCCTCTTGTACAATTCAGTCTTATTTCCTGCTGTCGGTAGCGCCAATTTGCTCAATTCCTTCTTGAGCTATTCCACCTTAAGCTCCTCCAATTCTATATTGCATTAGCACTATTTATTTATAACAGGCACTTTAATTACACGATGTAAATATACCAAATGTTAGCCACACTTTAGTTCTTTACACTTCAGCGTTTTATTATCAACTGAACTGCTGCATCACCAAGTACCCGTATTTATATGAGTAGTCAGGTATTCTAGTTATTTCTAGTTATTACTACAATAGATTTTTTCAGCCGTCAAAGAATTTGGGTGATGAAATTTGTAGTGTTTAGAAATTTCTGTAAGAATATTTTTTGGTATAGCATTCTGGTACCTTGTCAATATTTTTGATTGTTTCTATTACTTACCCATATTGCTCAGCAAATGGCGGTTTGGGAGGGGGAGCGCTAACAAATATTAGTTTATTGTATATTAAAATAAAAAGTCAAAATATGCCCTAAAGGACACAAATATGCTCTATAAATGTAGAAATATGACCTAAAAATATGCTTTTACCTCAAAATATGCTCTTAATGCTGAAATAAGCAAAAATGTGCTCTTATGGATAAAATATGTTCTAACAAATCGATGCCATAATTCCTAAATTGTTCTGAATCGGATAAACAGTTTATCCATGGGTCCATACGACGCACAATAAAAAACATGAAATTTCATATTTGCGGTTTCCCTGATTATTATTATTATTTAATTATACTGTATTGCGTTATTTTCCTTAGTAACAGTATTATTTTAACAAAGATGCGTTAAAGCCAAACAAAAAAATATATAATACTTAACACCCAGCCGTTATGTTATTAGCTAAAGCACAATTGTTCTTTTTTTTAAATTATTTTATTATATTTGAGTTCTATTATAATATTTAACTCGCCGTTATGATTTAAAGTAAAGCACAATTGTTACTTTATTTTAATTATTTAATAATATTTTAATGAGTTGTTTTCCTCCGTAACAGTCCTTTTTTATTTTAGTTGCGTTGAAGCCACAAAAAAAAACAGTAAAGAAAACATTAAACCCGTTTATTAGAGTCTCTGTCTCAAGCCGTTATGTTTTCTTTTGGATATGTTGAAAAAAAACAACAATCGTAACAAAAAAACATTATTCCAAAAGAACGACAATAACTCTGCCGCGACTCGTCTAAATTAAAATTCAATATATGTATACCTATACCATAGATATTATTTTATTTTTGCGATAAGTCAGTAAGGAGTTTTGTGTAATCTATAGACTGAATTAAATAAATAAATAAATCCCGTGTCTTACGCAAGGAAAAAAATTGTGCGCTTAAGTCTTAGTCTCGTGTGTGATGGCTCTTTCACACTATAGTCCAAAATTCCAACAACAACGATAACCATTCGGTTTTTAGTACTCGTTTGACAGCTGTTACTTCTGACAACACTGGTATACCTTGTGAACAAAACATGGAGATAAGCACATGGTAAGTGTGATTTTTATTTCTTTAGAATTAAGAAAAAATACAGGTTTTGGTGCGTCTGGGATGGCGTATTGTGATATTTTTTCTAACATGCATTGAAGATTTCTTGTAGTCTAGACTGGCGAAAAAAAAAATCGCATATTTTTATTGCCGGCGATATATGTCGCAATAATTCTCCTGCAGCATTCGTTGGCAATTATTGCTAGATGTAATAGAAAAGTGATAGAAAAACAATAAAAAAATATTGTATTTAAAAGAATTAAATATATTAAACTATAAGTAAAAAAAAAGAAAAACATAACAATTTGTTCATTTTACAAGTATATTTACAAATAATCATAAGAACCTTCTTCCTTGAAATTTTTTAAAATATGGAAACACAAATACGTGTTCTCATACCCTTAACATAAACTCGGCAATTAGCAATTTTGTGCCGTTATTCTGCCGGGAGTTAAATATATAGACCTCCGTGAAGTTAGCGACTCGCTACCTTTTTTTCGTATATAACCGGGTGACTCCAAGAACATAATTTTTGCATTCAATATAATTTTTTTCAACTATTAGCGACGTCGTTAGCTTTTTGAATCATATAGTACTATTTTTAAGAACGGCAATACTTTCCGTCGCTAATTAAAAAAAAAAAACAAGAAAAAAAGGGCTAAATTCGGCTGTGCCGAATCTTTGAATACCCTCCACCAATATCCTAAAAAGATGTTCTCTTCTGTTTTTGATACAAATAATATAAAAAAACTTTTGAATTGAAATTATGCAGGAGAAAAAATTTTTTGAGGTGAAAAACTTTTTTAGATGTGAAAAGAACTTTTTTGTTGGAAAAAAAATTTAGAGGTGAACAAATTTTTTGTGGTGAAAAAAAATTTTAGTGGTTAAAAAATGTTTGAGATGAATACAAAATACAAATGGAATAAAAAAAATACTATTTTCCTCTATTAAAATTTCTTTTTTGACATAAAAATGTGAAACAAATGCTTTTATTACGTCAAACATTTGAAAAATTGACTTTAAAATTATGTAATAAGTCTACTAGCAACGTCTGAATGCATTATAATTTAAAGTATGTAGTTAATTTAATATTTTTGGTAAATAAGTTTATTGATAGCCTAATCCAAGAACTTTGGAACCGTTCCTCCAAGAAAAACTACTGCCAATTGGAGAAGTTCCTTGTAATCGTCCCGTGGTTGCTTTTCTTCAAGACTTTTTTTTTTAAATATATGATGTCTACATGAAAAATATATGAGATCTTTTTCTAATGTTTGCTCTAAAAGTACACATGCGCCTTGTATTCGTCCTTAGTTGGATGCTGTAGTATCACAGCATATCGACGTCCCACTCTTTTAGCAAATCATAGACATCTATGGCTTGTTGCTTGCCTGTGCCCGAACTAATTGCTGCAATACCAATTAACAACTCAGTTCCTTTAAAAGAAATAACTACAGGCAACCGATTAATGTGCTCTTTACCCATTAATGACGGCATAATTTCACCATCCCAATGAACAGTTATTGTTGTAATTTATTTATCTTTAAATTTATCCCGACTTTTTTGTTTTGTTTCATATCGAATTTGTGTGCGTGCGGCATCGTCGAATTGAAATTATTATTTTTACTAAATCATTTACGTCGTGTTTTAAAACTTCAGCAGTTCCTATAAGGATTCGTACTGCATCACGATTACTTATTTTGCATTTATCTAATACTTGTATTAGTTTTGGTGTAATAAAATGATGTTGACCTCGTTTTTTGTTGAATGGCTCCAACCTGGTTCATTCTTTGGGTCTTCGGAGTCCAAATTTTCGTACTCTTCTGTAAAAATTGTTTTAAAAATATATCAATTAAATATAAGATAATTTCACATTTATGAAATGTAAAGAATGACACTTTTATGAAATCTTTATATCCATCAAAATTGTATAATGCATTCCAAAGATCCGTAACCTGTTAACTGGGTTTGCATTTTGTAAAATGAATAAACCAGTTAACAGGTTAAGTAGTCACTACTTATTTTTAAATACTAAACTTATTATATTAGCACCATACTACCCCTCGTATATTTTATTTCGGGAATCGCAGATAATAACAAAAATTTTTAAATGAAAACGGCTTTATTGTTTTTTGAAATATTCCCCTTGCTGTTCGTATACTTTTGCGTTTGTTCAAACCATTTGTCATTGCAGTTTTTCCATTCCACCTGAGACATCTTCAAAACATGGTTTATGAACGCTTCAACTGCTTCTTCGGCTCTCGTAAATCGTTGACCACGAAGAAGCCATTGGTGCCAAACCAGGACTATATGGAGGATGAGTCTTCAATTCGATGTTTTGACTGCTTAAAAATTCACCTATTTGACGAGATGTATAAGAGCTCGCATTGTCATGAGAATGATTCGTCTTCGGTGGTTGGTTTTACGAATTTCTCCAAAGACTTCCGGAAAACAAATGGTCGTGCTTAAGCGGAACAGTGGCCACATGACCCATTCGGTCGAAGGAACAGGCGACCATTTGCTTCGCTGTGCTTCCTCCATGAACAACTTTTTTGGATTTAGCTCGTCTTTGAATACCCACACAGTCTATTGCTGTTTTGTTTCCGGCTCATACGCATATATCCATGATTCTTCACCTGTCACGATTTTATACACGTTTTTTGAAACACCACGGTCAAACTTTTTAATCATTTCCTTTCACCAACCGGCGCGAGCCTTTTTCAGCGATTGATAAATTATGGAGTATCCATCGAGAACAATTTTTTTTTACAACTAAGTGTTCATGCAAAATCGAATGTATTGAAGTGGAACTAATGTGCAAGGATACCTCAATCTCACAATCAGTGTTGCCGTTTTTGGTTATTTATAACCAAAATTGGTTATTTTTCTTCCCAATGTGGAGATGTGAACCTTTTTTCATTTTGGTAACTTTTTTGACAATCAAAAATATGAATTGTTTTTTTTTGTGTTTTTAAATTTTATTTAACAGTAAAAATTTTAATATACGCGTTTTTATTACGTTGATTTGAAAACACTGTTATTTTTTTTTATAAAAATATGTAGTTCGTTGTACAAAATATGTTAAACAGCTCTGGATTACCAACATATGCATGACTGTTTTAATTGGCGGCATTCTAACGATGAGAGCAAGGATTCTGAATTGAACAATTGCTAAGTAAACTTAAGTGTTGGTGGTAAAAAAGCAAAAACATTAAATAAATGCACAATGTATTTTACATGTTTGATTGTATGTGAATTCAAGAAAAATTTGTAACTTTACAAGAAACATTTTTACGAACTCTCCACCACATACGGAATCATGAATGCGGATTGTGCGACACGTTTACGTCCGTAAAACACGGGTTTTCGAAAACACTACGTTTTTACTCCGATTGCTGTAACCGTTTCCGTGCCTTTAAGACGGACTTCACCGTTTTTCATCAGTTGAATCCATAAGAAACGGTGTTGTTTATTGCTTTTATAAAAATATAAATATGCAGCCAAATATAATAGAATATATATCTAAAATCGAGCAACCCTTCTGTTAAATTTAAAATTGCATGAATGCAAACTAAGGTGCAGAACTAGTGACTTGAAGTGCTTTTATGCGGCTTATCGAAAGGTACTTTTAACATTTTAAATATTATCAGCTAAACATAAACTAATATGTTTTTTTTTTTATTTCTATTAAGTATTAAACTTTATAAAGGGTCAAAATCAAAACGTGGTAATGGATGATAATTGCTTTCTTCCAATGTTTTCTTTGTGTTGTTCATTATTTTTTTAACGAACGAAAAGGCTCAAGTATTAGCTGATCATTTTTACAGAACTTTCTCTAATGAAATGGACAAACAAAATATTACTCTGCCAAATATCATTTTATCCACAAACTGCCACATCAAAAACGTTTCTCTACATGAAGTTAAAACTACTATTAAAACAAGAAAAAATCCCCTGGCTATGACAGAGTAACGGGCAAACTATTAAAAGAACTACCAATGAAGGGACTTATCTACATAAGAAATATCTTTAACGTTATAATAGCAATGAAATATTTTCCTAAAGTATGGAAAGTTGCAGAAATAATCGCTATTGCAAAGCCCAACAAGCACGCCACAAGGGCTACTTCATACAGGCCAATAAGTCTATTACCACTTTTATCTAAATTATTCGAAAAACTTATTTTTGATCGACTAGAACCAATACTTATAGAAAGAAATCTTATACCAGCGCATCAGTTTGGTTTTAGACACATGCACTCTACGATCCAACAAATACATAGAGTAACTAACAAAATCTCATCTGAAATTGATAAGAAAAATTTTTGCGTGGCCACATATCTTGATGTAGCGAAAGCGTTTGACAGTGTGTGGCATGCTGGCCTACTTTATAAATTGAAAAAAAAATCTGCCAATGGACTTTTTTCTTATTCTACAAAGTTATTTAAGTGACAGGCACTTTTGTGTTAAATATAAAGATGAATGCTCAAGCATAATTAAAATGGAAGCGGGAGTTCCGCAAGGTAGTGTCATTGGCCCTATCCTATACCTTCTGTACACAGCAGACATTCCTACTCCAACAAGAAACACAGATATGATTGCAACATTTGCAGACGACACTATCCTTTTGTCATCAAATAAATATATAACTTTGGCCATATCAAACCTTCAACAATTGCTGGACAATACTCTAAACTGGTTTAAAACCTGGGGTATTTTAGTAAATAGTGAAAAAACAGTACAAGTGACTTACACAAATAGGAAGATAAGTGATCATCAAGCAATTACGATAAACAACACTCCGATTCAAAATGATAATAAAGCTAAATATCTTGGCATGATAATCGACTCTAAATTAATCTGGAAAGATCATATCATCCGTAAAAAAAACGAAGTAAAGTACAAATTTGGACAACTTTACTGGCTCTTAGGAAAGGATTCAACTTTATCCTTACAAAACAAATTGCTTATATACACAACAATAATAGCTCCTATTTGGAAATATGGCGCAGAGCTCTGGGGTACTGCAAGCAACTCTAATATAAAAATCATCCAACGAGTTCAATCAAAAATACTGAGAACTATTATAAACGCCGAATGGTACATATCCAATGAAAATATACATCGTGATCTTAACGTCAGCACAGTCCAAGAAGTCATAAGGAATTCCAGCTTAAAACATACATTTAAACTTACAACTCATTCTAACAATGAAATAAGACAACTTCCCTATAACGAGCTCTCAGGTTCAAGAAAACTTAAGCGATGCACTCCATCGGAGCTATTTGTCCGATTCTTATAAATTGATAATTTGGCAAAAAAATATATTTTATATAACACTAGGTCACAAATAACAAACTTTTGTCTGTTATTTGTTTCTAGCATACTTTTTCTCATGGATTTGGACCTACTGAACACGAAAATGAATTTTAAAAATTTTTCTGTCGATTGGTTTGCGAGATACAAATTTTTTAATTTTTTTTTTTTAATTTTTGGAGGTACACTTACTATTTTGAGCATATCTTTAGTCTTCTTTGACCTATTTTATCCTACTACTACTCAAATTAAAGACAATTGAGCCGTCTACAACTTATTCTCAGAAAATTTTCAAATCGGGTTAGTAGTTTTGATGTTGGCGGCTTAAAAAGGTTAAAAAACTGCGTTTTTTTAGTAAAAATGTGGCTGAAAAATTCATATAAAAATTCATATAAAATGTAAAACGCGATGTTAACAGCGATTTTAATTTTTTTACGTATAGCTGACACTTTTCCAAAGAAAATAAGCCCTTACTTAACAAAATCTGATGACAAATGGCCGACTTATTATTTTTTTGGTAAACGACCGAAATTCCGCTATTTCACGATTTTTTGATTTTCATTATTTGCACAGCTTACCTACCCAACGCAAACGAATAAATACATTTGAACTTAATTTAAAATAAACAAATTAGTCTTCGTATATTATTTTTTAATTTATTTACAGCACTACATGCTCAATGTATCGCACAATCCGCTAAACTAACGAAATTAAACTAACTAATTAAATTAAGCAAATCAACGCACAAAAAAATGAGTAAAAACAAAGATATAAGTGTACATTTTATGCCATGTGGAAAAACTGCTGACTTCTTCTTTGTTTTTTGTATTCGCTGCAATCGGTCTCACGTATTAGGGTCCAAATATAGTCACCCATCATAGCCGTGTCATAGTTGCCCTGATAGCGTCGTTCCATAGCCTTCAATTCCTGATGAAAGCGCTCGCCGTGTTCGTCGCTCACGTCTCCTAAATTCTCAGGGAAAAAATCCAAATGAGAATCCAGAAAGTGTATTTTAAGTGACATGTGCACTCCCATGGCTTCATAGTTCTTTACCAGATCCTCAACTATGTCCTTATAATTCGGGCTTTTGTTGTTTCCTAAAAAGTTTTCCACAACAAGCCTGAAGGAATTCCATGCTGCGGCTTCGATGGGTGATAACAGCTTTGGGAATTTTTCATCTTTCAACATTTTTTTTATCTCGGGTCCTGCGAAGACTCCTTCTTTAATTTTTGCCAGCGAAAGGTAAGGGAAAATTGACCGTAAATAGGCAAAAGCTTCACCTTCTTTGTCTAATTTTTTGGCAAAATTTTTAATCAAACCCAATTTTATGTGCAGCGGCGGAAGTATTATATTTTCACGGTTCTCTATTAGTGGTTTGCGCTGAACATTCGCTTCTCCAACTGCAGGTTTCGTTCGTACCGGCCATTTTTTTTATATAATGCTGATCATCAGCGCGGCTATTCCAAAGGCACAGAAAACAGCAATGTCGCGTATAGCCTCCTTGGAGTCCACACAGAATGGCCACAACTTTAAGGTCGGCGCATATTTTCCAATTGTATTTCCTATACTCTATGCATTTCAGCAAAATGTCCATAGTTTCATAGTTCTCCTTTGAATGAACCGCATGAGCAATAGGAACAGATGGCTTTTCATTCCCATTATGTAAGAGAACTGCCTTCAAGCTCTCTTTGTTGCTGTCAATAAACAACCTCCATTCGTTGGGGTTGTGAATTTGGTGAAGCTCTTGGAACAAGCCTGAAATGTCGCTGCAAAAACATATTTGGTCTTTCTTTGTATAAAATTTTGCATACTCCTTGTGACGGTTTCTGTACGCTGATACTTTCACTTCTGAAGCCGCAAATCCACACTGTATCATCCGAGACGCAAAAAGTTCGGATTTCTCCTTAGTGAGACCAAAATCGCGCACCCAATCGTTTAGTTCGGCCTGTGACAGTAATTTTCGCTTTGCACCCGGCTCAAATTCGCTTGCATTTGACTCAGACTCTTCTTCTGACGATTCTGCTTTTTGAAGAGATGCACCAGGGCACACTGGATATGGCACATCATGCGAATGTGGTACTGGAAGCGCAAACGATCCCACTTGAGCGTAGTTCCATTTAAAAAATCTTCCTACCCCACTGTTTGTGGTGAGGCAAAAATAACAGTCTGTGGAATGGCATAGCGGCTTTTTTCACATCATTGGTGTATCGAATTTCATATGGCGGCTAAAATTAAAATAAATTACTATATTCGCTATGTATAATGTGTTTAAATAAAAATTCTTACCTTCCGCCAGCTGCCCAGTTGGTTAAGATTATATAGCAAAGATCACACAGCGACTTAGGTGTCCATGGTTCTGTGATATTTGGTGAAATACCAAAATAATTCAAATAGTGCAATTGTACTGCTGGAGTAAACTTGTGTGCGTGATTTTTTTTTATAAACTGGCCACAAACATTGCAGAAATTGTCTGGATCGTCAAACACTCGAACACACGTAGTCTTTTACTCATTGTCTTCCTTGCGTTTTCTAAATATTAACTTCTTTACACTTTCACAGACAGTTTTGAAATGCAATTGATAACCGTGTCTCCTTATGTTTAAATATGTATGAGCATGTAGTGCTGTAAATAAATTAAAAAAAAATATACGAAGACTACTTTGTTTATTTTAAATTAAGTTCAAATGTATTTATTCGTTTGCGTTGGGTAGGTAAGCTGTGCAAATAATGAAAATCAAAAAATCGTGAAATAGCGGAATTTCGGTCGTTTACCAAAAAAATAATAAGTCGGCCATTTGTCATCAGATTTTGTTAAGTAAGGGCTTATTTTCTTTAGAAAAGTGTCAGCTATACGTAAAAAAATTAAAATCGCTGTTAACATCGCGTTTTACATTTTATATGAATTTTTATATGAATTTTTCAGCCACATTTTTACTAAAAAAACGCAGTTTTTTAACCTTTTTAAGCCGCCAACATCAAAACTGCTAACCCGATTTGAAAATTTTCTGAGAATAAGTTGTAGACGGCTCAATTGTCTTTAATTTGAGTAGTAGTAGGATAAAATAGGTCAAAGAAGACTAAAGATATGCTCAAAATAGTAAGTGTACCTCCAAAAATTAAAAAAAAAAAATTAAAAAATTTGTATCTCGCAAACCAATCGACAGAAAAATTTTTAAAATTCATTTTCGTGTTCAGTAGGTCCAAATCCATGAGAAAAAGTATGCTAGAACCAAATAACAAAATGGCTGTTGCCTAGTGTAATTTAATATAAATGTTTACTTACACTAAATATAAGTTATCTTAAGTGTTGAATTAAGTTAATTTATACCCAAACCTCAAAACTAATCACTAATTGTCATATAAACCAGGTGTAAATAAAATGGGATGTTAAAAAAAAAAAAAAACTTTTCTTAAAAATTTTGGTTACAAAAAATTTTTGTCCGTGGCAACACTGCTCACAATATATCATATGACGATCTTGCATTATCAGTTCACGCACTGCATCGATGTTTTGTGATACAACAACCTATTTTTGACGACCTTCACAAGCGATATAATGTGGTTTTTGATGGTGCTTTATCGCCATGCAAAGAACTGAGTTCATCGACATATTCTTGATAAGATAATCCACGTCGAAAGTTGTGAAAAATATTTCAATGAAAACCTTAAAATTCCTATTTTTTGCCAAATTGATTTTCTTAACTCACTGTAATTAAAACAAATAACACTTGTAAATCAAAACGTTGTGAGTACGTTTATGCTAAAGAATGTCAAACTTTATTATGGTGTTGCCAGATTAGTGTTGCCAGTTCCCAGAATGTAAATAGTACCCCTCGTACAATTGGTGGTAACGACATGGTAATGGGTAATACATCATTATTGGTTAAAAAGTTCAATTTTATTTAGTAAGTGAAATACTTTTTCGAGTGCTTACCAAGGTTTTGCTGGAAACTTGAAAACCCACAGTAATTCTGTTACGTACTTTCCCAAACGGATGCACATTTCTCACTCATGCGACGCTCTTTTTCTTTTCGGTGTTTTTCTTTCTTCTCTTTTTGCTAAGACGAAATCACTGCCTACCATTGCACCAGGTTCCTTTTTTTTGATTTAATAAAAATATCTTATCTTCCTCGATATTAATCATATCTAGATCATAGGCATTAGCAACGTCAAACAAATCATCAAATTTGTCTAAGAAAACTTTCTCTTGTTTTTCCTGTATAAATGTTCGGCGGTTACAATTTTTCTGCAATTTCATCCATTAAATGTATAAACTCTCAACTTTTGTAACACATTTGACAAAAGCTCTAATTGGAATATGTGCTTTATTCTATAAAACCTCTATTTCGTAGTTCTAGCATAATACATGCAAAACTTGGGCATTGAATGGCAATTTTACACCGATAGTTTGACTCTCGTCATGATGAGCAGATATAACTTTTCTCGTCCTCTTGTATTATTTTTTTCTTTTATTTCTTCAACTTTCTTACTTTTATATTCGCTTTAATATTCACTTTATCCTTTTTTTCACTTTAATTTTCATAAATGAGTAAGTAAGATGTTTTTCGGGTGTTTAGAAAAATAGTTAATAACTCCCCCAGAAGCTGTTGGTTTTTGATACCAATCTATTAATAAACTCTCACCCTTTCTTATTATCAATGTATCTAAATAAGGAATTTTAGAATTACATTATTTCTCAATATTGTAATGACGATATAAAACTTACGATTGAGAAAGAATGTAATTCTTAAATTCCTTATTTAGATACATTGATAATAAGAAAGGGCTCTCACCCTATTAATAGATTGGTATCAGAAACCAACAGCTTCTGGGAGAGTTATTAACTATTTTTCTAAACACCCGAAAAGAATCATACTTAATACGGCTAGGAATTTGATTGAAAGGATATTAAAGATTAGCGATACAAAATTTTATAAAACTAATATAGAAAAGATTAAAAATATTTTGTTAAATAATAATTACCCAATTCAATTAATCTGTAGATTGATAAGACAATGTAAAAAACAGAATAATTTAGTTACGAGGACGGTTACTGAACCTAATATTTATAAATCTCTAACTTATTTTCCTCTTATATCTGAAAGATTAGAAAAATCGAAAATTTATGATAATAAGAAATATATAGTAGCACATAGAACATATTACACATTAGGTAGATTACACAGTGACGGAATATTCAACTTTTTGACTCCAAACAAAAAAACACTTATCCCAGCCGAAAGTACTCGATGAGAGGAGAAAAGTAATTTTTTCGCCAAATTCGATTTTGAGCACTTTTTTGCAATTTTCTTCTATTTTTCGCATGGCCATAGCTCGAAAAATGCTGTGAATTTTTTTTGCAGTCTTCAGCAAAGTTGTAGCTCTTGACTCGGCCAACAAAAATGCTGAATATATTAAGTCGGAAAAATTTCATCTTCATGCTCAAAACCCCAAAAATGTCGAAAAAATTACCACTTTTTTCACCGTTTTTTCCGTTTTTCGACTACAGCTCTTGAACTATTGAAAATTTTACCAAACAATCAAGGGAAGAAATGTAGCCTATAAACGATCACTCCTTGACAAACATTTTTGCAATTTTTTTTTTATTTTAATTTTTTGTATACGAAACAACAAAATAAATGCGTATTTGTCAAAATCGTTGTTGTTATTTTTTTTAACGAAAGAACAAAGTAAATGTATATACTAATGTTTGTCAAGTTGTTGTTACATGTTGGACTTTGGACTAGAAGTTGTTGATATTTTTGATTTTGTTTTGTTTGTACCGTTTGTCAGAAAACGCATATGGTAAATTTTTGATTTTTGGATCGAAAATATAAATAGATAAAGTGAAAATAAAAAATAAAACTGCCACGATTTCAATTTATACAATAAAATTAATTACGTCATTCTACTTTTTTTATATAAGTGATTGAATTGAGTGATTGAAAATGGAAAGATGCTCGAAATTAGATAGTTTATGTTACGTTTGTGGTAAACTAGAGCCAAAACATGGAAAAAAAGATCGGGAAAATTTATATTCTAATGATTTTAAACTCGCATATAAACTCTATTTCGGTGAAGAGGATACAAGTGGTGACGAACATACGTCAAATACGGTGTGTTCATTATGTTATGGCAATCTCTTGGGGTGGTTGCATCAAAGAAATGTATGTTTACGGTATGCCAAGCCAATGCTGTGGGTAAGAAATACGTTCGGGGTACATGATCCAGACAAGTGCTACGCTTGCGTAAATTTTACCAAAGAAATGACTAGAAAAAAACGCGGAGCAAAAGTATATAATGCCTCTGACTCCGCTGCATTACCAATACCGATGCCCGATGATGCCGAAGTACCAAAACCACCGAGTCCGAGTATGCTGTCAATGATGTCATCAAAAAGTGGAAACACCAACTATGGTCACTTCGATCCGGATTTTTTCCCTGAAATCGCAGATGATGCAGCAAAGCCACTAGCACAAGAAGAAATCGATTTCCTCGTGGCCAAATTTCGTTTTTCGCAGCGTGATGCCGAATTTTTCACCACATTTATGAAGCGCAGAAAGCTCACACAGAAAAACGTTATCGCCAGCGGATACCGTAAACGCCAAGCTGAGTTCCAAACACTATACGACGTCAATGATTTGAATACGTTCACATATTGCAACGACATAAAAGCCTTAGTGAACAAAATGGGTATGGAATATAATGCTGCCGACTGGAGATTATTTATAGATGGCTCCACGTTAAGTTTGAAGGCCGTATTATTACATGTTACAAATAAAATGCCATCCATCCCGTTGGCATTCGGAACGGATATGAAGGAATGTTATGAAGTCATAGCAGATATATTGGACAAAATCAAATATACGCAGCATAACTGGAAAATTTGCTGCGACTTAAAAGTAGTAAATATTTTGCAAGGTGTCATTGAAAAAGGCGGCTTCCCGAAATTCTTCTGCTTCTACTGCACATGGGATTCGCGGTATAAACATGACCACTATAAGGCCACACATTGGGTGAAAAGAGATCTGAAGAATCAAAAGCATTTGAATTTGTTCAACAAACAGTTAATTGAGAATATTGATAATATTTTGCTACCACCACTACATATAAAATTGGGCATCGTGAAAAAGTTTATCGAAGTGGCCGTCAAAGGCAACGATCAGATTTTCGATTGCTTGAAACGAATATTTCCGAAACTAAGCTATGATAAAATTACTGCAGGTATTGTATTTCATTTTTTAGCATTAATGTTGATTCACTTCGCTATATTCGCACTGTTTTTTATGTATGTTACTTGTTGTTTTTTCTCATTTTTTATACAGGTGTGTTAAATGGACCAGACATCCGCAAACTCATTAAAAGTGAAGCTTTCACGCAAGTATTGTCTGCCAAAAAACTTGAGGCTTGGATTGCAATAAAAGCAGTTATTCAAGATGTTTTGGGTAAAAACCGCGTGGACAATGAGAAAACAACGCAATTGGTGAAGAATATGATCACTGCCTTTGATTCCATTCATGCATCGATGACATTAAAACTCCATTTTATGCACCATCATATGGACGTGTTCCTGAAACAACTGCCCACAGAATCAGACGAGCAGGCTGAACGATTCCACCAGGTAACCATGCCGATGGAAAGACGTTTCAAAGGTAAGAAAATCGACAAAATGATTGCTGAAGTATGCTGGTGGTCTCAAAAGATATCACGATTCGAGCACGAGTTGACGGAGGATGATAAAGAAGGACATACAGAAGAAGATGTACCGTTATTCACTCCACAAACTGGAAATGACGCAGAAGATATCGCCGTGGCTATTTTAAGCTCAGAATCAGACGACGAATCAAACCAATCAAGCGAACCAGATGCAAAGAAATCTCGGCCTTCCACTTCTGGAACGTCAACTGTCAAATCATCAACTTCGCGCCAGACAGCCCAAATGGACATCGACGATACTGATTAACAAAAAAAAAAATACAAATTAATACCCGTTTGAAGCCTTTTTTTATACTTTTTTCATACTCTTTCACATATTTTCATGTTTTTCACTTAAATCAGAAAATTCAATACTAAATTGCAAAAAAAAAATACATGTGCCTTTTTTAAACTTTTGCTCAATAAAAACAATAAAATCAAAAAAAATGAAAATTAATCACATTTGTATGGCAAAATCCGTATCAAGGAGTGGTCGTATGAAGTTACTATGTACTGGAAAGTTGTTCATAATTTTATAGGCTACATCTTCCCTTGATTGTTTGGTAAAATTTTCAATAGTTCAAGAGCTGTAGTTGAAAAACGGAAAAAAACGGTGAAAAAAGTGGTAATTTTTTCGACATTTTTGGGGTTTTGAGCATGAAGATGAAATTTTTCCGACTTAATATATTCACCATTTTTGTTGGCCGAGTCAAGAGCTACAACTTTGCTGAAGACTGCAAAAAAAAAATTCACAGCATTCTTCGAGCTATGGCCATGCGAAAAATAGAAGAAAATTGCAAAAAAGTGCTCAAAATCGAATTTGGCGAAAAAACTATAGAGGCTCATAAAAAACGAACGGCAACCAATCTAGCAAAATCCAGAAATTACTTTTCTCCTCTCATCGAGTACTTTCGGCTGGGATAAGTGTTTTTTTGTTTGGAATTTTTGTGTTGTATTGTGTTATTTAGCAAAACGAAAGATAAAATAGATAAATCTGAAATGTCCAATTTAGTTTATAAAATACCTTGTAGTGGAAATGATAATGAGAATTGTAGTAATGTATATGTAGGTACAACAAAGAATAAATTAAAAACAGGAATTGCAGGACACAGATCTACACAGACAACAGCATTAACATTACATTGCACGAATTTTAATCATTATCCTGATTTTGATAGAACGTCAATTTTAAACACGGAAAATAATTACAGACGCATATATGTTAGAAATTTTACAAATTATGAAAGTACCATCTACACAACGAATTAATTATAAAACAGACATAGCAAATATTGCACAAAATTACAGACATTTAGTTAATAAAAACTAGGATAAATATTATTATGTTAAATAACATGTATATAAAATATTTTTGTTCATGTAATATTTTAATTTTTCAAATATTGTTATTTTTGTTTTCTGTGATATTTTTATTTTTTAATATTGACAAAAAAATTTACCGCCTTTTTTAAAAAAATTGTTATATATAAATATTTCAGTTTATAATTTTAATTTATTAATTATAAAAAAGACAATTTCCCCTAAAAAAGTCACCCAATGTGGTGACGAAATATTGGGATAAATAAATATTTATAATTAAATTTCTTATAAATAAAGGATCTTTAGCTCGATAAGGAATATTGAATGAATAGAGAAGATCGAAGAAAACTAAAATAATTATAGAGTAATAAAATTTTAAATGAACTAGAAATTGACAAAAATATTATTTAATTATTAAGATAAAGAATAATGTCTCTTTTAATAGTATCTAAGCTCTTATAAAAATCAAAGATATGATAAAATTGATTAAATTCGATACAAATACGGCGAAAATGATCAGAGTTAGCATAATTTGTAGAAAAGTATTTAACAATAAAATATAGATAGTATTTTTATAAGCGATGTGTAATATTTATGTTGAGTTTGCTAACTAGTAAATCTGAATGTAAATCTCCCTTAATCAAGTTTATTAAAAAAGTTACATTTAACATTAGGGAGCTTTATAAGCGCAAGACGGCTTTTGTAGGGAGGTAAATGCGCAGAAGGATTCCAACGGATTCAATAGAATTAGAGTGTACGTTGTAGAAAGGATTCCAGACAACAGAACCATATTCAAGAATTGGTCTCACTAGAGTAGTAAACAGCTTTTTTGTAATGTAAGGATCAGAAAATTCTTTTGTCCAGCGTTTGATAAACCCCAATACACCAACTGCCTTATTAATTGTCTTAGTAATATGATTTCGGAAATCCAAACGTCTATCCAATAAAACACCAAGATCATTAAATGTTTCAACCATCTCTAGCCGCATACCATTCATCATGTACAAACCATTTACAGGAAGAGATCTTGAAAACACCATATATTTGCATTTTTTACGTTAAGGTCCATTAGGTTCAAATTACACCATGTAGTAAAATTATTAATATCGATTTGAAATAACACAAAAGCGGACCTAAATGACTACCTTGAGGAACGCAAGATGTGACATTGATAACATTAGATTGTACAGTATGAAATTTAACACACTGTTTAAAGGTTTTTAGGTAGAAACCAAACCATTTAAGAAGCGTCAAACTGAAACCAATACGGTCTTACTTATAAAGTAATAAGTCATGGCTTACTCTATCAAAGGCTTTACTGAAATCAGTATAAAAAACATCAGTTTGTTTGCCATTAAAAAAAACCATCATTGACTAATGTTGTAAGTTCCAGTAAATTGGTAATTGTTGAGCAGGATTTACGAAAACGCTTGATATGATAATGCCTCAGTTATCAATTTCTCAAATAATTTTGGAATCAAACTTAATTCAGCAATTCCTCTATAATTTGATACTACGGATTTACTTCCAGACTTAAAAATTTAAGTTATAAAGGATTTCTTCCAAACATCAGGAAAATATGCCAGTCTATTTAAATTATTATAGAGAAATGTTAGAGGAATGTATAGAAGATCAGCGCAACGTTTTACCACACAATTTGGGACTCCATCAGGCCCCGCAGCATACGACCAGTTTAGTTTTAACAAGTTGCTTAGAACAGTTGTTCATTAATAAATGAAATATTTATAGATGATTCAGGTATAATGAATGGATATTGAGAAGTGTTGTTGAATTTAGTTGTGGAGTATGTTGAAGCAAAAAAAATCAGCAAACATATTACTGATAGAGATATCATCTGATGCTTTGATGTTATCTTATATCATTAAGGATGGAAAACCAATGCAGCGTCGTTTAGAATTAACAAACTTTTACATAGTTCGTGTAGTTGATTAATGATCCATGTTCTTTATAGTTCTTAAACAGCTTAGTTTTTTTATTTTTTAGGCGAGAAAGAAATTTTGTGTTCCAAGGAGGACCAGTAGTTTTTTTTTTGAAAAAATCTTTGGAACAGATTTAGTAAAACAGTTGTATGTAACTTTATAGAATGACTTCAGCATCAGATCCAGATTATCATTACATAAAGCAAAAAAATAACTTCAGTTGATTTGTGACAAAGCAGAAGTGAGTGCATTGTAATTGGTTCTTTTAAAGCAAAGCTCCTTAATATGTTTCTCAACATTACTGCAAGCTGTATAAGAAAATAAACAGGTAATTTCTAATGTTGGATGATACTGATCTTCAGGAAATGATATAGGCGATGCTCTTGAAATACAGAATTCGTTGGGTTCACTAACGAAAACACGATCCAGTAATTTACCAAACTTATCGACAACATTATTAATTTGGAAAAGGCAATTGGAAGATGTTAGCAGAGTTAAAAAAATCGTGGTGTTTTCTATTCAGTAACAACTTTGAGACTTAATAAAATATTTTTATTTTGATTAAACAGAAATACAATTCAAAGAAAACTATTCTATAATTTTATAAAACAGAACAAGTGTTTAATTCAATACAGTGTGAATAAATAATTATTGCATGGAAACAAACCAAATATCAACACTTCCACTTTTGTTTCAATAATTATTCATCCATTTACACTAAATAACATTTACCAATTTCTTAATTTTGTTAAACTGATGCTTTAAGAGCGGCTTTGTGAAAATATCGACCAGTTGTTCCGAGGTTGGCACATATTTCAGTTGGAATCCTTTGTTTTCATCTACTTCACGAATAAAATGAAACTTCACCTCAATATGCTTAGTGCGTTTGTGCAACTGCGGATTCTTGACAAGTTTAATGGCACTCTGATTATCCAAACATAAAATAGGACATTGAAGATTATCACCCATTAAATCACGTAATAAACGTTGAACCCAAGTAAGTTGTTTAACACATTCACAAGCAGCCATATATTCTGCTTCGGTAGTGGAGAACGCTATTGTCTGCTGCTTTCTTGACGGCCATTAAATCGGACCTTCTGATAACATTGTAGCATAACCACCAGTTAAATGTCTGGATTCAGCATCGCCAGCGTAATCTGAATGACAGTATACAATCCAGCAATATGTTCTTCATTATAAGAATCCATAAAACGACTTGCATACGAAACAGCATATGCAATATCAGGCCTTGTTGCTATTGCTAAGTACACAATAGACCCAACTGCCTCTCTATATGAAAATTTACCTTTGTTTGATACGGTACCTGCAGTAAGAACATTTTCGGCAGGTGTACTTAGTGCTCTCGCATCTTGCATATTAAACTTCTGAAGCATCTTCCTTATGTATGTAGTTTGACGAACGATTACCTTCGACGGTTGTTGTATTATTTTCATGCCTAAATAGTAAAGTTTTTTTTTTTTTCCATATTTCATATTATTTATTGAACCTTCACTTTTAAAAACTGTGAACTAACAATAATTATCCAAATCTTAAAACTAAATATTAATTGTTAAGTCCAGCCAGTGCCAGACTGATGTTATGTGGTTCAACTGGGACCATTATTTCCCTTATTATTAGCGGACCAGAGACGCTGGTGGCCGTGATTATTAATCAAGTCACGGGCTAGTATGTTGGGGTGTGTTTCCAGTTTTGTTAAATAGCGTTGACAGTGTCTAATAATTTCATCTTTGACCAGGGGTACATTCAGGTCTTTATGTATGTTGTAATTCCTAACATACGAGGGTGCATTCGTGATCGTCCTCAAGTAATTTGCAGTCCAGGCCTAGTTTAGAGTTTTTGCCAGTAAGCCAAGCGAGTTGAGCAGTTTTTAGCCTCATCTGAGTTATTTTCGCATCTATATGATTTTTCCACGTAAGTCGACGGTCAAGGTGAATACCGAGATACTTCACACATGTGTGTTGGGGTATATTCAGATTATTAATTTTAATGGGTGGACACGTCTCTTTTCTCAGTGTGAAAGTAATGTGGATACATTTCTGTTCATTCACCTTAATTTTCCCCTTATCCAACCAAGCTTCCAATTGTGAAATGTGAGTCTGTAACATTCTAGACGCTATTTTTGAGTCATCGTGGACGCTTAAGATTGCAGTATCGTCAGCGAAAGTCGATGTGTGGGTATTAATATCTAATGGCATGTCTGATCTATAAATGATATATAACAGAGGACCCAAAATGCTACCTTGTGGAACTCCGGCTTGTATATCTTGAGGAGAGCTGACAAAACTTTTTTCAGTGAGAGTGAATTTTCGATTTGTTATATAGCTTTTGAGTAGCTTGTGAGTATTTGTTGGTAACAAAAGTTTTATTTTAAACAGTAGACCTTCATGCCAAACCTTATCGAAAGCCTGCGAAACATCGATAAAAAGGGCAGAGCAGTATTTTTTCTCCTCGAACGTTTTTCTGACAACAGTAACTAGCCTGTGGGCTTGCTCAATGGTACTGTGTTTTCTCCTGAAGCCAAATTGGTGTGATGGAATACAGTTGTTTTGTTCCACATAAACAGTTATCTTCTCCATTAGAATTTTCTCGAACAGCTTTGACAAATTAGATAATAGGCTTATAGGCCTATACGATTCCACTTTTGTGTGATCTTTGCCTGGCTTGGGTATCATTTTAACGAGTGAAACTTTCCATTCTGGGGGATAGTATTCAAGGCGTATAATAGCATTAAAAATAAAGATAATTATCTTTAATGCTATACGGGGTAACTCCAAGAGCATCCTGTTACCGATTCCATCGATACCAGGAGCTTTTTTGGGGTTTAGTTCAAAAATAGCCTTTTCGACCTCTCTCATCTCAAACGTTAATCGGGTAGCTGCTCGGTGCTGGGGTAAAATCGGTGGCAACTCTGTTACAGAACTTGTTATATTTGGCGTGAATACTTTTCTTAAATGTTCTACAAACAGATCTCCTTTTTCAGTATCATTTCTAGCCCAACCTCCGTCTGATTTTCTCAAAGGAGGCTTACATAAGACAGGTATTTTTAAATTTTTCGTTGCACGCCATAATGATTAATCAGTTCTTGATGTTGTATCTAAATTTTCAAGATATCTGTTTAATGAAGCAGTTCTCTTATGTTCAAGTAGCTTTCTTAATTTTTTAGTGCATTCTTTCAACCGTTCCTTAAGTTGAGGAGATCTGTGCTGTTGCCCCTCTCTTCGAGCTCTTCTTTTTTCATTTAAGAGTCGTTCGACATCGGCAGACAAAATAATATTTTGTCTGTTGTGTCGGGGGGGTTTGGTAGCAAGTTGAGCAGCAAGTTTGAGATTTAGTTCAAAATTTTGAAACGAGGGGTCCATATCTTCCGGTGTTCTTAGCGATATGTTTTCCGAGCAATATGTACTGATAAATTTTTTATTTTTTATACTTCAACCAATCTGTTGTTTTGCCTGTCAGTGCTAAGTCACCAGAGGGCGGTACAATTCCTCGGGGGTTTAAAATAGTAACAACTGTAGGTGTGTGATCAGATGAGAGATCCAATAATGGTTCTACATGGACCAATTCTCTCGCAATAGACATTGTTATTCCAAAGTCTATCAGATCGGGTATTTTCCGACGATCCGTTGGCCAGTACATGGGTTCTCCACTAGAGATCACATCCATACCCAGCTTAGGAATTGTATTAAACAAAACACGGCCCTTAGGGGTAACAAGCCGTGACCCCCAAAATGTATGCTTGGCATTATAGTCTCCAGCTGCCAGAAAACGCGGTCCTAATGATTCGAAAAAGCCTGTGTACTGATCCTCCGTTATGGAGAATCTGGGGGAGAATAAATTGACGAAATCACTAAGTCCTTATCGAATTCTTCAAAACATATAGTAGTGGCCTGAAGATAATTTTCGCAAGGATCACACATAAGAAAATGTTTTAATCTAGATTTAATGAGAATAGCTGATCCTCCACATGACCTGCCTCTTGGGTCCTTAGTATCATACATTGTGTACCCGCGAATTGAAAATGAACTTCTCAGTGTTAAATGGGTCTCAGAAATAAGCATTACGTCAATTTGCTGATTTCTGAGAAAATACTCGAGCTCTTCTTTATGTTGGCATATGCCGTTAGCATTCCAGTAACATATTTTCAAACTGTTCATGGTTTAGTTAACAAAGCTTGCATCAAAATAGACTGATTTCTCATCATCTCTTGCATCATATTACTCATTGAGTTTGTAAAGTTAGTAACAGTTTGAACCAGGGATTCAATGGATGCTTCAAGTCTGCTGAAATTTTGTATCTGGGGTTCAGATTGAGAAAGTGGAAAATTTGGATTGACTTGTGCGGCTTGTGGAGTTTTTGGGGGCTGTGGTTGTCCTCTTAGAACTTCAGAGTATGAAGCACTGTTGGTGATAATTTGTGGGTATTGTGGAATATAAAATTCCGGTTCTAACTGTGATTTCATTCGGGGGTTTCGGGTTCTGTTCAAATTTGAGTTTTTTAATTTTAAATATACCTCACAACCTCTGTAATTAGCAGTATGGGGGTTACCGCAATTGCTACATTTCTTTTCAGTATTTACTGTCTTTGGTTTGGTGCAGTCAGCTGTGCTATGCAGCTCACCGCAAACTACGCAAACTGCATGTAGTTTACAATAAGACCTAGTGTGACCATACTCCTGGCAGTTCGTACACTGAGCAGGTCCTCGTCGCTTATGTGGTGCTTCAACTGTAACTCTATAGTGTAGCAAGTACCTAAGTTGATAAATAGGGTGTGTTTCATTTTTCTTCAACTTGATATCGCCAGGCTCTAATTCAACTCGGAAAAGGGGTTGGGGGAGCTTATCCCGGTTTCTAATATTAACAACGGACTTAACTTTAAAGCCGTTGATTTCGAGTGCCTTCTTTACTTCAAGTGGGTCATTGTATGATTCAATACCCTTAATCACTATCTGAAGACCTTTGCTGCTCTTCAACTGGTAAGTATAAACATTTTTTTTCTGGATTCAAGAAATGATACTAATTTTCTGAAATTGGATTCACATTGAACTTGAATCTTAGTTTCAACAATTTTGCCATTTTTTATTGGCACAATATAAAAAGAGTTTTCCCCAATAAGGCTGACTAGGGTTTTAACAAATTCATTTGAATTTTGCTCTCTTAGATAGATAGGGGGAGGTCTTTGTGGTTTAGGTATCACCGGGGTAATATTATCTTCGCTTTTCAGTATGGCAAAACGGTTTTGGGATTGAGTGACATTTATTTCACCTCTACTAAGCTTAGGATAGGGAGCTGTTTTAGCCGATTTTGGGCTTCTTTTCCTCTTCACTATTTTAACATACCTGTCTAATCCAGTCTGTACCAATGGTTTGGCGGTAATGACGCCAACGCCAGTTGAGGGGTTAATAGTTAAACTACTTACTGACGGAAAGTGAAACATACTTTGGGGCTGTTTTAAGTTATTAGGTTGAGCCATAATATTGATACCACTGTTTAACGTAGAAGATGTTGTTGGTGTTTTAATAGTCTCACTATTTGTTGATATTGTAGCTGTAGGTTTTGGTGAAGTCAAAGCAGACAGCGTTTTGTGTGTTGTTGTTAAACTAGGCACTGTATTTGTTGGTACTTTTATACTTTCATGTTCCTTTGTGTTATTGGTTTTAATTTTTTCACATGAGAGTAAAGGAGAACATGAACGGGATCTCTCAATTGTTTTTGCGGTTAAATAATTTTTGTTGTAATACAACAAAAATGATATCAAATTGTGTAAGAAAATAGTTTAAAGATGCACTTAAGGCTAAAATCATTCGAATAGAAGTAAATTTTGCCACGGGGCTGAATGTTTCCTCGTAATCTATTCCTTGTTTTTGAGTAAAGCCCCGAACCCTTTTTCCCTTTGGAAGTTGTACGAGATTCCATGTCTCATTTCTCATAAGAGAACCAAACTCATCATTAATGGCACTCTTCCACTGCAACCCAAGATTACCATTTATTGCTTCTTGGTAGTTCTGTGGCTCATCATAATCAGCGATTAATGCACAATTTATTTCATTTTGAACTCGACCTGGCTTCCCTGAACGTAAGTGGTAACGATAATATGTTCATTGTCTTTTTCTACTTTTTGATCAACTACATCATTTTCTGCATCCTCAAATTCCTCTGCAGAATCAACTTCCGATAAAGGTTCTATTCTAGGTTCATTTGTAGGTTCAATTGTATTTTCATCCTCCCCCATAATGCCACTATCATAACATTCTAAAGTATTATTCCGCACTATAATGCCTTTTTCAAATTCTTTAATAATAACGTTACGTGAAATTCCTATTCTTTTTTCTTTAGGTATCCAAATGCGATAACCTTTGCAGTTTTCTTGATAACCAACGAAAATACCCTTTTTGGATTTCGGATCTAGTTTCCTACGTTTTTCCTGTGGTATATGAACATATGCATCTGAACCGATAAAATGAAGCATAGAAATCTGAGGACTTTTTCTAAACCACAATTCAAAAGGAGTTTTCTTTTTCTGTGGGCTATTTCCTGTCCTGTTTAGTGTAAACGCAACATTATTTACTGCCTCGCCCCAATAATTAAGACTAAGACCCTTGCTATGTATCATTGACCTAGCTGCTTCAACTATAGTTCGCATGTCACGTTCAGCTCTAGCATTATGTTCCGGTGTGTAGGTTGTAGATTTCTCATGTACTACTTTATATTTACGTAAAATTTCACATACCTATTTGTTGACATACTCCGTACCATTATCGGACCTTAATATTTTTACTCGCTTGCCAGTATCTGTTTCCACTTGATCTATATATTTTGAAATTACTTGAGGAACATCAGCTTTCGTTTTAATGCAGTAAACGTATCGATAATTGGAAAAATCATCACGAAATACAACCATAAACCGAGCACTACCAAATGATTTTTCTTGCATTGGCCCACAAAGGTCTGTATGCACAAGACTTCCAACATCTTTTGCTCTATTTACACTATGACGAAATGGCATTCTGTGTTGCTTACCCATTACACATCCTTCACAAAAAAAGTTACCATCCAAAAACTTAATATTTTGACTCACCAACACTTCTTTAATGTGATCTTTGCTTTGATGACACATTCTTTCATGCCATGTGTGCAAAGAATTTGATCTGACTGCAACATTTGCTTCGCCTGCATCTTCTTGCACCTTTAGCAACAGCTTAAAAAGTTTTGAGTTTTCTCTTTTACCTTTTAAATAAACTTTACCATCACGTTTGAATACGCATTCATCTGCTTCAGCTTCCATAGTGTATCCCTTGTCCAAACATACATTTGCAGAAAATATATTTAGTTTTATATTTGGAACATATAATACTGTTACGATTTTACCCTTTATAAAATCGTTGATTTATTTACCTTTTAAATAAATCGAGTTCTTTCTATATTGCAAATAATAAACACTGTTCGAAATTATTTATAGCTCTATTTATTTATAACAGTCACTTAAAATTACAGAAATACACTTTAATAGCACACTTTATCTACACGATTTAGATAGACTAAACGTTAGCCACACTTAAGTTCTTCACACTCTGCGTTTTACTTATAAACTGAACTGCTGCGTCACCGAGCACCAGTATTTATATGAGTAGTCAGGTATTCTAGTTATTTCTAGTTTATTACACTAGATTTTTCCAGCTGTCAAAATTAGTGTAAAGAATTTCTATTACTAGAAATTTCTTGTAACAATACATTTGACAGAAATTTTTCATTCCAAACCTTACCATCAAAAGCTTCTATAAATATGTCACCTTTACCGATTGCTGGAATGATAGCGCCGTTTCCAATTCTAATATTCTTTGGAGTATCAAACTTGATGTCGTTCCGAAACCTCTTTAACTTGCTTGACATATGATCACTTGCATAAACCAAGCAGATTCATCAGAAGTAACCACATATAAATGTTCTCCAACAAAAGCATTACTTTCGCCTGATCTTTTTCGTTTTTTTTTGTTAGGACATTCATTCTTTCAATGTCCATACTTGTTTCAAATAAAGCATTTACCTTTTGTGTTGCTTTTACCACATCTTGTTTGCTGTCCATTCTTAATGAATCCTTGTTTTGCCACGAAAGCTTCGGACTTTGAGGATTGAATTCCCAATCTTGATTCTTTCATACACAATCTTGAAGTTAGATTTTTAATGGTTCTTTCTTCTTTACTCGTAGCTTCCCATGATGCAAAGAAATGTTTGAAGTCTTCAGGCAACGTCATTAAAATCTTTGTAATTAACATGTTGTCGGAAATTTTTTCACCAAGATCTTCAAGTTGCCCAGCCATCTTTTGTAATTTAGAAATATGAACGGAAATAGCATCTTCAAGAGCCTTATCGTATTGAAAGAATTGTTGCTGAAGCAAATGTATTGGCGTTTCGGATTTCTGCTCATATATGCTTTCAAGCATCGACAACATTGCTGCTGCTGTATCACAATTAATCACGTATAGATACTACCTCACCCATAGATACTACCAATATCTTTTGAGCCTTAGCATCTGAGGAAATCCAATTTTCTAATTCTTTACCAGCCTGTGCGGGTTTAATTGTGTCTCCACTTACAATATTCCAAAGGTTACTAGCCTGTAGTACCACCTTTACCTGGAATTTCCACAGAGTCCAGCCTTCGGCGCCCTCCAATTTGTTTATCTTGAAATCCTCCATTTTTGAGATTGCAAAAAAAAAACGTTTTTGGAACCAATACAATAATTTGAATACCACGACAATAACTAACAGTGACCAACTCTTATTTGTTAAACCTTTAACCAACTGGGCACATAACCTGTTAGCAGAGTTAAAAAAATCGTGGTGTTTTCTATTCAGTAACAATTGTGAGACTTAATAAAATATTTCATTTTCATTTTGATTTTGATTAAACAGAAATACAATTCAAAGAAAACTATTCTATAATTTTATAAAATACAGTGTGAATAAATAATTTTTTGCATGGAAACAAACCAAATATCAACAGAAGACAATCCATTAACAAATTCATATTAGGTCAGTGGAAAATACTGGAATTAAACTATTCGAATCATCTTCTTTATCCTATGAAATCGAAGGAATATTAAAATCACCAAGTAGTAAAAAGACTGGTTTTAATTTTTTAAAAATTAATTCGGCAGCTTTCTTGTGCTTTTTATATATTTCTATAGAAGATCTGAGAGGAATATAGGAACACATGCTATAAAACGATTTATTATGTTGTTTTACCAGTACGCAAATAGCTTCAATATCAAAGGCATTATTAAATAAAATCTCTTCTGCGGACAAGTTATTTATAACTGCAATCATAACACCACTACTCTTACTATGACCATTATTTCAAAAAATTTCTGAATTATGAATACCTTTATGTAGCCAGATTTCAGTAAATACAAATATATGTTTATCAAAATTAAAACTATCAGCATATAGGGCAGATAATTTAGTATTAAGACCTCTAACATTTTGATACATAATTGAACTCGTATATACAGAAGCATCAATTAGTTTTTGAAACAGGAATAGAGATTTTAGGTAATCTAGGACTATTTCTGAAAACATATTCACGAACTAAAATGTTTTCAGGCCAGAAACTAGGATCAACGATTTGCTTAAATAGTTCATAAGGTACCAATATTTAAAATTATGTTATTTCTCTTGGTTGAGAATGAGAAAATTTATAAGTTGAAATATTTGCATCGAAATTCAATTTGTTTTTTATGTATTGATTGATATCATTAATTGAAGTTGTAGACGTAAAGCGTGAAACAAATATAGATTTTTTCGGTGGAATAACAGTTACCAGATTTAGAGTTGAATTGGAATCAGTAGGTACACACATTTGTTGATTCGGTAAAGTAGGGAGAATATCAGTATTATTGATGGAATTCAAAGTTGTTTATTTGGTGAAGGAGAACGTAGTACAGTTGTAGCATTTAAATTAGAAGAAGAACGGGAAGTTTGCGTTAGAGGAATAGGAGAACCAGCATCATTTACTGTCAAAGCAGTAGGTATAGTGTTTATGGATTGTGTAATAATATAAGGATTTTGATTATGTAATGATTTTGTAATTGATATTGTCACTCGTACTTCCATGTTATCAGTAGAGTATAAGCATTGATTGGAGGAACCCGCAGTAATCTCCACCGATGGAATCGAGCTGGAACACTTAGAATTAAAAACCGAATACGGATTATGATTAATTGATGTACCAGATGGGAGATTAGAAACAGCATCAATTTCGATAAGGTTTGATGAGGCAGCAGTACGGAGAGAATTTGACATAGTTGGTCGAATATTCAGGTCTTCTAAATTTTTTCTACCTTTAGGAGATGATGACTTTAGTGAGCTGGAGAATTTGTCCAAGCTATGGAATTTAGTAAATAATTCGCCATAACGGGATAATTTACTTTTCAGTTCAACAAAGTCTTGAGAGATCTTTTTAAACTCAGATTGCGAAATTTTAAAGAAATTATAAAATTCCACACTAATATTTTTACAATGTTTATCAGCCAAAGCATCAGCATCACGAGCCTTAAGACCTTTAGTGCAAGTTAAATGGTAGTATCGAATGCACATCCAACGAGACACCATAAGTTCATTTTTAGTAACCATACATATGAGTACTTCATGATAATATTGGACAACTCAGAAGGTAACAGGAGATATTATAGTTCAGACACAAACCAATATGTTGCAGTTTGAGGTATACTGGAGATTATTAATATCATCTGATCACTTACTTCAAGGTCAGGAAAGTACTGAATAATCGAGAACTTGACGATAATAAGCAAAAACAAAAAGTATGAGCAATATTTGTTATTGTAATGGCTTAACAATTTGATATAATATGCAAGTTGTGCAGAAACCCGCAAAAATCCGTAAATGCACCAAACACAATTATTGTCTAATTATTCTGATTTTTTAGAGTTCTTTTTTGAAAAACAGATCCAAATATTTCAGTGTTAAAACAATAAATTTCCAAAATTCACTAGACACTTCTAAAAACCCGACTAGACACACTTAATAGGGCGGAGCGTAAAATGTGTGAATATTATATTTTTGTTAAATACAAATTATAATTTAACAAAGTTCTAATTCACACAAATTATTCATATTTTAATTCCTTTAAAAAGTAAACAATAACTTAATCAGCTGTAGTGCTGCCAGATAATAATAATATTTCCCGGCATAGACCAGTGTTGCCACATCCCTCCTATTATTTTTAATTTTATTCCAGGATCTTCTGGTTGAACTGCTGGAGGATCCTTCGTAGGACTTGCTTCTGATGTATTGTTCGATGTCAATGGTGATTCCTACAAAGAAACAATGTCTTCTGGTGATGTAGTTTTAGAAATAGCCGATGTCGGTATCGTTTTTAACAAGGCTGACGTTTTTCTTAAGTGTCTTTCCATTTCCAGTTTTTCCAACTTCGTAACCATTTCTGCTTACTACCTCATATTACATCAAAGTTTGTTGTCAGCTTATATGGAAACACAATGTTTTTGAGCAATACTTTATCTCCAATACTTTTATCTCGTTTGCTTTCCGTCTTTTATCTCCTCTTTCTTTTCCTTTTTGCTTATTTATGGAATCCAAATCTCTTGCTGAATAGTCGATCATGTCTTCAGTTATGTCTTGGATACTTGGTATTTTGCCCCGTATCACTCAAATCTTGAAAAGTAGTTAGCCCCTCTTAATTTTGTCATGAAAGAGTCAAATGTAGGTAAAGGGTAATTTCCCCTTAAAACTGCTCTGCTTGCGCGACGCATATCAATACATAACCTTATTTCACAATTTTTCTTAAACACAACTACTACAGGTAAAATTCATGGACTTGGTCCATAAACGGGCTCGATTATGTCCAAACTTATTGGCTCCTACAATTTAACTGCCACTTTATCCTGAGGAGCAATTGGTATGCGTCGGAGTGGTTGCTGCACAGATTTTACTGAAGTATCGATGGTTAATTTCACTTGCACGTTTTTTATTTTGAGGAATGACCACATCCTCAATGCCATTAACATTGCACCCAAGTCGTAGTAGCTTAAGTTTCGTCGAAGTTTCACGATCTAATAGTGACTGATTTTCATTTTCTATTACATAAAATGTAGCATAATTATCTACTGCAATTGGTGCATCAAATACACAGATTACTTTGAGAACTTGGTCTGATGCATAGGCCTTGAACTGATTTGATGAATTTGATCGAATATTCCACATTACTGCTTTTTTATTCTTCAATACCACCCACTCATTCTCACTCACCAAATTAAATCGCGAGCCGGAATCAATCACGATTAAAATTTCTTCTCCTCCTATGCGAACCCCTATCATTTCATCGCTTCCGCAGTTATCGTCGATTTTGAAACAGTCAAATTTGCATAATGCGTCAAAATCATCTAAACTACCTACCTCTTCATTTTGTATACACCGTATACAACAAATTTTCTCTTAATGCTCTTAGTCTTGCATTTAAGAGAAAAATTACCAAAAGGAGAGCATTTGTTGCATTTCGCATTCCGTGCGGGACAGTTCATAGAGTTGCCGATATGACCACTTCGACCACATCTGTAGCACTCTGTATCTGAATTCCTAGAAAATCGTTTTTGCGAAGAAATTTTACACCTCCTCATCAACCCTTGTCAGCATGCTCTGCGACTGTTTATTATTTTGTTCATATTGTAATGTTAAAATAATAGGATCGCCATGTAACGTTAAAATGGTAGGATCGCCATGTAATGTTGAAGTTCCCTTTTGGTTGCGGGAACTTTGTCGCCATGTAACAATTTCCTGTTATAACGACTCGCCATGTAATTTCCAAATAAATTATAAGCGATGTGTGTTGAGCAAAGAATGAATATATTTATTGAACAAAATCAATTTCAATTTATAGTATTGTTGGAAATATAGCAATGGACAGAATACCCTTGGTTAGATTTGTTATGTGTGAAACAACGATGAGTGTACAACACCACAAGGGTTGACTGCTTATAAATGTTTACAGTAGGCGTTATACTAGTTTGATTAATGATAGTTGATTAATGTAACCACTACAGTCGTTAATGTAACCACTACATGCAAACAGTGTTGATCGTTGTGTAATATGATCATTTCATACTTAAATAACCAAAAATATTCTTGTCGGTAACAACACATGTAATTCATGCTACAATATACCTGACAAGCTTCAAGGACATCATTCAGGTCCTGTTCTTTCTCCAATAGCCTCTTCTTAAGGTCAATGGGAGCCCATAAACCAATTATTTTGTCTTTAGTACAAATGTCCTCTTTTTCCGTTTTCGTTGATCCGAAGGAATATTTCGCACCTTGTTGCCTTAAGCGCAATAAAAATTTGTTGAGAGACTTTCCATCAGATGACGTCAGACTTCTATAAAGATGCCTTTCAAACGTTGAATTTCTTTTAGGCGAAAAATATTCATCTAACTTCGTAACCAGTACTGTGTATACATTAACACCACTACCTGCATTGAATTCAACCAAAGCGCCAGGAATATTGTAGATAACTTTTTAAAGCTTAGGGCCGCTCAAATGAAGCAATTTATTTTCTTAACAAGATCGACTATTTCCTCCGATGCAAGTTACAACTTAAAAGATAGAAAAAAATTTTCCCATTCCATACGCAGCAACGATTTGTCAATAACATCGCATGAAATGGTTTTATGTCGGACATTATTATACCACAGAAAACAACGCTTTACAATACTAAGTCAAGTGCCTAAAAAAATATATTAGTTCTTTTTAGCTAGGTGCTATCCACTTTGATGTTTATTAACAACATACCAATAAACAATTTAATGTGCTGCCAATTTCACAATTTAATGTGCAGTCAATTTCACAATTTGATGTGCAGTCAATTTCACAATTCAATGTTTCCTTCAATATCACATTATAATGTGTTCAACCGTTGCACCGCAACAATCCAATATCTCATTAATAACACAATTTAATGTTATTATCCACCTTCCAAATCCAATTTAAAGGTGCTTCGCAATCTAATACAGTTTCCAACCAGAAAAAGGAACACTAAATGCAATTTTCCTGCGTTAACAATTTGGTGTACTCTACCTTCTTTTTTTTGCCTTCGTCGCCAATGTAATAACTCCGATAAATGAATCATAGACACATTTATATATCTTTATTATATTTTTATTAAATACAAGTTATCATTTAACAAAGTTCTAATTCACACAAATTTTTCATATTTCAGTTCATATTTCATAACTCAATAATCAATAATAATAATTCCCGGCATAGATCAGTGTTGCCACAGTATTTTTTTGATTTTTAATTAATTTTGTATGCTTTGTATGTATATTTTTTTATGAAAAATAATATCACAGTTGACGCGCTATGCTAATTTAATTAACAGATTCCGATTTAGCGTAAAATTTTACATTATGATCTACCTTAAAATATTTCAGTTTGTGGCATAGGCGTAGCGCGAAATTAATATTTGTGCAAATTTTATTCAAATTTCACATATTTTAGAAACTTAAGGGTGTTTGAGGCACGCCTTCCCGATATTCGATTAGCCTAATTTTTTGCAAAATATAGTTTTCGATAAGAGGAAGATTTCCAGGGGGAGTTACGGTCGAATTTCGCAAGTTGAAAAATACGGCGCACCCTACATTATACATGTACAGTAAACAAATCAAAAAGAAGCACATCTTTGCAGCTGCAAAGAAAGGAATGTAAAAAGTATAGTATACTTTGTTGACAATTTCACCAAAAATAGGGAGTGTAAAAAGTGTAGACTCTTTGTTGACTGTCACCCAAAACAGTCGACAAAAGTGGTAACACTTGACCCCAGCCTTCTTACAGGTTATAATCATATTCTTTTTTGTTTGTTTCAAAATAAGCTAGTAGGGCCTAAAGTCTTCAATGTAAATAAAAACAAATTATGTTACATTTTTCTCCCAACGTTTCGTCAAGTATTGTTGACTTCTTCAGGGGACGTCTATTTAAATATATAAAACATTACATTAGAACCACTAAGTTGTACATTAATAAACATCATTACTTACAATAACATGAAATTTTAAATAATCACATTAAAACATAAATAACAATCAGTTTACATAAAACATAAAACATTTTTACATTAAACATAAACTTATAATTAAAGCACAACTTAAATTTAATATCACAGTATCGCTTAATTTAATATTGCAACTCTATAACTCGTATTAATGTTGTTGATGTCCTCTTTGTGGTTCATTGTTCTGTTAATTTTTTGCTGGATTCTTAGGCTTTCTATCGTGTACCTTTTCCTTTCCATTCTCTCTGTGTCTAGTATTTTAACATCTTCAAAATTAGCATTATGCCCTGTTTGTAGTATATGTTGTGAGTATGCACTTGTCTCTTTCTTTTTATTTATATCATCTTTGTGTTCCCGCATCCTTTTTTCCAATGTTCGTTTTGTAGTCCCTACATACACTAAAGAACAGCTGTTTTCGTTGTCTCCTCCACACGGTATTTCGTAAACAACATTGGAGCGTTGTTGTTTGTTTACTGGCGCTTTTGTATTTGTGAAGATCGTGTTAAGTGTTGTGTTTGGCTTGTATGCAAAAGCTATTTGTTCTGTAACTGTAACAGCTGATTTGATGTTTTTATTATCTGTTAGCCCAGGAATATATTTAACACTGAGAAATATCTTGTCATTATTGTCATCAATTTTGTGGCTTGTCAAATTTTGTTTTTCCAGTTTTTTGTATGTGTCGTTGACTAGGGAGTTTATTATCTTATTTGGAAAACTGTTCTCCATAAGAATTTTTGTAATTTTTTTAATATTATTTTTATGATAGATTTTGTCGCTTATGTTCAGAACCCGAAATATGAAATTTTTTGCTGTATTAATAATCTGGTTTTTGGGTTGTGTTGAATTAAAATTCATTATTCTTCCTGATGCGCTTTCCTTAGTATACCAGTCGAAAGTTAATTTGTTGTTATTTGTTCTAACTAATTTAGAATCTAAGTAAGCAATTTCATTTTGCGATTCTGTCTCCATTGTAAATTGTATTTTCGGATGAAAATCATTTAATGTTTGTAGAATATCATCTTTGTCATCGAAATTGACTATAGCTAGTACGTCATCTACATATTTGACTATGTATTTGATATTGATATTCTTGTTTCTCAAATTTGTTATAGAATCGTCAAGTAAGTTGTCTAATATAATGTCCGCTATGGTGGGTGAAAGGGGGTTGCCCATAGGCACACCAAAAACTTGGTTATAAATCCTGTTACTGTAAATGAAATAATTATTGTCACACAAACAAAATTGTAAAATTTGAAAAAACTTTTTCCTCGGAATTGTTGTGTGTTTACTGATGATGTTCCATTTGTTCATTATTATTCTAATAGCTGTGTGGATTGGGATATTTGTGAAGAGGGATATTACGTCAAAAGAGACAATAATTTCGTTATTATTAAGTTCTGTATCGCCAAGTTGATCTTCAAGTTGTGCCGAATTTTTAATGTTGTAATCCTTGGATACAATATTTTGGAGAATTTTACCTACGTATTTGGATTTTATTTATTGTTTTTTATTGCTAAGAAACATAAAAATTGTATTAGTAAATTATAGAGAATCAAAATTGAAAAAATTCAGAACCAGCAGGATAGAATACTTAGTATTTTTGATTGCAGCAAATACAATCCTCTTCAGTATCCACGCCCTTGTTGGGTCATTGCTTTGATGATAGTCCATTTTTTACTGAGTGTTGGGACAAAACCCGAAAACCACACAATTAGACTAACATCAACGGAATATAACAATTTATATTTAACCTCTATTTTTACAGTTTTTGTTATGAACTTTTAAACTTTAAGTATCCAATAACAAAGATTATGTGAAGCCGGTTATTTCAAGTGTTTGTCGTAATCAATATTAAATCTACAATATAATCTATGTTGACAGTTAATGATTAGACAATTTTTTTTTTAAATTATATTTTGCACTGTATCCTTGTGTTTAAGGTAAAGAAGTTTTTATGTATTGTTGATCTGTTATTTTGGTAAATGAATGGTATTTATTGGATTTTAGATCATATACTCTTATTTTTTTTTTTTTTAATAAATTTCTTTTTGTTTTTTTTTTTTGCAAAGAAACATGAATTTTTTTAATAAATTATAAGAAAATTAAAATTGAAAAAATTCCACAGAGCCAGCAGTATTTTCGGTTGACACTACATAACCCTCTTCAGTATCCATCCCCTTGTTGGGTTAATGAATGTCTATTTTATATTGAGTAATTGAAAACAAATTAACGAACCCGAAAACAATACACACTTAGACTAACATCAACGAAATTTAACAAATTTATATTTATCCTATATTTGTTTACAGCATTTTTGTTATAAACTTTAATTCTTAAAGTATCCAACAACAAAGCTTATGAAGTCCTTAATTTCAAGTGTTTGTCCTAATCAATTTTAAGTCTACAACATAATCTATGTTGATAGTTAATGATTAGATAATATTTTTGAATTATACTTTTCACTTAAGGTAATGAAGTTTTTATGTATTGTTGATCTGTTGTTATCATGTTTCTTTGCAATAAAAAAAAAACATTTTGTAAAAAGAATATGATTATATGATCTAAATTCCTAAAAATATCATGTATAATAGATCAACAATACATAAAAACTTCTTTAATTTATATATTTTTAAATAATTGATCGATTTTTATAAAACTGATCGACTCTTTTAAAATATGACCATGGAGAAACGACCAGTTAACTTAAGAAGTATGGGTAAATAGAAATCATTTTTTTGTTATTTAGTTATAAGAAAAAAATCAATAAAGCATTAAACTTTGTATTTGTAAAAAAGAAACAGACGTCCATTTACTTCTTAAACTCAATAACTGCCGAAAGGAGTTACCTCACCCCAATACTGATATCCGCAGAGTACCGTTTAAGAGCATTGTCTACAACATGATATACGAAGAAGAGTTCTAGTCTTATATGCTGGTTTATCGCTTATTTGTAATCTGCTGATGTGAAATTATTAATCAAATATTTTAATATGTAATTTTGAACTACATATTGTTCATTTGCGAGATGACCGTCATAACTCAAAACGCGCTATTTTTGAGTTAATGATGCAGAAATTCGGGTCACACTATTATCTAAAACATGTCAAACACTAGTATTTATATCTCCTTCTCTCATTAAATGGCGACTAAAGGTTTTTTGTATTTTTCTCAGCAGTTAGGCTAAATTGAAAACTTTACACGCAATTATCTCAGAATAATTTTTTTGAGTTAGAAGCGCATATGAGCGAAATGTATTCTATAAGGGCCAAGCCCAATAAATGAAAATAAAGAATTTAAGAAATTAAAATATTAAAATAAATCTCCCATAGAAAGGTCCTATCTGATTTGTGCTCAAATGGTATTTAGACACACAAAATCTTTAATATCTGTTGATATTTCAAAATAAATAACATCGTATCACATTTGAACCTAGTCCTCATTTTAATCCACCTTCCTGGTATTGCGTAAATTAACTATTTATTGCACTGATATTTTTTTGCCCACATAATAAGGATGTATTCCCTTCTTAGAATTTTGTTTAGTTTCCGGAATATGGCCCAAATCGATTGGACTTGACCAACGTTAATTTTTACTTGTTTTTCTTGCGCTGTTCTTTTTTTATTTATTTATTAAATTATATGGTTATATTTTTAAGAAAGGTAACGGAACGGAATACAATATAGAATTAGTACTCGTAAACAAAAGAACCTAGCAAACTGATCGTATGAATAAGCTTCCTAACATAATGAACTATAGGTTTACACTAGCTATTTTTAAGTAAACTTATTTAATACCCAATTCATACTGAAAACCAAAATACGTATTTTCGCTATTTTCAAGTTTTCGATTAAAAATTTGTATGGAATTTCAAAGTTAAAAACTTAAAAAAAGAAAATACGTATTTTGGTGATCAGTATGAAGGGTTATAAGATGTTTTTTTTTTTTTAAATAGAGCTTATTCCTTACAAGTATATTTAGAATGTTTTTGTAGTCCACTTAGAAATGTTTTATATATTTTTTGAATTCAAAAGTTAAAGATATGTATTATTTGTGAAGGGACTTTTACGAAAACAGAATTGAACAGAATACAGTGCTGTAGAAGTATTGAGTATTTAAGTTCCAAATACATAATTCTGCCATAAAACTTTGTTTGACTGTCGAAGCTCCGAAGAATATAGGGATAGATTTAATAAAAAAATATTTGTTATAACGATATTAATGAAATTTTTAAATTTAATCCACTGTGTCGTGAACTGAATCGATGATTGCAACAAAATCTGTTAATGTCGTACAGTAGGGTGCGCCTTATTTTTAAAAGTGGAAAAGTGCACCTTAACTCCCCCTAGAAATGTTCTCTGTAGCCAAAAAATACGTTGTTGAAAATTTTAGCCAGATTGAAATAGGAGAAGGCGTGCCGCATCCGCCCACAAAATGGTAATATTAACAAAATAAATTTCAAAATACAAAATTACCACAGATGTTGTTTAAATGTAAGTTCATGTTGAAGTCCAATATATTTTTGGAAAGATTATAATGAATCTATTCCTTCTGAATCTGAGTTCCATAACGAATAGTGTTCAAACACTGTTATTTTAAGTTATGCCATTTTTCTCCAAACAGTAGTTTTTGATAGTTTATATGAAATTAATTCTTGTTTTATAAAAAAATAACTTAAATAAGGCACTGTTGTGTTAATTTATTGCCGTTTTTAATAATATTATATTATTTAGCTATTTACATTTGCTTATTATACTTATTTAAAAAAAAATATTTTTATAAAATACTATTTTAACTAGTTTTTACTAAGCTAATTTCAAAACAATTCACTTATTAAAACTGATTTGTTTGCGTTAGGATATTGTTTCCTATAATCAGCTACAAATGCAAATGCATCACCCAATATTACATAAAGCTAACTTTATTAATTTGTATTGCATAACGTACCTACTTACTCTTACTTACTTATATTTGTAAACTAGGAATAACTCGTTTACTCTAATTAAATCTCTTATTAATATGTATTGTATATGCATCACTGTCTATAGATTATAAGATAAAGAATATAACAATAAAAAGGGAAGTCGATAATCAACCATCAACTCAACAAGTTGTGTTATTTTTTAACACCAGCGGTTAGACGTTTTGCCAACCATCCACCACATGGCGATCCTGCCAAATTTTTCATAAATTAAATTTTTAAAATCATCATCAACTGAATTGCGTGTAAGATGGAACGGTAGCTAACGAAAAAAGCAATTAGCAACAGCGAAAAACGAAAAGAAAACGTCTTTTGTCCGCTACTTTTAGAGAATTTTTTTTTTAAGTTACAACGCAGAAAAATCCAAAGAACAACCAACAACAACAACGTGAACCGAGAAGCCTAAATCAACGTTGTATTTTACATCAGCAAAGCAGATAAAAGTAAATTAACAACAACTTTGTGTAAGCTAAAAAATGATTAACAAGTTCGAATTTATTAAAGAACCTATAAAAAAACAGAAAACTTAAAATAAAAATTTTATGGAAAAAACTGAAATTCTGTCTTTAAACAGACACCATTTTGAAAAAGCTTTAAAGGAAAAACAATAAATGAAATAAAAATACAACATTCAACAACAGCTGCAGTGATTTAAGGAAAAAAATCAGTGCATAGAAAAAAAAGTGCATTGTAGAAGTGTAACAAAAAAATTGTCAAACAGCAAAAACCTTTTATAACAAAAAAAAAAATGGTAAAAAAAACACTTAAAAAATACCTAAAGTGGGAAAAAATATAAAAATTTGCAATTTTTTTTATTAATATTGAAAATTCCATATACATATAAAAACGTATATAAAAACGTAGAACTGGAACAAATGAAAAACAAAATTCTGGAAAATACTGTAAAATTCTACAAATTAAAACAAAATTAAAAAGTTCAGTTTAAACAAATAACGAATTAAAACAAAATTAAAAAGTACAGTTTAAATAACTAACGAATTAAAACAAAATTAAAAAGTACAGTTTAAATAACTAACGAATTAAAACAAAATTAAAAAGTACAGTTTAAATAACAAACAAATTAAAACAAAATTAAAAAGTACAGCTTAAATATCTAACAACAAAATCTCAAAATTAAATACAGTTATAATAACCTAACGAAAAAGTACAGTCTCTACAGAATCTCTTGAAAGAAAACACAAAAGGTGCTAAAATGTTTGAAGTGAAAACAGCAAGATTACCGTTACAGACATTTAAACCAGAACATCATCAACAAAATTAAACGTACAAAAGAATAATAAAAAAAGAAAACTTAACTACCTATTGTATTCTAAACAAGACAATTTAGTTGAAATGTTTAATTAACTAAAATATCATTTATAAATTATAGAAATTAATAATTAATTAATAATTAATTTTAATATAAATTACATTTACACATTAAAATTATATACAGTACACATTTTCTACATTATTTACACATTTCCCACATTAAAATTATATACAGTACACATTTTCTACACTATTTACACACCCACATTAAATTTCATACAGTACACATTACATACATTATTTACATTCATATCAATTTCATTTACACACACCTAAACTAAAATTATATACACATTATTTACATTCACCGAAACACAGTTATTTATTTTTTGTAAAATGAAACACTTTAATAAAAATAAAACAATACAAAAAAAAACTAATGTAAAATAATGAAAATGAAAAATATACTTATATAATTGGAATCATAAGATGCGAATGTATATTAAGTGGGTAAATGTCTTCAAGCGAATTTCAAGTAACTTTCAAATAAAGAATTTTGCAAAATCGACCGATTTCCAATAGGCCAAGTAAAGTTGAAGAATACATAACTCTTTTGATTACATCCTATAATAATATTTTAATATATACAAAACCAAATATTTATCAAGTACCAGATACTTTACAAAAAGAAGTATATAATAAAATATTACATTGCAGAGAATTATTATTTCGATGTTTTTGTAGACTAGATTGCCAAATACAAATACCATTTGGTGTAGATTTATTTGAGATAGTGAGGAAAGATATTTTGATGGAATCCGTGTCTGAAACAGAAATAAGCGAAAGTAATTCCGACTCTGAAACAAATACTGAACAACAAATTAAAATTGACATACAAAATTAAAATACCTACGATACGGGAAAATTCGAAGAAAAAAAAAATTTATCACAATGTGTTCTAATATTATACGCGAGAATTATGATGAAAACTCCCTGACACTAAATTCCTTTTTAGACAAAATTAATTTGATTGAGGAATTTAATTTAAACACTTGTTTTATATCATTTAAAAAATCAAAATTAGGGAAGTGTTGCCTGAGGATATATCGACTGTAGAACAGATAAAAAATTCACTTAAAATTAGAATAAGACCAGATAGTTCGAAGGTTGTTGTTGGTAGAATTGCAGCTTTGCACGTAAAACAGAACAATTATACAGATTTTGCTAAAAATGTGGAAGATTTAGCCGATGCTCTAGAACGTTCGTTCGTTATAGAGGGCATAACCAAAGATAAGGCCCATGAAATGAACATAGAGCAAACGGTAAATGTGTGCAGAAGTAATGCGAAATCAGAAATGGTAAAGACAATAGTGGCATCAACTGCTTTTAAAGAACCAAAGGATGTCGTGGCAAAATTAAACGTGGAAGAATCAAACAATGAAACACACCAGGTTTTGTCAATGCGTTATAGAAGAGGTAGGTCTAATTATATTAAGTTATCAAAACTCTTCCCAAACGGATAGATTTCCTCGACACAATAACAACAATTATGGAAATAGATCGTATAATAGCAATGGCAGTTATCGTGGACAGAATAACCACAATAATTCTCGTGGACGCAGTTATAACAATCGTGGTAGATACGGCAATAACTCAAATCGTAGTCACAGGTCACAGGGCAATTTTCGTAATCAAGGTACTTCCGTGCGGACTTTAAACGCGGAAGTCCCTCAGCAAGAGATGTTGAGAGAGGAAGAGCATTAAATATTTCAAATGATATACAGTTAAATCAGTATACAGTTTCAATTTAAATTACTCCGATCTTATAAATTTAGATTGTCTTGCATCGTATAAGACTAATTCGTTTTTAGTAGATTCTCAAGCTGATATATCAATTTTAAAGGGTGCGTGTTTGAAAGATAATTTGGAAATAAATGGACAGAATATCGTTAATATTGTTGGTATAACAACAGACACTAGAAAGTCATTAGGTACAATTAACACAAAATTATTAATTTCTAACGTTTCAATACCACAAGTTTTGCATATTGTTTCCGATAATTTTAATATACCTTCAGACGGAATATTAGGAAAAGATTTTTTTAAAGGCCAATAAGAGTCAAATTGATTACAAAACAATGACAGTTTCCTTTTACGTTCCCAATGTACACAAAAAATTAATTATTCCAATTTTTCATGGAATTAACGCAAATTCGTTTTTTGTTCATCCAAGGTGTGAAGTATTTAGGGAATTTCATTTAGAAAATATAAGTGAACCAGTTTTCGTTGATTGTCAAGAAATTTGTGACGGCGTACTTATTAGTAAATGTATAGTAAATTCAGAAAATCCTGTTATACGTATTTTAAACACAACAAATGAAACCAAAATGGTACAAAACTGTGGTGTCAAATTCGAAAGACTTTCAAGTTTTTATGTATACTCAATTAATAAGAATATTTCTACCAACAATCGAGTTGAAAACCTCAGAACGATCCTAAATGATAAAATGCCAAACGATATCAGGGAAGATTTAATGCCAATTTGTGAGAAATATTCCGATATATTTACTTTAAAAAATGATAAAACGACCATCAATAACTTTTATGACAGTTTATGTAAAAAATTATCGTCTTCCATACACACAAAGAAACGAAATAAAGAGGCAGGTTCAAAGTTTACTCGATAATGATTTGATTGAACAAAGCAGTTCCAATTACAATAATAGTACCAAAGAAAAGTACAAATCATTGCAAATCAATAAAAAATTAGTCGCCGATAAGTTCCCATTGCCGAGAATAGACGACATACTTGACAATTTAGGGCGAGCAAAACACTTCTCTGTTCTTGATATTTTTTCTGGTTTTCACCAAATACCACTTCACCCCGACTCCAGGGATATAACTTCGTTTAGTACAGACCAAGGTGCATTTCGTTGGAAAGTTCTACCGTTTGGATTGAACTTAGCTCCCAACTCGTTCTCTCGTATGATGTCTGTAGCGTTTTCAGGTTTAGAACCTAACAAAGCATTTTTATACATAGATGACATCATTGTAACAGGATGTAGCAAACAACATCACCTAAAAAATTTAATTGATGTTTTTGATATTTTAAGGAAATTTAATTTGAAAATCAATCCTTACAAAGTCAATTTCTTTAGACCGGAGGTCAGGTTTTTAGGCCACAGATGTACCTCAAAGGCATTGTTGCCCGACGACACTATAATATTAGCTGTCAAAAAGTATAGAGTACCCGGAGACAAAGATGCTGTCAAACGTTTCGTCGCTTTTGCCAACTACTATAGACGATTTATACCTAATTTTGCTTCTCTCGCAGCTCCACTAAATTTTATAACAAGGAAAAAGGTAAATTTCGTATGGGATAAAAAATGTCAAGAGTCGTTTGAAAATATAAAATCGGAACTAATTTCTCCGAAAATCGTACAATATCCTAATTTTACAAAACAATTTCTAATCACAGTGGATGCTTCAAAAGTAGGTTGCGGGGCAAAATTTGGCCATGATTTACCAATACATTATGCATCTAAAGCATTTAGTCAATCAGATCAGAAGAAATCAACTATAGAACAAGAATTACTTGCAATATATTTTGCTGTTAATCAGTTTAGACCGTATGTTTATGGGACAGAATTCGTAGTTAGAACGGATCATAGACCCCTAGTCTATCTTTTTAACATGAAAGATCCATCCTCAAAGTTAACAAGAATAAGGTTAAACTATCATAATACAATTTTTCTATCGAATATGTGAAAGGCAAAGACAATGTCGGAGCAGATGCTCTATCTCGCATTTCAATTGACGAATTGAAAGGAGAAAAGAGTGGTGAAAGCGTTTTACCCATGACAACTAGATCAATGTCTAGGCAAAACAACGTGAATGATATGCCTTCGGAAAAATCTGCCAATATAAGATTACAAGTTTATGACAAATTTTCTCAATTATTTTATCTCTAGGATAAAATCAGAGTTATTTTACGAAGATGATGAAATAATTAGGATCCAATTGAAAATATATAACAAATTTAAATTGAAATTTTGCATAAATGTTGATATTGTTAACAAAACATTAAATTTCGAAGAGATGCTTTTGAGGCTACAACAAGAGGCCAACGATAATAACATTTATGTCGCGGAATGGGCGAAGAATGACGCATTTTTTACATTATACACTATCCAAGAGTTAAAAGACCATGGCAATATGATATTGAAATCTTTTGAAATTATGCTTGTTAATACGATTGAGAGATTATTCGACAAAGATAGGAAAACACAGCTTTTGAAAATCTATCATAACTATCCGATCATAGGCGGTCATTGCGGATGCAAACGGTTATATGCGAAATTAAGAACAAAATTTTATTGGAAAGGAATGACCAAAGATATTTCTTTATTTGTTAAAAATTGCAAGGAATGTAGCTTGAATAAAGTGAGAAAGGAAACTAAAGAAGAACTTGTACTAACACCAACACCGATTAAAACCTTTGAGATCATAGTCTTGGACACAATTGGCCCACTGCAAACATCAGAATATGGAAACAAATATGCTTTAACCTTAACTTGTGATTTTACGAAATATCTTCTGGCTATAGCGATACCTAATAAGAGTGCAGACAGTTGCACGTTCACTATTTGAAAAATTTATTTTAGTTTATGGGAAAATGAAGTCAATAAAATCCGATCTAGGTACAGAATTCAGGAATGAAATATTTTGTGAACTTTGCAAACTGCTGAATATTGAGGTAATTTTTTTGACACCGTACCACCATCAGACCGTAGGAACAGTGGAAAGAAATCATCACGTTTTTAATGAATACCTTAGGGCGTATATAGGACAGAATATGACTGACTGGGATACATACATGAAATATTTTACATTTTTCCATAATACGACAAGTAAGTCGGCATTTGATAATAAATATACACCAGTTGAGTTAGTGTTTGGAAAGGAAGCGATTCTACCGATGTTGAAAATTATGCCAAAGAGGTTAAATATAGGTTGCAAAATTCTCATATACTGGCAAAAACGTTAATAGAAAAAAAAAAAAGAACGAAACAAAAAATTTTATGATCATTTTGCGAAACACTGTAATTTAAAAATTAATGATTTAGTTTTTGTAAAAAAAGAACCGTATGACAAATTTAAAAACATATATGACGGTCCATTCATTATAAAGGAAATTAATGGAGTTAATGTTACTGTATACAAAGAAAAAACAAAAAATGAAAAAAACTTTACACAAAGACAGGTTAAGAAAAGCCTGAAAATATGTAAATATTAGGAAAATATTATTTAGTCAAATAAATGAAAAACCAAATTTATACATACATATGTAAATATTAGAAAAATATTTAATAAGATAATTGAAAAATAATTGGAAAACTGAATTGATACATCAAATGCAAATAGTATAGAAAATATTTGGAAAATTAAATTGTAATTCATAACAAATGACTAAAATAATTTAAAATTACAAAAAGAAAAATTTAAACAAACCAAAGAAAATGAAATTAAATTAAACGATGAAGAAATAAAAACCAAATGTAAACAAACATAATAACACTATAGATTGTAAACATAACATAATTTAAGAAAAAAAAACATTGCGCCAATCAGCTTGATCACCTGATTGACTAAACTTTTTTTTTCCAAAAAAGGGAGGTGTAATGCAAATGCATCACCCAGTTTTACATAAAGCTAACTTTATTAATTTGTATTATATAACGTACCTACTTACTCTTACTTACTTATATTTGTAAACTATAGGACTAACTCGTTTACTCTAATTAAATCTCTAATTAATATGTATTATATATACACAGTGTATGCATCACTGTCTATAGATTATAAGATAAAGAATATAAATAAAAAGGGCAGTCGATCACAGCGTACACAGTGAAGACACGGTGATTAGAGCGCCTTTTTTTCTTTACGGCCTTTTAGAAAACTACGTAGAAACTACTATTTTAATACACTATAAAAGCAACTGCGCTATGAAGAACTGTAGGTGAAGCAACTGTATGACAAATTATTCTGTCTCTCTTTATTGCGTCTGATTTTCCACTTCGTCAGCATATTATTGGTTTGGCCCACTCACCATTTTTGTAATAATAGAGGCGAATGTATTATATATAATATGAATATCCTCTTTCTATTTCTGAAACTCGTTTTTCGATATCTGGCATCATAACTGATATAACTAATATCAACTTTGATATAAAATTAAGAATAAAAACCATTTTCATTGTTTTTCTTTTAAACCTTTGGGCAAACTATTAATAAGCTGACGATTAATTAAGTGTGTTTTGTGAGTGTGTTTATTTGCTTATACATTTCACAGATCATATAAATGTGAAACTTTGTTGTATGTTTTGTTCTTTTGAATACTGAGATAATATTAAAAAAATACATTAATCATGTGCAAAAATGTTATAAAAACATAAAACAGTTTTTGTTATTACAATATGTAACCCAAGTATAAAATTTGTTGTGAGTTTGTACTAAGTTTATGAAACAACAATTTTAGTAAATACAGTCATGTTGCACTTCTATGGTATCTTTTTGATATTTTTGGCGATCATATGTTTTAAAACATGCTGTGTAGTTGTTCACTTTTACACATTATTTTTTTGTATACATTGTTTTTAAATCTCTTTCTCGCCTAGGACATGAAATACAACAACAACCCTCACCATACGGTTTTCGATCACTCGTTTGACAGCTGTCACTTCTGACATCACTGGTATACCCTGTGCAGTCGATAATCAACCATCAACTCAACAAGTTGTGTAATTTTTTAACACCAGCGGCTAGACGTTTTGCCACCATCCACCACAGCATTATAAATTGTTTTTCCTCTTCATCATGTGATAAAACTTCATTAAATTCTTCCATAAGATTTACAGCCCTTTCTGCAGTATCGTTAACAACCCTCAATTTACTTACAAAAGCCAAGCCAATTTTATACGACCGATCATTTTGCCATTCTCCAGGATCTTTCTGTAAAAAATCCGTTGAAATTGAGTACCTTTTGAAAAAATTTAAGGTCTTTTGCGAAATAAAATTCTCGATATTTTTGTTCATATACTGATTTTTTTGATGAGGAAGGATTGTAATTTTCTTGTTGTCATCTTCATCAGGCTGATTTAAAGCTGCTACCATAAGTCGTTTTGATTCGTTTGAAATTTGTTTATCAAAGAAAGAAAGCTCTACTAATTCTGGCGAAATATAACACAAATGGCTGCAGAACTTTCTAGTTAGCTCTCTACTTAAATTTTCATCAACATTATTGTAAAGATATAAGCTTTATAATAATGTCAAATCTTTTAAATATATTTTTATAATGAAAATAGAAACATCTCGAATGGCATTAATCTCATAGTCAGACGAAAAAGCTGGTCCCAAAATAAATACATTTTTAAGACATCCAACGTGCATGGTGGAATGCTCCGGGCATTCGAAATGTAAAATTTGGGAAAACTATTGCCAACTGAAGGAGTTCTTTGTAATCTTCCCGTGGTTACATTTTGCTTAAACTAATTAAAACAAACTCATATATCTCCATTGTATCCCCAATTACATTTTTCACATATATATCTTGAACACCAGATTTAAAATTACTTTTATCTACCTTACTCCAGTCATCCCTGAATCTTTGAAATATTTTGACAGTGGGACCAGACGATGTTGACATTTATGCTTAAAATACGATCCGCAAAAGTATTTCAAATATGTGATGACGACATGGGTTGTATAGAAGATATTTGTTGAGTGTTTGTTCCAAAAGCACTAACGCACCTTGAATCCATCCTGTATTTGCTATAGTTGTATCGGAGCACAGAACTTCAACTTTTTCATCGAGCTCCTATTGTTTAAGTAAATCAAAAACGGCCGCTGCTTTCTGTTTTCTCATACCTGAATTTATCGCCGGAGCCCCGAGCAACTGCTCAGTTCCATCAAAAGATATAATTACAGGAAGACGATCGACTCGTTCCCTGCCCATTAATGATGGCAATATTTTACCATCCCAATCAACAGTTACTGCTGTAATATGTTTCTTTTGAAACATTTCACGAATTTTCTTGCCTGCATCAAAACGAAACTTCGTGTATGACCGGCGGATTGAAGTGGCATTTATTACTAAATCATTTACGTCGTGGTTCAAAGCTGAGCAGTTGCTATTAGAATTCGAACGGCATCACGATCACTTACTTTACACTTATCTAAAACTGATACTAGCTTTGGTGTTATAAAATTTTGTGGACCTCTTTTTTTCTTGAAGTACTGACACCTATTTCATACATTGGGTCTGGAATTTTTTCAATTACGTAATTGTCAATAGCCTCTCCGTCACTTGACTGGGATTCAAAGTTGTCATATTTGCCTACAAAATTGTTAAGAAATAAGGGAACACATAATGTAGTTTTACAAAAATAAAATAGTTTTACAAAAATATAGAATTATCATTTTTAAAATTTAAATTAGTACAAAGCACACTTTAACTTTAATATTTACCTTGCAATACGACGGTATGTTTGTCTTGAAAACATTGTTTATTCTTTTCTCGAATCGATTTGGCTTTTTCTTTTTTTTTTGCCAATTTGCAGTCACTACCTATCATTGCTTCAGGTCTTCCCTTTTTTCTGTGATATATTAAAAAAATCTTATCTTCCGCTATAGAGATCATATCCAATGCATTAGAATAAGCAACGTCAAACAAATTGTCAAATTTATCAACAAAATCCTTCTCTCGTTTCTCCTGTAGTAATGTTTGGCGTTCCGAGCTTTTCTGTAAATTTCTCCATTCTAAATATAAACTTTCTACCTTTAAAACACATTTATGAGTAGATCTTATTGGGATTCGTGCTTTGGATCCATAAAACTTCTACTTCTTTTACTACAAGAGAAGCACTTGCACAAAATTCTAGATTTATCTTCCTCATGTTATAAAACAATACACGCAAAACTTGAGCATTAGAAAGCAGCTTAGCACCTATTATTTGGCTGGCATCACAGGGTACACAGTGATGTCATAAGTGACAGCTGTCAAACGAGTGATCCAAAACCGTATGGTGAGGGTTGTTGTTGTATTTCATGTCCTAGGCGAGAAAGAGATTTAAAAACAATGTATACAAAAAATAATGTGTAAAAGTGAACAACTACACAGCATGTTTTAAAACATATGATCGCCAAAAATATCAAAAAGATACCATAGAAGTGCAACATGACTGTATTTACTAAAATTGTTGTTTCATAAACTTAGTACAAACTCACAACAAATTTTATACTTGGGTTACATATTGTAATAACAAAAACTGTTTTATGTTTTTATAACATTTTTGCACATGATAAATGTATTTTTTTAATTTTATCTCAGTATTCAAAAGAACAAAACATACAACAAAGTTTCACATTTATATGATCTGTGAAATGTATAAGCAAATAAACACACTCACAAAACAAATTTAATTAACCGTCAGCTTATTATTAGTTTGCCCAAAGATTTAAAATAAAAACAATGAAAATGGTTTTCATTCTTAATTTTATATCAAAGTTGATATTAGTTATCTCAGTTATGATGCCAGATATCGAAAAACGTGTTTCAGAATTAGAAAGAGTATATTAATATTATATATAATCCATTCGCCTCTATTATTACAAAAATGGTGAGTGGGCCAAACCAATAATAAGCTGACGAATTGGAAAATCAGACGCAAGAAAGAGAGACCGAATAATTGTCATACAGTTGTTTCAACTACAGTTTTTCATAGCGCAGTTGCTTTTATAGTGTATTAAAATAGTAGTTTCCACGTAGTTTTCTAAAAGGCCGTAAAAGAAAAATAGGCGCTCTAATCACCGTGTCTTCACTGTGTACGCTGTGATACAGGTTATCAATAAACAATATTTTCGTGAATTAGTTACGGAATTTGAAAAACAAAAAAAGAGTTTTTATACGTTCCAACTGAAAAGTGGCAAAGGCCTTCAGGTCGTTATTAAGGGTTTGGACTCATGCGTTGATCCTGAAGAAATAAAAGCTGGCCTTCAACAAAATGGGTTTAAAGTAAAAAGCGTAGCCAATCTTAGAATAGAGAGCGCGTATTAGAACCCGGAGATATCAGGCTGAAAGGAACGAAACTCACCCTACATAATGAGCCACCTACAACTAATCCGAACGAATGTTTGCACCCGGAAACTAAAGAACAAAGTTCATCCATTAACTTTAGCCGTTTTGAAGCAACCATTGAGACACTAGTGCAGTCGTTAAACAACTTTATAAGGTCTATGGGCAATATGATGCAAGAAATGGTTAAAATGCAATCTGCGATATTACAGGCCGCACTTAACAAACCATCATCTTATTAAAAATATTTTTTGGAATGCAAACGGCATACGCCAACATAAAAATGAACTCGAGTACTTCCTAATAAACCAACAAATTGATATCATGCTGATCTCGGAGACTCACTTAACAACAAATAGCTTTCTTAAAATATATGGCTACATATTTTATGATACTAAAGATCCTCGTGGTAGAGCGTGTGGTGGTTCGGCAATACTGATAAAGGCCCGACTCAAGCACTATTTACTGTGTGATTTCTGTAAGGATTACATGCAAACATCTGCCTTGAAGATTTTGAACAAAACATAGATATTTCCTCAATTTATTCCCCTCCTAGATTTTCGATATCGGAGAGTCAGTACCGAGATTTCTTTAAACTACTAGGACCCAGATTTATAGCAGCTGGTGATTACAACGCAAAACACACGTTCTGGGGGTCACGACTAATTACTCCAAAGGGTCGTATTGTACTTGACGCAATTTCAATAATGGGACTGAATGTGATCTCTAGTGGGCAACCAACATATTGGCCTACTGACCAGCCCTGATGTTATTGATTTTTGCGTTGCAAAGTGTATTCCAGGAGAAATGTGTAAAGTTAAAGCATGACTAGAATTATCTTCAGACATTCACTCGCGTAAGTTGGCTAAAATATAAAAATATCTCAGTGCTCATTGTTCGGAAAATATACTGTTAAGAACAAGAAAAGACTAAGAGCTGATTATGATACAACCCTCAAATAAGCTGTCCAACATGCAACAAACTAGATTTAATCGAATTTATTCTGTAGATGTCGAAATGCTCTTGACTGAAAAAGAAGAGTTAGAGGAGAGTGGGAATCACACAGATCTCCTCAACTTAAAAACAGACTTAAAGAAATAACGAAACGGCTAAGAGATATACTGGAATCCCGAAGAATTGCATCCCTAGAAAAATACTTGGAAGGTCTTGACGCTAGTCCACAATCCGACTATTCATTATGGCGTGCAACAAGAAACTTTTAAAGACCTATTATACGAAAGCCTCCTTTGCATACTTCGTGTGGTGGTAGCAAAAGATGATACCGAAAAAGGCAATTTATTTGTTAACCATTTCAAAAATGAATTCATGCCAAACATTACTAATAATGTAGTTGAGGTGCCACCCGTAGATATTGAACCACCAATCCCCCTTATATTTAAATTACGAGATGTTGGAAGGGCGATTTCTACTTTAACCCCTAAGAAGGCCTATGGTTTTGGCAAAATAAGTAACAAGACGCTAATGAATCTTCCGCACATAGCAGTTAATATAATTCTCTGTATTTTTAATGCGAAATGCAAATGGAATGTCTTTCGAAAAAGATGACACTAAGGTCAAAACTATTCGAGAAAATGGTAATTACTAAACTGAACCCAGTCTTGAGCGAGAAAGGATGCATTCCGAATAATCAATTCGGAATAAGAAGACAACACATCACAATTAAACAAACACACAGATTGTTGAATGTTTACTACAAGGCTTTAGAGGAAAGAAAATATTGTACTGCGCTTTTCATAGACGTGTCACAAGCGTTCGACAAAGTCTGGCATGAAGGACTTGTTTACAAGATACAGCAAAACCTGCCCAAAAACTTCTATAAGCTTTTAAAAAGTTATTAACTGATCGAAAGTTTATACTTAAAGAAGGAGATTTTTTAAGCTCGCCTCAGCCAATTAAACCTGGAGTTCCCTAAGGTTGTATATTGGGACCCATTTTATATTTGTTATACACATCAGATATGCCAATTGGAAACCGAGTTTACACTTCGACATTTGCTGACGACACTGCTTTTTAAGCATTCATGAAATCCCCCAAGTAGCATCATAATATTTACAAGACCATATATTTCATTTGTAATTGTGGTTGGAAAAATGGAGAATAAAAATAAACGAACAAAAATGTACTCACATTACATTCACACTGCGTAGAGTATGAGTCTATTTTAATAAATAGCCAAACTATACCTCAGCACTCGGAGGTTAAATACCTTGGCATACGTCTTGATCGACACCTAACCTGGAAAAGTCACATAGATGCAAAATTGACACAAATGAAGTTGAAAGTAATTCAATTGGCAGAAATTCAACCCTAAGCTTAGATTATAAGCTCCTACTTTATAATTCGATCCTTAAACCAATATGGTGCTATGGCATTTAGTTATGGGGCACTGCCTCTGTTTCAAATCTAGATAAAGTTAAAGGCGCCAAAATAAGATTTTACGAATGAGTACAGTCGCAACCTGGTATATTAAAATCTCGAACATTCACAAATATTTAAACTTGTCTTCAGTTAAAATAGAAATAAAAAAACTGCACCGTATTTAAAGAAGCTTTAAATTCACCCATATCAGCTGACACTTAACATCCTAAATGATCGCGGTTTCGCTCGACTAAGAAGGAGGGATATTGCTACTCTTGGCCGAACATCAGACAGATGACCCCCAAATGATAACAACATCCAAAAATTTTCTTGTATAGCACTGGCTGGACTTAATTAAGTATATTTTTAGATTTAAGATATTTTTTTTGTTATTCATTTATTTACAATCTATTTTACAATGTTAAGTAAATTTAATCATGAAAAGGAAGCTTCAATAAGCTTAATAAACTAATACTAACAATTAGATTTTAGATATGAGTACTTATTGTTAGTTCATATACATTGAAGATACATTAAATAATATTGATGATTAAAATAATATATCCGGAATCACTTAATGTGTAAAGAAAAAATGTAAAAAGCTAGACATGGTACATTATTAGTATCATACCAAGAATCCACGTTTGTCTTATGCCACTTTTAAAGCTTTCTTGCAGTTTCTGATCCACAATTCTCTGCTCCCATACAAATGAATCGACGTACATAATGTACATTCTGTGATCACAAATCACAAACAAAAATTGTTTGAAATCCGCTTGTATGGAGAATAAGTGCTTTGCGAAACTTACCGCCATTGCATTTATACCAGGGACTGAAAAATGGGTTCAGGTTTGGATTAATCGAAATAAAAATTTCAGGTTCGGTTCAGAGTTCGGGTTCAACATTTAAAAAAAGTTTAAATGTTTATTAATAGGAAATTTATTTATTTTTCAAAGAAGTTTTCGTTTAATTTTATAGTTAAAATATTTTTTAAGTTTTCTTCTTTTAAATTTATTCTTTGATTTAGAAAATCATGCTTTCTTTTGAATAACAATATTTTGATTCTCGCAAAAATTTCTCTTCTTTTTCCATTTGCAAATTTTTGAAAATTTAGGAATTTAGCATTAACTTAAATCTGCTATCCAAATATAATGCTGCAATTAAAAGTGGATTATTAATAAAGTAGTTTTCTCTTTTTATAATATTTTAATATAATTCTTATGAAAATGTTTTTGTTTTGTCATCTTTTGTTAGCTCTAATTTAAAACTAAGCCAGAATCACCTAAAGTTCTTCTGTTCTTCTTGTAGTTTCAACGTTAATTTTTTAAAAAACAATTTCGTAGAATTCTTTACAAATATTCATTATCATTTATAGTTAATGTAGCATCCAGTAATTCCTAACAAGAACTTCTGCATTTCAATATGGCTCAAACAATGTCTTATGGAATTCCATCTACTTTGGCTAGCTTTTTCAAGTTTAACTTTTTAGCTAAAGAAGAAATTTTTGGTGTTCGCAATGTTTTGCAAATAGCTCTGCATTGATCAAGTATTTGCTTAAAAGAAGGACTAGATATAGTGTCAAGCACTCCAAACTGGAATGCAAGAAATGTAATGTTTTTTTTTATTATTTTTCTATCAAACATTTCTGACGCAATTAAAAGCAAGAATATTTTTGTATATTTTTGAACCCGAACCTGGTTAAATTTTTGGGTTCAGCGGGTTCGGCTTCAAAGTTTTTATAAACAGCGAACCTGAACCCGTTTAGGTTCGGGTTCGATTTCAGTCCCTGATTTATACTGTAATACCCTTTTCTATTGTAGTACAAATATTTGACGTTACCAATAGTCCCAGGAAAACCCGTAGACTCAAAAAAGGTTTCCTTGTTTATGTGTTCATTCTCAGGGCGAACAATTTTTATCCACACCACAAATGTAATCCTCGCAAAAATTAAGGCATTCCGCAATAATTCTGCATATCCCACACCGTGCTGATAACTCCCGGTGGCCAAGAAACGCAAAAAGGTTGCGAGCTTTATATCTGCCCGTATATGGGTGCTTCTGTAAGCAGGATTACCCGTTGCTTGAAATTTTCGCAGAAGTACAAGCAAAATGTCTTTTGACACCCGGAAATCTAGCATAAAAAGAATACACTGTTAGTTCTTTTAACATGTTCATAAAAATTCATTCTTACTGGCTTGTGGCAGCTCCAGGACATTGTACATGTCTACATGTATTTCACTTGTCATGTACAGCCGATCAATGTTAAATAGGATTGTTTTAATTTTTAGGCAGTTTAGTAGTATTTTTGTACTTTTAAATAAAATTGTACTAAATGCTCAAAAACATGATCTGGCATCGCCGTTATTTCAAAATGCGTAAGAAACAAAAACTGACTGAAGGTTTTCGAAAAAGATAAACCCAAATTGATTCTAATTCTAGTAACTTGCTTATGTTCGAAATCGAAGAATAGGCTATTAATGAAAAAAGCATTATCGTGTCTTGATTTCCTAAAACGGTGTAAAAAACATTTTACTCTATCCGATCTCCTTACGATTTAAACCACTTTTATCCGACCGAAGATGGAATACGACTCCCATATATGGGCAGGAGCTTTTGGACCATTCACAAAGAGTGCGTTGTTGTCAATAATCTCATTAATTAGGGTATCCAGCACTATTGACTTATTGGTGCACGCATTTTCCTATCCATATTACCAAGCGAATCGTTCTGCCGAGATAAGTGAATTGATCCCTAGTCCTAGTTCGGGCTTATATTCGGAAATCTCGCTTATGTAGTTGAGTACATCAGTTTGTGCTCGACTGTTCAATAAATCACAAAACGCATTACAGAGAAAATTCGTTTATTGATCGTATGTGGAATAAGCTTACATATCATAAGCTCCCTGTTATAATATAGAGAAATTCCAGTGAGTGTTGGTCTATCGTAAAAAAATGTATCGGAATGAAAATTAAAATTTTTCCTGACGACTCAGCATAGCTCGCAAAGTAGTCGGCCTACTATATAAGCAAATCTATAGTGTTGGCTACAAAATTGATGGTTTATTTCTCAGATTTTCTTTTTTCGTCTTTTCTAGTTTATTTGGGTGATGCCATCATCGTCTGCACGTTGTGCGCAATTACCGAGAGCGGCTGATAAGGTGCCATTTTATGCGGCTTTAAAAAAATTTAGAGACTATCTAAAAGGCTTAATACCCCATATCGACGAAGCCGAATGTATTTTTACGGAAGAACGTATTAAGCAGCAGTGCGAGCAGGTGAATTTTAAAAATCTCCACAACAGCACAACTTCAACTGGAGATTCGTATACGAACACACCCTGTATTTTTAATAACGAGAGTTTATTGCAGAACCCATTTGATACAGAAACGAATTCCCATGGAGCAGCTGGAGGAGGAGGTCCAGGAGCACAAGGTAATGGAAACAGTGAGAGTTTTATGATGTCATCTTTAGTTGGAAGTCAGCAGAAGAAGAAAAAACGAGGTCGTCCTAAAAAAATAAGGGGTCAAGAAATCATTGATCCAGTTACCAGGAATAATATACAAGTCAATAATCAACTGCAGTCGCATGGGGGTGACTACACCAATATTCTGAATCTCTCTATGGTGCAGGAAGCCAATTGTGAAATGCCAAAAAAAAAAAGAGGACGACCGAAAAAAGTTAAACCACAACCCACAAAGCTTGGTATATTAGGGCAGCAAGACACGCAGTCTTCTATACTGACCCATAAACCGAATATTATGTCTATTCAAGCAATGACTGGTGATATAACACAAGAATCTTCTCTTAGACTGCATGGTGGGATGCAATTAAAACATCAACATGTTTCTGCTTTGTATTCATCTCCACCCCATCAAAGGAGTTTATATTCTCCTTTGGCATCGCCAATGGCATCGCCGTCACTAAATTGCTCGTATATAACCAATACCCCTCCTACTCAATCACATCACGATAAATTAGGTATTGGCGGAAATACAAGAAAAGATGTCAAAGCAAACTCAACACATTTAGTTCTGTCAAATCAACCGCAATTATCCGATCAAAATTACGGAGAATCGCCGCCTCTTAGTTCTCCCAACATATGTACAGTCGATTTTGAGCCACCGGCAGGCGCTTCTTCCAACGCCAATGATCACGCGGATACGGAATTGAATGTAATGCACCAACAAAATACACATCAAAAACCACGTTACAATAGTCCGATAAATACGGAAGTTGCTTCGGATCATAACTCAACTGAACATTTTCACCATTGGCTTTCGCCACAACATAACATTCATTCTCCAGCATCAATAGCATCCACATCCGTATTTGAAAACTCACCTCAGCAACAAACGCCATTACACTACCATGAGCAGCAGCAAATTCAGTCATTGCAACAGCAACAACACCAGGAATTACACGCACAATGGCCGTTAAGACATCAAAGTCGTTATGAAGATGTTTCCAATAGTCATTACATGATGAATTCTCCTCAGCTACATCATACACCTACGCAACACTTTGATCATACAAATCAGCACCAAAACCAGCATGCTGGAAGTGATGTTGCACGCAAAAGTCTTTCCGGCCTTGAGTCGTTGGTTGAACAAATACCCACCATTTCGGAGAGCGAATCCGTAGCTCTATCATCGGCTGCAGCAATTAACGTCCAAGCTGCTGCAGCTGCAGCAGTAGAAAGCAGGCTACAGGGAATGCGAAATTCTGTTAATGAACCCCAGGTACCGGAATCTAATTTTGTTAATTCGGCTACTACTCCAAATCATCTAACTGCCACCAACAGTCCAACCGCATCCGTCAACTGCAATCAAACGCAGCAATCGAGCAGCTCTAATAATTTGCTAAACAGTAATTTTTCAGTTAGCAACTTGGCCACCTCTTCTGCGTCCAGCAATAGCATAAATAGCCATGAAAGTTATGGGATGGTGGCAAATTCTAGATCACAGGCGAATACCAACGCATATCATCATTCGAATTTAATGACGGCAGCAGTTTTGGCCGCTGCTGCAGCTAATTCCCCAACAAATCTCTCAACATCTACAGTGTCGTCTGCCGCTCCTGTTCAACATGCTCAGATGTACATGGATACACATGCTCATTTAACAACACATGTACCTGTTAACTCAATCTATCCACCATCAACTTCTCGCCATCACCCAGAAACAGCTGCTCATCATGCAATTGCTGCTCATCATCATCATGCCGCCCATTATGGCAGTGCCCAGCATACAACAACTGATTACGCTAACAACCCGTATGCAGCAGCAGCGGTCGCCCAAAGTAACGTAAATGCTGCTCATACCCTGCATATACCCAGTCCTAATTATCCGTACGGATACGCAACCGCGTCCAGCCAAAGTAATTATAGTGGATACCCTCACTCGCATGCGTCTCATCATCCACATGCCCATCACACGACACATCATCTGACAATGTTTGATCGTTTGAAACCCTCCGATATTGGTGCCTATAGCGGTTTCTGATGGTGATAAACGAAAAGAAGGGATGGCGTAGGAAACGCATATTTGGGTAGAAATTGTATATAACAATCCTATCATTTATTGTAACATGAAATGTGAAAACCACAACTATTAGTTTATAAAACTCTAAAAAAATCGGTCATAAATGTTCCGGAGGATGTATACCACCAATCCGTTAAGGGTATTTAATAGTATTTTAACAAAAATTTAAGTTTAACAACATATTTCCAGTGGTGTACCAGAAATGATTTTTAAAAATAACAATTTTAAACATGGTTCTATAAACAACGCTAAATTATACATGCAATAAAATCTTATTTACAGTACAATTGTTTAAAAAAACAAATGTGAATTTAAAATTTTTTTAAAATAAAAAATTAGTATTTACAATTTTTCATGCTGAAAATAACGCACAGATTTAAGTAATAAATTGGTTGTAAGTAATAAATTGGTATCTTGGTATATCTTAGCATATTTAGATTTGTTAATTTATTTGAGGTTTTTTTTACATTTTAAATACCAATTTCCAAATGCTTATTATACGATCTCGTCAAGAGCTCCGATACATGTATAATGTAACTTTTTTATGTTCGCTAGTTCGACCGCGATTTGGCGAATTTTATTTTGTTATTTGTTTTGTATTTTTCATTTAATGTTTAAAGAAAATCATTACAAATAAATTTTTGGAAAATGAAAAACAAACAAAAATATACTTTATTTTTAAATATTCCTGTTTAGGTTCTTTAGAATCTGTACGATAATGGGGAATGGGTAACAGAGAATATATTCTAGTACGTATTGTATTAAAAACTGTTTCTAAAACTTATTCTAGTTAGTTCTCAATTTTACGTGTTAACCCTTTCGCTACATTGTATCTATATGGATACACTCAACTTTGGAGTCATCTAGCAATCTCTAAATCAATGAATCGATTTGGATATCGACTTATAATTGTTTTTTAAGGTCTTCCGAATAATTTTCATAACAAAATTTTTAGATTTTTACAAAACTGATAAAAATATAGCAATTTTAAAAAAAATTTTTTTTTTTTTTTTTTTGTAAAAAAAGGTTTTTTTATTTTACATGTTACTACATGTATATAGGACCACTTTTTTTTTTTCAAAAACTGATCAATCATAAAGACAAATGTTTATTTTAATATTTTGCATTTAAAGTTTTTTGTTTTATAACAAAAAAAGGGTCTGCGGATTTTTTAAACATTGCATGTATCCATATGGATACAAACGTAAGTTGTGGTTGTAAACATTATACACACAATACAAATAAAATCATTTTGCGTTTGATGCTGCTTTGATGCAGACGTTCTTTTGAGCTCTGATACCATTTAAATTCATTTAGAAAAATGGCAGGAAAAATTAAGGACTCTGAAATTGAAAAAATTTTAACCAGTTTTGCTGATTCCGATATTTCTGACTTGGAAGAGTCGGAAGAATCTGAAGTTATAAACAACTTATATGATGCTTTTGATAATAATAACAGCTTTTTATTAGAAGAACTTTCTAGAGAAGGTCCATATGAGATCAACATTCAAGAAATTAATGTTGATAATAATAATGATATAGGTGATAGGGTTATTAAAATCGAAGAAAGTCTTGCAGTTGATGGAACCGTTCAAGAGAGTCCCACAATTTTTCAATCACCACAAGTTCCACTTAAAAAGGCTGACCAATTTCGTTGGAAAAAAGCTTCTTGGACTAATCCAGAGACTTCTTTTTCTGAAACGTACCCAAAGAAAAATATAAAATTGCCTGTCGAGTATTTTTTGGAGTACTTTACAGAAGACTTTCTTCAACAACTTGTATCTTCAACAAACCAGGCATCAATGACTAAATATGGGAAATCTCTCAGTTTAACTAAAGAAGAACTTTTAAAATTTCTAGCTCTAGAAATATTGATTGGTACCATTGGCTACCCGCGTTTGGAAATGTATTGGACAATGGGCACCGTAATACCATCATTCCCAGAAAATAATAGCAGGAATAGATAAGATTTATAAAATTGGCCCTATAATAAATATGTTTACAAAAAACTCGTACGCTATTCCAAAAGATGAAAATCTCTGTGTTGATGAGATGATGGTTCCTTTTAAAGGAAGAACCACTCTGAGACAGTACATGCCTAAAAAACCCATCAAATGGGAAATGAAGATATTTTGCCTTTGTAGCTCCAAAGGCATAGTTTATGATTTTAAGATATATCAGGGAAAAGGAACAATATTAACTGGCTCAAAACTAGGATTTTGCTCTGATATTGTGATTCATCTTGTAAAAACTGTTCCTGAGGAAAAAAATCATAAAATATATTTTGATAATTATTTTACAACTCTTAATTTAGTATTATATTTACGCCAAAAAGGAATTTGGGCTACAGGTACTATAAGAGGGAATAGATTCGGCAAAATTGATTTTAAGTCTGAAAAGGATTTGAAAAAAGAAGGCCGTGGAACTTTTGACTTCCGTATAGAAAGAGCAGACAATATTTTTCTTCTTAGATGGCTTGATGGGGGAATTGTGCAACTCGTGTCATCAATCCATGGCCATGATCCCGTCAACGAAGTGTCACGATTTTGTGCTGAAAAAAGAAAAGTTTTGAAATAACACAACCATGCATTGTATCAGAGTACAACATCAATATGGGAGGAGTAGACAAAATGGATTTTCTCCTTTCTTTATATAGAATTTCGATTAGATCTGGAAAGTGGACTCTTAAGATTTTTGACCCTTTTCATATATTTAGTTGTATGTAACTCGTGGTTAGAGTATAGAATGGATCATGAAAACAATCATTTGAAAAATAAGTATATGGACTTACTGAGCTTTCGTAACGATATTGCGCATGGTCTTTTAGCTCGGTCTAATCAACAGGCATGTTCTCGTAAGCGTGGACGCCCAACATTATGGCAAAATGAGGATATTCCAATCAGTCCAACGACCTCCGATAAGAATCGTAAATCTACACCTTCAATTTCTGTTCGATATGACGGAAATCAGCATTGGCCAGAACACACGACGGATAAAGGTAGATGCAAAGTCAAAGGATGTAAAGGACAAACTAGATACAAGTGTTCAAAGTGCAATGTTTTCCTGTGCATTCCCAATGGATCGAGAAATTGCTTCAAGGAATTCCATTATATATCAAATGAATAAATTGTTGGTAAGATATTTTATTTTTCAGATTATATGTATTTTATGTATTAAATATAGATTTATGTGTTATTTTTGTCTAAATTTATTGTAATTATATGAATTTTAGATTTATAATTTTTAGTTTGTGCATGTAAGTATATACAATATTTGCTTTTATTGAAAAAAATTTAATTTTATATGTTAAAACTACTAAAATAAATAAAATCTCAATTATAAAAAAAACATATTGTACTAGCATTTTTCTTTACCATACACAAAATTTGTATCCATATGGATACATTCCAAAAAACACATTTAGGATAAAAATTTTTAAAAATTGAGTATTGATTGTTGTTCCCAGGGCCAATAATAGTAAAACTCCAAAAAATTGGATTTTTTAAGCAACCCAGTTAAAACTTAACTAGTGGTTAAAGATAACAGAATTTTTCCTAGAAAAAAATTACATAATACACTTTCTTATATCGTGTTAATCTGCTTCGTTTTGAAGCTTGTGCATTGTGTATCGCAAATATTTAACAAAAATTCAAATATATGTTTTATAAAAAGTTATTACCTCTATACGTATACTTATTATACTAATTATAGGTGTCCCTAATATATAGAATTAAAATACAAATTTATACTAAATATTTGCGATTACAATAAATTAAAAATTTTTCTCAAAAAACGAAGAACATGCTTTACCTTTTTGAATCTATAGATTCGAACTTTTTCATAAATAAAACAATTGGGCGAGTTTTAGATAAATTGAGTTATATATAACACTAAAAACTCAGAGCTGTTTTAATTTTTTCATTTGTTTTTTAAACTGTGGATTTAAAACTCTATTGACATAACCAAATTTTCTTCATTTCCCAAGTTTTATAAAATTTTGAAAAAATTAAAAATGTTGTTTCATGTTTTACTCAAATATATTAGAATAAATAATGAAGGTTTGGCATTAATCCTGGGACCTGTCTAACCGGCTTCTGAAACACCTATCACGTGATGAATTTATAATATGTTCTTTGGGGTTAGTTGTGTGACATGTTCTTTTATACCAAACCTGTGACATGCCACAGAGGGCAATTGACCGGTCACTTTAACATGGGATTGTCCTAGGAGGTCGTCAATCGGCCTCTGTGACATGTCACAGGACTGGTATAAAATAACATGTCACACAAATAACCCCAAAGAACATATCACAAGAACCAACACAAAAGAACATGTCATGACTTTAAACCGGTCACGAGGTAGGTAATTTAGGAACCGGTCCTCCTTCACCTATCTCGTGGAATGTAGTTTTCAACTGACACCTTTTTTCCCGCGGAATAGCTTATGATATACTTAAACATTAACGTGGGAAAGTGCTAACGAAGCGGAAAGCACATTGCCGTCAGTTGTTGTGTGGACGTTTGGCTGCACAGGGTATACATTGTGTTTGGCTGCATATAAAATATGCGGCTCGTGTTACATATAGAAGTTATGGTAACAACGACTAGTCAAACACACTACACTATTGAAAACAAAGTTGTTAAAATTTTATTTCAAGAAAATACAATAATAGATGATAGAACGATGCTACTCAAAAGAAAATCGTCTTTATACTGAAATAAAAATTTTAACAACTCCGCTTTTTGAATACGACGATTCAGCAATAAAATAAATTGTACACCTTTTTCAGGTTCTGTGCATATTAACAATATTCATGATCCGTTCGGAGCAATTTTTCCAAAAATACAATTTATTTTCAAATGTTTGTTTTTTTAACAAAAAGGGTATGACATTTTAGTTATATTTTTTAGGTCGTATTTTTATAGAATTTTGAAGTGAAAGTTTTTAAAATGAAATCTAATTCCGAAAATTAGATCTGATTCCTTAAAAAACACTTTTTTATATTATTTATGGTACCTGTTGCGGTAGAAGGTGAAGAACGAGTTAATTTATTAATATTTTATTGTATGAATTTTAGTTACCCAAGGAACACAGGTGGTAAGACATAAACCATTAACATATTGATGTCAAGTATAGTATTCAAAAAACCGGCCTTTTGAAAAAACCAGTTTCTGTTTTCTTCGAAAAATCGAATTTCAAAAAAACCGGTTTCCATTTTTGCAAAAAAAACCGGTCAACCGGTTTTTTTTCGTTTTTTTTAATTTGAATAAAAAGCTTATATAATTTGTTAATTGTTTTTATTACAAACAAAAAAAAAGAAATTTAATATATAAAGTAATAAAAATAAAAAAATACATTCTTTGAAAAATAAATGTATTCATTTAAATTTAATATTATTATTGTTTTTCATTTCAACATTTTATTAATTGGTTTTAATATTTTTTAATATAATTTCTTAAAAATTAATCAGCCCGATTCTAAATATTCCCTGGGAAAAAATTCCCGGGGAATTAATTTTTATCGAGAATAAAATCCTCCTATTCTAAACAGAAAGGGAAAAGAATAATAAGGGAGAAGGAATTACGAATTTTCGAAATCAGCTGTTTTGCTTTTTGACGTTTGGTTTTGGTTGTTAAATGTAATTCGTTTTAAGCAAATAAAAAATAAAAAAGAATTTATAATGAAAATGCACAGCATAGCTTTTAGAATGGTAGCAGAACAGAATCGGGAGCAGGAGAGGCAACAACAAACGATTGCAAGGAGGCAGTTACGTGATGCGGCGATTCCACTTGAGCTGCCACAAACTTTGTAAGTACAATAAGTAGCTGTTATAGTTGTTATTTACATTTTTAATAAATATTTTACTTTTCAAAGGTTTGAAAAATATTACAGGGTAAACAAGCCTGCCTTCAAATACTTATTAGAGGTGTTGACGTCGCACATTGAGCCAGCAAAAAAGTCGTTTGCAATTTCCCCGATTGTAAAATTAAGTGCAAGCCTTCGCTTCTTTGCCGAAGGTGGCTACAAGACGGGGATAGGGAAAGATTGCGATGTGTCACTGGCTCAATGTAGTCTCAGCAAAGTTCTGACAGAGGTCATTAATATATTTGAGGAAAATCTGTGCTCAAAGTGGATTAGTTTTTGCAAAACGTCAGAAGAAAAAAGAAAAATCGCGTTAGCACTGTATGTAAGCATGGCATTCCTAGTGTTATAGGATGCGTTGATGGAACACATGTTCGCCTTATTGCTCCCTCTAGCAATAAGCACCTATATTACAACAGGAAGGGAAAATACAGCTTAAATGTTATGCTAGTAAGTGATTTCATTGAAGCTTTATCTTTGTAATTGAAAAAATAAAAACATCTATTTACAGGTTTGTGATCATGAACTAAGAATTCTGTACGTTGATGCCTCCCATCCCGGTGCATGTCATGATTTCTTTATTTGGAATGCCAGCGAGCTACGAACTCACCTTAAGCAGGAATATTTACGAGGCGTTAACAATTATTGGCTGCTTGGTAAAATTTTTAATAATATCAAAGAGTATTCATGTATAACCCATTTATGTTTTTTGCTATAGGAGATGCAGGATATCCCTTGGAGCCGTGGCTTATGACCCCTCATCGAAGTCCGGAAGAAGGGTCCATTGAAATGAAATTCAACGAAGTTCATTCAAAGTGCAGAAATGTAATAGAACGTACCAATGGCGTTTTAAAAAACCGATGGAGATGCCTCCTTGGATCAAGAGAGCTGCATTACGCTTCAAAAAAAGGCAGCTAAAATTGTCAACGTTTTCTCTGCATACACAACATATGCATTTATTTTAAATGTAATACCGTTTTTATTGATAGTGAAGTTTTGGAGAATTTAAATACCCAAGAAAGTAATCTTATGCCCTTAGTCTCGCCGCAGTATTTAACTGTTGCACAAAATTTTAGAAATAATATTGGAAATAATTTATAATTCATTGTATATTTGCATATGTACAAATATATTTATATATTTGTGTATATATTAAAAAAAAATAAAAGAAAACTTCAAAAACAATAAAAAACTTAAATTAATAAACTTCAAAAGCAAAACAAAACTTAAACTACAGCTTTGAAAGCAAAACAAACTTAAATTCTAAAACTTAAAAATATAAATTCAGGTCACATTTCATTTGTACTTAATAAATATGTCTTAATTCTTTTAATTTAACATCTTCGATTTTTCTCTATTTTGTCTTCTACTTCTGCAAGCCTCAACTTTTTCATTACTAAATTATGCCGTTTTAGCTCTTCCGAATCGTCTTTCTTAATTTTTAAATAATTCAATTCCGCCTCCAAATTGCGCCAAACTCTGCTGTCCTCCTCCCTACTTCCTTTATGGAACCGCATTGCATTGTGTTCAGAAGTAACTCAATTTGTCGCTTATTTGATGTTTTCGACCTAAAAGTAAGAATAATGGCATAATAATAATTAAAATAACAATAATTATTTAATTTTCTATAGAAAAATTTAAATACTTACATTTTTGCACAAAGCTCACATTCAATTTTTTGGCGGAATAATTCATAAATTCTATCGCATTCTCCCTTTATTGACATTTGTAATACCTACTTTTTTCCCGGGGAAGAGTTTCCCATTTTCGAAGTTCGTTTAGAAAGGGAAAAGGGAAAAAATTCCCGGGGAGATTTTGTTAAGAATAGGGGAACAGGGAATAGGGAATAGGGAAAAAATTCCCAGGGAATTTTTATTGAGAATCGGACTGAATATAATAAAACTATGTTCATAACCGGGACTTTGAGAAATCTGGTTTCAACTATATTCATATCAAATGAATAGAGATCATTAACTTTGTTAATTGGGTAAATAAGGTACGTTAGTAATTTGAACGTTTTAAACGTTCAAATTTGGCATTAAATAATTTTTTTTAATATTACATTTTAAATATGTAAAAGAAAATCTATTTTTCACTTCTAAAATAATATTTTAGAAATAATATGCAATTTAAACGTTTCTTTTTAAGACAATTTTTTTTGTTTGCTTTTGATAAAGCTAGAAGTGGAAAATACTCTTTCACTAATAGTAGATGTTGGACAAATAGTCAAAAGACAATTATATAAATTTTCCAACTTTTCAGTTCTTTTGTCGCATTTATCAAGATACATATGTGACCTCTGCGCCGAAAAGAAGTTATTGAGAAAAACGCGTTTAAAAAAGCTCTTCGTTTTTTCGTGTTTTGCGCATGGTTATGCAACTCTTCCTTCAACCTGATCATCTGGCGATGTATTTCGACTCTCCGTTACTTTGTACGATGTTCACTATGCAGTGTTGCCTCTATGAAAAATATTTCTAACAGTTAAAAACCTGTTTTTGCTAATTTTGTTTTCAAAATTACTAGAGCTGTTTTATTCCTTATCAAATAATCAATGTTTTAGATTTAAGCCGATAGAATTGAATCTATTATTTATTATTATTTAATTTATCTATTATTTAATTAATTTCAGGTTAAAATAAATCTTAATTAACTTAAGAAAATGTGTCTGGAAGACGAATTGAAGAGTGTTGAAGAACAATACTTCAGCGATTGTTTGGAAGAATGTTTACCTATAGTCAGTGATGAGTTGGATGCATTTTCATCGCCAGAAGCGCTGCAATTGTCTCTTCAAGATACTGAGGAAGAGCAAACTTTATCGCAGTTTTTAGAAAAACCTTGCTGTACGAATGAATGCAATACTGTTATTCCGGAAGAACGAATTCTTTTTGCAAGGAATAACTTTTTGGAATTAATTAATTATAATATATTATTACATAATATCGAGTTCAAGATCCTTTTATAAAAATAATAATAATGATTATTTATTATTTCTTTTCCTCCAATATTTCGTCACCACATTGGGTGACTTCTTCAGGGAAATTATATAATTATAACAATAAAAACTTATGTATAAGTTTTTATTGTTAAAAAAAAATTATATAATTTCCCTGAAGAAGTCACCCAATGTGGTGACGAAATATTGGAGGAAAAGAAATAATAAATAATCCTTATTATTATTTTTATAAAAGGATCTTGAACTCGATTTTAAGTAATAATATATTATAATATTGAAGATCGAATAAAGGAGGATAAATATTAATTAATTATATGAAATCATCGTATGTGACATTCTCAGAGAAAACGGACCTAGTGCGTCAAAAAACGGGTTTGGACTTAAGAGTGGATTCTGGTACCTAAAAGGGTGTAGAATAAGGTGAAATGAGTTGGAATTCTGATAAAAATTTATTTACCCCATAAAAACGTACAAAACGAAAAACCTATAAAAATGTACAAAAGAATGAACAAAGCAGCAACAATAGCAAAAGTATTGTCACACTAAAAGCGAAAAAAATACGTCACCACATAGGCATGACGTCACCAAAGTCGGCACCAAATCATAACTAACCATACCAAATCGCATCTCCCAACTGAAGATGTGTTCACAGTGATAATGCGTTATGAAACTTTAAATGCGTTTTTCTCAAAACTTCATTTTCACACACTAGGTCCCTTTTCTCGGAGAAGGTCACATATAATGATGAACGATTTTGTAGTCTCTTTTTTAGGATTATGAATACTTTTTATTGTGTCATTTAGATCAGAAATTAAACTATTTGAATTTGGAATATCCAAAGTTAAGTCTTCATCGGAATCTATCAGACTTACATCTAAATCTTCATAACCAAACAAACGATTATAAAAGTGTTCGGAAAAAATAAAAGAGACCAAGCAACCCAATTGGTGATGTAATTGAAAAAACCGGTTAACCGAACAAAAAAGGCTGGTTTTCGGTTTTCTTCGAATTTACAAAATATTCGAAACCGATCGGTTAAAAAAAAAGAAACCGGTTGACCGGTTCATTAACATAATTATGTTATGACATTTTTTTCCATATTTTATATTATTAATTGGATCTTCACTTTTAAAAACTGTGAACTAACAATAATTATCCAAATCTTAAAAGCAAATATTAATTATTAAGTCCAGCCAGTGCCAGACTGATGTTATGTGGTTTAACTGAGACCATTATTATACCCTTCACCACAGGTGGAAGGGTATATATAAGTTTGTCATTCCGTTTGTAATTTCTACAATATTGATCTTAGACCCTATAAAGTATATATATTCTGGGTCCTTATGAAGAGCGAAGTTGATTTAACGATGACCGTCTATGTGTTGAAATGGGTTTTCCGAAGAACCCAGATATGATGAGGACTTGATTGTTATATATTTCTGTTAAATGTGATCCATTTCTGCTTGCTATTAAAAATCAGCCAGATCGGTTAATAAATGGCTGAGATATTAGCAAAAAACCAGGACTACCTCTAATTTCTCCCGTAAAATTCCTTTGTTTTACATGTATGTTGAATATTACGCATCAATTTCTTTTCTTTCACCTCTTCACCTTTTATACACACAACAAACACATACAAAGATTTATCATTTAAATAAAAACAAACAAATCCCTATTGAACGAAAACTGTTCATTTAACTCCATAAACGACGATTTCATATAGTCTTAATAGCCGAGTCGTCTAAACGCTATGTCATAAATGCTTTTTTTCTCTAAGAACGCAAGTTCGAATCTTGCTCAACACACAATTCAACTTTTTTTTGTACATTTTTTTTTATTTCCTTAGACTTTTTTTATTTAATTTTTGTTTATTTTAACATTAAATAATTAATTTAAATAAAATTTTATATTAATAATTAAATAATCCATAAGTAGGCTAAAAACATCAAAATTTGTATAAAAACCCTCTGATACAAACAAAATACAAACGGTTTTATTTCTATTTTTTGCTCTGATTTAAAAGAATTTATAAACAGATTTTTAAACCATTTTCTCGTATATTAAGAAAATTTTATACATAATTTCCCTTTGAGTGCAACTATTTTAGGTCATAACTTATAATAATTTATAAAAAAAAATAATAAACTATTTTCCTTCAAATTTTTAAAATTAAGCTAAATAATTTAAAAATATTTTGTAATAAAGAAGCGAAATAAAATCCCAAATACAAGATTGCCAGCTAAATCAAACTTTTTTGTAGAAATAAAACACATGCAGTTCTAGTGATTTCTTTTAACGATTTGTAAAAAAATATTTTTTTGGTCGAAAAAAGCTTTTTTTAGAATAAAAAATATCCAAAGATCGAAAATCTTTAGTAGAACATATTTGCTGAAAGTAGTTATGACCAAAACATAAATTTTTTTAAATACCTATTTTCGGGAACCATAAATCTTTCAGAGTCCAAGTTTTATCACTAAACTAAATGGTAAATTTCCACTTAAAGATGTCCGTATATAAATCTGTCCATTCCATATATGTCCATGTATAAACTTCACTATTTTCCCAACCATGGTGAAGGGTATATAAGATTCGGCATAGCCGAATGTAGCCGCTCTTATTTGTTCATCCTTATTATTAGCGGACCAGATCCGCAGTGTCCCTCCTTCTAAGACGCTGGTGGCCGTCATTATTAGTTAAGTTACGGGCTAGTATGTTGGGGTGTGTTTCCAGTTTTGTTAAATAGCGTTGACAGTGTCTAATAATTTCATCTTTGACCAGGGGTACATTCAGATCTTTATGTATTTTGTAATTCCTAACATACCAGGGTGCGTTCAAGAATTTATTTTGTATTCTCTGTATTTTCCCTATACTGGACGCAGAGGCAGTACCCCAGAGCTGAATTCCGTAGCACCATATGGGTTTCATGATCGAATTGTAAATGAGTTATTTGCAGTCTTGGCCTAGTTTAGAGTTTTTGCCAGTAAGCCAAGTGAGTTGAGCAGTTTTTAGCCTCATCTGAGTTATTTTCGCATCTATATGATTTTTCCACGTGAGTCAACGGTCAAGGTGAATTCCGATATATTTCACACATGCGTGTTGCGGTATATTCAGATTATTAATTTTAATGGGTGGACACGTCTCTTTTCTCAGTGTGAAAGTAATCTGGATAGATTTCTGTTCATTCACCTTAATTTTCAACTTAATCAACCAAGCTTCCAATTGTGAAATGTGAGTCTGTAACATTCTAGACGCTATTTTTGAGTCATCATGGACGCTTAAGATTGCAGTATCGTCAGCAAAAGTCGATGTGTGGGTATTAATATATAATGCCATGTCTGAAGTATAAATGATATATAACAGAGGACCCACAATGCTACCTTGTGGAACTCCGGCTTGTATATCTTGAGGAGAGCTGACAAAACTTTTTTCAGCAATAGTGAATTTTCGATTTGTTATATAGCTTTCGAATAGCTTGTGAGTATTTGTTGGTAACAAAAGTTTTATTTTAAACAGTAGACCTTCATGCCAAACCCTATCAAAAGCCTGTGAAACATCGATAAAAAGGGCAGAGCAGTATTTTTTCTCCTCGAACGTTTTTCTGACAACAGTAACTAACTGTGTTTTCTCCTGAAACCAAATTGGTGTGCTGGAATACAGTTGTTTTGTTCCACATAAACAGTTATCTTTTCCATTAGGATTTTCTCGAACAGCTATGACAAATTGGATAATAGGCCTATAAGATTCCACTATTGTGTGATCTTTGCCTGGCTTGGCAACTTTCCATTCTGGGGGATAGTATTCAAGGTGTATAATAGCATTAAAAATAAAGAGAATTATCTTTAATGCTATACGGGGTAACTCCAAGAGCATCTTGTTACCGATTCCATCGATACCAAGAGCTTTTTTGGGGTTTAGTTCAAAAATAGCCTTTTCGACCTCTCTCATCTCAAACGTCAATCGGGTAGCTGCTCGGTGCTGGGGTAAAATCGGTGGCAACTCTGTTACATAACTTGTTATATTTGGCGTGAAAACTTTTCTTAAATGTTCTACAAACAGATCTCCTTTTTCAGTGTCATTTCTAGCCCAACCTCCGTCTGATTTTCTCAAAGGAGGCTTACATAAGACAGACAAAATAATATTTTGTCTGTTGTGTCGGGGGGGCTTGGTAGCAAGTTGAGCAGCAAGTTTGAGATTTAGTTCAAAATTTTGAATCGAGAGGTCGATATCTTCCGGTGTTCTTAGCGGTATGTTTTCCGAGCAATGTGTACTGATGAATTTTTTATACTTCAACCAATCTGTTGTTTTGCCTGTCAGTGCTAAGTCACCACACAATTCCTCGGGGGTTTAAAATAGTAACAACTGTAGGTGTGTGATCAGATGAGAGATCCAATAATGGTTATACATGGACCAATTCTGTTTCAATAGACATTGTTATTCCAAAGTCTATCAGATCGGGTATTTTCCGACGATCTGTTGGGCAGTACGTGGGTTCTCCACTAGAGATCACACCCATACCCAGCTTAGAAATTGTATTAAACAAAACACGGCCCTTAGGGGTAACAAGCCGTGACCCCCAGAATGTATGCTTGGCATTATAGTCTTCAGCTGCCAGAAAACGCGGTCCTAATGATTCGAAAAAGCCTGTGTACTGATCCTCCGTTATGGAAAATCGGGGGGGAGAATAAATTGACAAAATGACTAAGTCCTTATCGAATTTTTTAAAACATATAGTAGTGGCCTGAAGATCATTTTCGCAAAGATCACACATAAGAAAATGTATTAATCTAGATTTAATGAGAATAGCTGATCCTCCACATGACCTGCCTCTTGGGTCCTTAGTATCATACATTGTGTATTTGCGAATTGATAATGAACTTCTCAGGGCTAAATGGGTCTCATAAATAAGCATTACGTCAATTTAATGATTTCTTAGAAAATACTCGAGCTCTTCTCTATGTTGGCATATGCCGTTAGCATTCCAGCAACATATTTTCAAGCTGTTCATGGTTTAGTTAACAAAGCTTGCATCAAAATAGACTGATTTCTCATCATCTCTTGCATCATATTACTCATTGAGTTTGTAAAGTTAGTAACAGTTTGAACCAGGGATTCAATGGATGCTTCAAGTCTGCTGAAATTTTGTATCTGGGGTTCAGATTGAGAAAGTGGAGCATTTGGATTGACTTGTGCGGCTTGTGGAGTTTTTGGGGGCTGTTATGACATAATGTTAATGTGGCAGCAAATATGTTCTTTGGATAATAAAATTAAGACCGGTTACTTTAAAGCAGTTGTTTAAAGTAGTCATGGTCGAATCCTTGTAAAAATGTATAGAACTTATTGAAAACACACACAAGACGGCCATTTCACTTACTTGCTTTTTTCGATATATATTTTCTTTGTCAATAAATTAAAAATTAGGAATATCAAATTTAATTAAAAGTAAATGTACAATTTATTGATATTATATTAATAGAACTAAAACAAATAAATTCAATTTAAAAAAAAACAAAAATTATTTGTGTTTACATTTTGGTTACAAAATATACAATATATAAAACAATTTTTTTTGGTTTTATTACAGACTTGCTGTTTCAACTTCCTTTTAATTGTAATTTATTTGCAGCAATCTTTAATCGTTTTTTTTTAAAAAAAAATAAATAATAAAATTTTGTAAATTTAAATTGTGAAAATTAAAATTTGATGACTAGAATAAAAACGTATGAAATTGAATAAAAATAGTCAGTAGCTTTCAGTGGATTTTGGAGTTGGGATTGAAATTTCTATGCGTAAATTAAGTGAGGTTGCAAATTCATAAATATTTAACCGAATACGCAAGAAGTTAATATATTTAGAAATCATTTTGTAGGTTGCTATAAATTTACTGAAATTCGTAAATAGAACAATGATTGTGTAATTTTAGTTGACAACTAAATTAAAGTAATTGTTTATGCCAAAAGCGTAATTTTGTCATTAAACCCTAAAACTCTAAACCGGTTTGTATTGCCAATTCTAAGTCTTAAAATACACAATATGTATTTCTTTTTCTTAAAAAGTCCAAAAAAACGTCAGTATCCCTAAAAAATATGTCGTAAAGACTATTTCGGTTAAACCGACTGAAATAATGTCATCTTGTTACTTCACGTGTCGAACTGGTAAGATCGTTATCCATAAATTTGTAAATAAAACTTTCCAAGATCCTAACAAGTTTTTGTGTTTTTTCTATTTCTTTCATTTCACGGGATGTTTTATTTTTTCTGATAAATAAACTCAACCATTAGTTTATTTGTGCTCAGTGTTACACGGTGTTACAAAAAAAAATCCCTGGGATATTATATTAATTTTCTGATAGGTATTGTTGAGTAGAACAAAAATCTGTATTTTGTAATTCCTAACATACCAGGGTGCGTTCAAGAATTTATTTTGTATTCTCTGTATTTTCCCTATACTGGACGCAGAGGCAGTACCCCAGAGCTGAATTCCGTAGCACCATATGGGTTTCATGATCGAATTGTAAATGAGTTATTTGCAGTCTTGGCCTAGTTTAGAGTTTTTGCCAGTAAGCCAAGTGAGTTGAGCAGTTTTTAGCCTCATCTGAGTTATTTTCGCATCTATATGATTTTTCCACGTGAGTCAACGGTCAAGGTGAATTCCGATATATTTCACACATGCGTGTTGCGGTATATTCAGATTATTAATTTTAATGGGTGGACACGTCTCTTTTCTCAGTGTGAAAGTAATCTGGATAGATTTCTGTTCATTCACCTTAATTTTCAACTTAATCAACCAAGCTTCCAATTGTGAAATGTGAGTCTGTAACATTCTAGACGCTATTTTTGAGTCATCATGGACGCTTAAGATTGCAGTATCGTCAGCAAAAGTCGATGTGTGGGTATTAATATATAATGCCATGTCTGAAGTATAAATGATATATAACAGAGGACCCACAATGCTACCTTGTGGAACTCCGGCTTGTATATCTTGAGGAGAGCTGACAAAACTTTTTTCAGCAATAGTGAATTTTCGATTTGTTATATAGCTTTCGAATAGCTTGTGAGTATTTGTTGGTAACAAAAGTTTTATTTTAAACAGTAGACCTTCATGCCAAACCTTATCAAAAGCCTGTGAAACATCGATAAAAAGGGCAGAGCAGTATTTTTTCTCCTCGAACGTTTTTCTGACAACAGTAACTAACTGTGTTTTCTCCTGAAACCAAATTGGTGTGCTGGAATACAGTTGTTTTGTTCCACATAAACAGTTATCTTTTCCATTAGGATTTTCTCGAACAGCTATGACAAATTGGATAATAGGCCTATAAGATTCCACTATTGTGTGATCTTTGCCTGGCTTGGCAACTTTCCATTCTGGGGGATAGTATTCAAGGTGTATAATAGCATTAAAAATAAAGAGAATTATCTTTAATGCTATACGGGGTAACTCCAAGAGCATCTTGTTACCGATTCCATCGATACCAAGAGCTTTTTTGGGGTTTAGTTCAAAAATTGCCTTTTCGACCTCTCTCATCTCAAACGTCAATCGGGTAGCTGCTCGGTGCTGGGGTAAAATCGGTGGCAACTCTGTTACATAACTTGTTATATTTGGCGTGAAAACTTTTCTTAAATGTTCTACAAACAGATCTCCTTTTTCAGTGTCATTTCTAGCCCAACCTCCGTCTGATTTTCTCAAAGGAGGCTTACATAAGACAGACAAAATAATATTTTGTCTGTTGTGTCGGGGGGGCTTGGTAGCAAGTTGAGCAGCAAGTTTGAGATTTAGTTCAAAATTTTGAATCGAGAGGTCGATATCTTCCGGTGTTCTTAGCGGTATGTTTTCCGAGCAATGTGTACAATGTGTAAATGTACAATTTATTGATATTATATTAATAGAACTAAAACAAATAAATTCAATTTAAAAAAAAACAAAAATTATTTGTGTTTACATTTTGGTTACAAAATATACAATATATAAAACAATTTTTTTTGGTTTTATTACAGACTTGCTGTTTCAACTTCCTTTTAATTGTAATTTATTTGCAGCAATCTTTAATCGTTTTTTTTTTAAAAAAAATAAATAATAAAATTTTGTAAATTTAAATTGTGAAAATTAAAATTTGATGACTAGAATAAAAACGTATGAAATTGAATAAAAATAGTCAGTAGCTTTCAGTGGATTTTGGAGTTGGGATTGAAATTTCTATGCGTAAATTAAGTGAGGTTGCAAATTCATAAATATTTAACCGAATACGCAAGAAGTTAATATATTTAGAAATCATTTTGTAGGTTGCTATAAATTTACTGAAATTCGTAAATAGAACAATGATTGTGTAATTTTAGTTGACAACTAAATTAAAGTAATTGTTTATGCCAAAAGCGTAATTTTGTCATTAAACCCTAAAACTCTAAACCGGTTTGTATTGCCAATTCTAAGTCTTAAAATACACAATATGTATTTCTTTTTCTTAAAAAGTCCAAAAAAACGTCAGTATCCCTAAAAAATATGTCGTAAAGACTATTTCGGTTAAACCGACTGAAATAATGTCATCTTGTTACTTCACGTGTCGAACTGGTAAGATCGTTATCCATAAATTTGTAAATAAAACTTTCCAAGATCCTAACAAGTTTTTGTGTTTTTTCTATTTCTTTCATTTCACGGGATGTTTTATTTTTTCTGATAAATAAACTCAACCATTAGTTTATTTGTGCTCAGTGTTACACGGTGTTACAAAAAAAAATCCCTGGGATATTATATTAATTTTCTGATAGGTATTGTTGAGTAGAACAAAAATCTGTATTTGAAATTTTCCAGGCACGTCAGAATTTTGAGATACGGGTAAAAAACCGGTTTTTCGGACCTCTATGCACTTAATAACGGGTAACTCAGTTGATTCTCAACCGATTTTAATTTTATAAACGGATTTGGATAGACCTTTAAAATGATATATGTGATTATATGGTTTGATCCAAAAATATGTGTGTATTTCTGCACCAAAGTCATTTTTTTAACACTTTTTACGACATTTTTTAACTTTGGCGATATTTTTACGCACTTTTTTATATGGGAACCGTACAGCTTTATGATTTATATTAGTAGCATATTTAGTTAGGAGTAAAATGCAATTTACGGGTTTAAAATCCTTTAAAAAATGACTAAGTAATTAAATATTGTATCAAACCAAAATTCTTGCAAAATACAAATTTCTTAATATGATATTCCTACGCATTACACGGTGTTACAAAAAAGAATGAAGTCGCGATTTCGACTTCATTCTTTTTTGTAATTATTTTTCTGGTAGGTATTGTCGAGTAGAACAAGAATCTGTATCTGAATTTTGAGATACGGGTAAAAAAACGGTTTTTCGGACCTCTATGCACTTCATAACGGTTGGTTCTCAACCGATTTTAATTTTATAAACGGATTTGGATAGAAGAGACTTATACCTTTAAAATGATATATATGATTATATGGTTTGATCCAAAAATATGTGTGTATTTCTGCACCAGTCATTTTTTTTAACACTTTTTCGACATTTTTCAACTTTGGCGATATTTTTACGTACTTTTTTATAAAGGAACCGTAAAGTTTTATAATTTATTTAAATAGCGTATTTAGTTGTGAGCAGTGTTGCCATATTTTTTGAGCATAAAATCGTCAAAAAAAATAAATACTACTAAAATTTTATATTATTTTAACAAAAAAACAACTTTTAGCCATTTTGGTCAAAAATGTTTGCTGGACCGTCTTTTGTTCAATTCCGTGTCATCGGTTTCTCTCTGAAGTGACCAGCAATATTCAGAAAGAATTTTTATTTTATTTTTTCCCTCAAATCTCTTCTCAATGGCGATCATCTCTAGATGTAAATGTTCACCTTGCTCATCGCTGAACTGTCCCAGATTGTTTGGGAAAAAATCTAAGTGAGAATGTAGAAAGTGTATTTTTATGGACATATTGCAGCCCATTTCACCATACGAATCCAAAAATTCATTTACAACAGCGACATAGTCGTCGCTTCTGTAATTCCCAAGAAAATGATCACAGAGTGCAACAAAACTTTTCCATGCACGCTTTTCCACTGAATTTAGTTTATTAATAAAATCTTCATCTCTCATAATTGTTCGAATTTGAGGGCCAATGAAAATACCTAAAATACATCAAAAAATATATAACTATAAAAAAGTACTACAATTGGAAACAAATATATTAGTACCTTCTTTTATTTTAGCTTCACTTAGTTTTGGGAACATTTGTTTAAGATGGCAAAAAGCATCACCGTTTACATCAAGCTTTTTAACAAATTGTTTCATGTATCCCAACTTCAGATGCAGTGGTGGCAGAATCACATCTTCGGCTTTCACTAGTGGACCTTTAACACATTTTGCCTGCCTATTTGATGAGATTCACGAGATGGCCATACTTAACGTTCATACCGATTTGGTGCACGGTGTTACCACCTTGCATTCTAAATAAAATAGTTAAAACCTTTAAATCGGCGATAATTTTCCATTTATGAGCGGTATAGTTGATATTTCTAAGTATTTTTGTCATCACTTCGTAGGTTTCTTTAGTGTTTGTAGCATACGCGATTGGAACAGATGGTAACTTATTCTGGTTATGTAATAAAACTGCTTTCAAGCCTAGAGATAACAAATCAGATTTAATAAAACAGAAATAAAATTTTTTTTTTGGATTAAACATACTTTTACATGAACCATCAATGAAGAGTCGCCATTTGTCTGCCTTTTAGTTTTGATTTAGTGCCGAAAATAATTTGGGTACATCTCCGCAATAAACAAGATTAGAATAATTTTCATCCGTCTTAAAACTTTCTTCAATTGACACTGTATGGTCACTCCTTCTACAAGTTGTTACACGAAAATCTTGATCCACAAAATTCCACTGTTTTAATCGTGACCCGAGAATTTCACATTGTCGTTTTGACAAATGTAAATCACGAATAAGATCGCTGAAATCTGCATCTTGCAAATCTTTTTCAATTTCAATAGCAGCTTTGCTAGTTGTGGGAACTTCATCACTTACATATGTGGCACCCTATTGTTTTGGCTAGTACCAAATACTATAACCAAATACTCTTACCAATTAGTTATTAGATTCTTCAACACTAATATTAAAAAACATTTTCTTTCATTCCTTTTTATTTTTTCGTGCTTTCAACGCGCTTCATATATTAAAATTTAATAAAACATCACATAATTGTAATTTAGTTAAATAGAACCTAAAGTAAATAACTAAATACACCACCGCCTTTTTAATTTAGGGAAATCAATAATAAATTTCCCAAACTGGTGACCCCGGTGTGATTGGTGGTGATCGTAACTGTGTGATTTTTTTTTCCTTTTTTGGAGTGCATTTCTTTTGTTGGATACCGGCCATTTTGATTTTTTTTGCAACAGCAAGTGGCGTGGTTTGAGTCGCCATATTTTTTTACAATTGTGTAACAGCTTACGATGGTCAATCCAAACGACAGTGGGACTTCCACAACAGCATCCAATGTTGGTGGACACAATATCGAAGAATCCCCACAACATATTCAACCGGCTCATAATGTTTCTGTCGTCTATGCCAGATTGCCTGTTCCTCAGATTTCTAACACTAATATTGAGGCATGGTTCACCACAATGGAGTTCTGGTTCACGGCATCGGGGATAACCGCTGACCGACAAAAGATGGCAACTGTGTTGGCAGCGCTTAGTCCAAATGTAATATCACAGTTGACCGACGTTATTGCTGCACTTCCGGCCACCGAAAGGTATGAGTATATCAAAACGAATGTAATCGAGCATTTTGCAGACAGCGAGCAGCGTCGACTCAACCGACAGTTGTCTGAATTACCCCTGGGCGACAAAAAACCATCCGAATTGTATTTCGAAATGAAGCGGGTCGCCGGAAGCACTCTGAGTGATGCAGCTCTAAAGGGTCTATGGACACAACGGCTGCCGGCATTCGCTCAACCTGTGGTGGCTGCTTCTTCAGGCACTCCAGTCGAGTTTACGAAAATTGCCGATTCAATTTGTGACGCCATCGCGTCGAGCCAAGTGAATCAAGTGGCGTCTGGGCCATCAAGCGAATTAAGCGAAATTCGGGCAGCTGTCGTTCAACTCACAAAAAAATTTTTCGACTCACGCTCACGTTTAAGTAAACCAACAGTGGCGCGCAACCGATCCCAAAATCGTGCTCCGTATTCCAGCGATACGACTGGCGACGAGTGCTGGTACCATAAAAAATATGGCCGAAATGCTCAAAAGTGTCGCAGCCCTTGTAGACATAAACAACGTAAAGTGAATGTACTGTCTTCAGGTACATCGCAGTGACTTAATCGGCCGGTGGAGGTTTCCGGCGAAAATTCCCCCACCAAGTGCCAAATATTTCGTCTTCAAGTCAAAGATAGTTACACAAACACAAATTTTCTTGTCGATAGTGGCGCCGATGTTTCCGTCCTGCCTCTAACTTCGAAGTCTTTTGATGTCCGTTCAGCTGCCATCACGTTATACACCGCTAACGGTTCTCCCATTAAGGTAAGTGGAGAAAAGCGTGTGAAACTTGACCTTGGTCATTTGTGGTCGCCGACGTGACTTCACCTATCATCGGGTCCGATTTTATAAAACACTTCGACCTACTTATCGATCTTCGACGTAACCGCCTTATCGACAACATCACTGGTCTTTCATCAAGTCTTACATCATCAACGTTTTGCGAAGCAGCCGTCATCAAAACTTTCGACGCAACCGATCCGTTTGCTGATATTTTAAAAAAATTTCCCGGCGTTACAAAACTCTCGCCATATGGGTCTACGACAAAATCTTCGATTTTTCACAGAATCGAAACAACAGGTCAGCCTATTTTTTGTCGACCACGACGTTTATCTCCGGAAAAGCTCTCAGCTACTAAAAAAGAGTTTGATTTTTTAATGAAAGCTGGCATTTGCCAACCATCAAAAAGCAACTGGTCTATTCCGTTGCACTTAGTCAAAAAAAGTGACGGAACTTGGAGACCATGCGGCGACTATCGAGCCCTGAATGCGCAGACGTTGCCAGATCGTTACCCTTTGCCGTATTTAACAGATTTCGCAGCAAATTTGAGAGATAAGAATTTTTTTTCTAAAATTGACCTGCAAAAAGCTTTGCACCAGGTGCCGATTCATCCCGATGACGTACCGAAAACCGCCATTAGTACCCCGTTCGGCCTGTACGAGTTTAACTTTATGACGTTTGGGCTATGCAACGCCGCCCAAACGTTCCAGCGGTTAATAAATGAGGTACTACGTGGTCTGGATTTTGTTTTTCCATACATCGATGACATTTGTGTCGCTTCGTCTTCTGCTGAACAACATCGTCATGATCTTGCTGAAGTTTTTTGACGTCTTCAAGACAACCATCTCGCCATCAACCTGAAAAAATGTGAATTTGGTAAAAACGAAATAAAATTTTTGGGTCATCTGGTTAACGCTGACGGAATCCGACCTTTGCCGGAAAAGGTAGCTGCTATACGCGATTTTCCAAAACCAAAAGTGGCTCAAGAGCTTAAAAGGTTCATCGCCATGCTGAACTTTTATAGAAAATTCTTGCCACATGCAATTTCTTATCAGACGCAGCTGCAGGCGCTAATCGTTGGCAATAAAAAAAACGATCGTACAGCAATAAAATGGACTCCAGACGCGGAAGGTGCTTTTGCTCGATGTAAAAACGAATTAGCCAACGCAGCACTTTTAGTACACCCCGCTGCCGAAGCCGAGTTAGCTATCTTCGTGGACGCTTCCGATACAGCTGTTGGGGAAGCTTTGCATCAAAAAATTGATGGTGATTTACAACCTCTGGCGTTTTATTCCAAAAAATTTACACCAACTCAGCAAAAATATTTAACATATGATCGCGAGCTTGCAGCAATGTACCAATCTGTGTCCAATTTCCGTTATATGATAGAAGGAAGGAGTTGTTACATTGTCACCGACCATCGTCCGCCCCGTAGAATACGTCAACTCGATTTCATCAGCCAGTTCACCACCGATATTCGCCACACGCCTGGTTTAGAAAATGCTACAGCTGACGCACTTTCTCGCATTGGTTCAATTAATCAAATCATCGACTATTCTCGCATTGCGTTGGCTCAGAAAGATGATGAAGAACTTCAACAAATGCTTCAAAGTTCAGGTACGCAAATCAATTCACTTAAATTAAAATTTTTTTCAATCCCAGGTTGCAACGACCAACTAATCTGTGACACATCGACGTCCCGTGTTCGCCCATACATCCCAAAGGAATTTCATCAACAGATATTATCAACAGTTCGTAATTTGTCACATCCAGGTGTCCGGACTACCACCAAACTGGTCACATGCAGGTTTTGTTGGCCTGGGATTCGAAAAGATTCTGCTGTTTTTGTGCGAAGCTGTTTGCAGTGCCAACGATCAAAGATTCAGCGGCATACTCGATCATCACATGTGAAGTATGATCCTCCAAAACAACGTTTCGCTCATATCAGCATAGACATCGTTGGTCCGTTTCCACTATGTGAAGGGCAACGGTACTGCCTTACGATAGTGGATCGTTTTACACGCTGGCCGGAAGCTGTTCCTATCCCAGACATGTCAGCCATCACAGTTGCAAAAGCTCTAGTGTCTCAGTGGATTTCAAGATTTGGTGTTCCAGCTCGAATAACATCTGATCGTGGTCGTCAATTCGAATCGTCAGTCTTTGCCGAGTTAATAACTGCAATCGGCGCAACACACCTTCGTACTACACTATACCACCCACAATCGAATGGTATAATCGAGAGGTGGCACCGAACGTTTAAAGCAGCGATTTTGTGTCATAATCCGGCAAGATGGATACATCATTTACCTACAATTTTGCTTGGCCTACGAGTTTCTTTCAAGCCCGATTTAAAAGCTTCGCCAGCAGAACTAGTATACGGCTCCACATTAACAATTCCCGGCGAATTTTTTGAGCAAACGAAAATTGGCGACACTGCCAGCGATTTCGTCTCCGATTTTCGAACAGCGATGCAAAAACTAACGCCAACCGATACTGCTCATCACTAACGCCAAAAATTTTAATTTCAAAAAATCTTCAAAACTCAACACACGTCTTCGTACGCAACGACTCCATTCGACCTTCACTCACTCATCCATATGATGGTCCATATTTGGTGGTGAAGCGTTTCGAAAAGTTTTTCACAATTTCAATTCAGGGTCGTCGATCGGCTTAAACCTGCTTTTATCTCACATGATGATCTCAACGACAGTTCAACTGTTCCCGAGCTACCTTCAGCTGCTTTGCAGAGCAGCTCACCTGATTTTTCTACAAATTTACAAGTTCCTAACGAAAGTGATCTCAACTCTAATCATACGTCAACACATTCCAGCCCAGCTGTCAGATTTTCCCCTGAAGGGCTACAGCCCAAAGCTACTACTAGTGGCAGACGGGTCACGGTTCCTTTAAGGTTCAGGTGAACCTCCTCTAGCGCGGGGAATCATGTGGCACCCTATTGTTTTGGCTAGTACCAAATACTATAACCAATTAGTTATTAGATTCTTCAACACAAATATTAAAAAACATTTTCTTTCATTCCTTTTTATTTTTTCGTGCTTTCAACACGCTTTATATATTAAAATTTAATAAAACATCACATAATTGTAATTTAGTTAAATAAAACATAAAGTAATTAATTTAGGGAAATCAATAATAAATTTCCCAAACATATATCGCTTTTGTTACAGTTAAAACATTTGCGTATTTGACACTTTTGCGCGTTTTAAAAGAGTAACCTTTTGTATTGGTTTGACAAAAATAGCAATCATCTGGCTAATGATGCCAAATCATAGGTGTCGAAAAGTGTAAAGTAACTGACGGCTTTTTTAATGTTCTACAGTAATAATCACAAATAAATTCAGGTTCATACCAGCGACTAAATTTATAAGAGCGATTAAAGAGTTTGTTATATATTTCCACCACTCCACCATTGTTTCTAAAATCACGTCTATGATCAATATCTACCAATAAACCACAAATATAACAAAATTTATTACGTCTGTCGCACATTTTCTATTTTTAATAAAATTTATTTATCGGGATAAATTCAAATTTAATTTTAATTGCACTTCACTATTATCAAGTGCCTAACTTTTTTATTTATTTAAGTAAACAAAAGTGATAAACAAATTAAAAAAACAATACTTTTGCATGATTTAAGCTCTCATTGCTAATTGTTGTTGTAATTCTAATTTGAGTTTAATATAACAGTGATTTACAATTTATAGTCCTCAGAGTATATCAATCACATTTATTATAGTTAGTATATATCAAAAAATATACAGTACAAATAAAATACCACTTATGTTTAAATTCATTATTTTATATTAACTAAGAAAACCCCTCCAAAATCTTTTTTAAGAAACATTTTCAGTTTTCGGAATGTAAAGTTCCGTACAAATAATAATCTGACTCCAAGCAAAAAAAGTTTGGCAAACTCTGTTGTCCCAATTTGCTCCACATTGCATTTACAAAATTTTACCTGCTAACTTCTAGCAAAACATCACTAGACATAGAGCAAAAAAAACTAGAAAAATAATGTGCAAGCAATTATGCAAAAATTTAGGTTTAAAGACAAAATTAATAACTCTCTTAATTTTTAACGGATTTTTTAAAACAAAGTTGAATTTTACTCAGTAAAATTTCTGTATAAAATAATGCGTAGGAATATTATATTAAGAAATTTGTATTTTGCAAGAATTTTGGTTTGATACAATATTTAATAACTTAGTAATTTTTTAACGGATTTTAAAACCGTAAATTGCATTTTACTCCTAACTAAATATGCTACTAATATAAATTATAAAGCTGTACGGTTCCCGCGTAAAAATATCGCCAAAGTTAAAAATGTCGAAAAAAGTGGTAAAAAAAATGACTGGTGCAGAAATACACACATATTTTTGGATCAAAAATTAAAATCGGTTGAGAACCAACTGAGTTACCCGTTATTAAGTGCATAGAGGTCCGAAAAACCGGTTTTTTACCCGTATCTCAAAATTCTGACGTGCCTGGAAAATTTCAAATACAGATTCTTGTTCTACTCGACAATACCTACCAGAAAAATAATATGATATCCCAGGGATTTCGACTTCATTCTTTTTTGTAACACCGTGTTATCTATCTTCTGTAGCTTTCCAAATTCATCCTCCCACACCCCTGCACAATCTTCCATAGAAACATTGGTCCAATCGAACCGGATAGTTTGGGGATACTCTCTGAGATTTTTATATTGTAGAACATATCAGTCAACATTAATATCTTGTTGCACAATTAACAACAACAACATTGAAAAAACAGGTTCGTTTTTATTTTGCTTTCTTTTCTATACTGCGTTTAATGGTGAAATTAGTTTTCAGTGGCTTTACTTGATTTAAATCACTTTCGTTTGCACCACGTGTAACAAGTAAAATTAAAATTTATATAATTAAAGTATGTATAGGTATATATAAAAATATAAAAAGTTCTTGGAGTCGTAGTGCTAAAGAAGAAAGGTAAACCATCACAGTATATTGAAAGGATGAAAATCTTTGTTTTATCTGCCAATTTTAAGCTAGAGGAAGTTTTTATTAACGGGAGAATTTTGTGTCGATAAAAGTCCAGGAGGGTTGTTTAAAGGTACATGAAAAAAATTAAGGTCGGTGAGTTAATTGGAAAATTTATTAAAGTGTTTTTCATGTCTTTCATCCATATATGCTACAAATATAATTCTATTAGAAAACTTTTTTGTTTCATAGGTTTGTTCACACTTGAACCTTAATTAGTTCACCGAACATGTTTGATAACAATTGCGGTTTTTGTTCTTCTGAATGAATCATGTTGAAAAATTCTTTTGTGTTTCTTTAAATTATTTATCATTTTACAGACACATAGTTAAAAAGTTTTACATTCTCTTAAAATTTTTCTCTTCCGATAAACTTCGCCCTTTATGATTAACTACATATCTTTCTCACCTCTGTTACATTAAGATACCCATTTTAAAAAATGAAAATTTCTTCTCTGACTACTTTCCAACATGGATGGAAATCTCGGTATAATCGTTTTTTTTGTTGGTACATTTTGACCGCTTTTATTTCATACGACTTAAAAATTCATGAACTGCGAATTTGTTTTTTGGTAAAAAAAAATGGGGAAACAAGATCTTTTAAAGGTGAACCTAATGAAAGTTAATAAAAAGTTTTTGTAAGGCTAACAGTTATATATATATATTATTTAACGTTCTGTAATGAACGTCCCTAATGTTTGAATCTCGCGTTGTATATTGGTTGGTAACAATACATTCATCTTTGTCTTTGGGTACCGCTTGTTTTATTTAGTGTTTTTATTTGCAAATGATAAGCAAAGATCATGATTGGACATGCTCAATAATGCCTTGTTTATTTGTTTCTATTGCGTACAGTTACGTAATTTAGATTAAATATTAATATAAGCAAACGTGATCTAGTTTGACCGTGTTTGTTTACTTACTCATATACGTATTATTGCTTATAAGAGATGGAGAGTACAAAATCACGATAGATCTCGTTTGTGCATGCTCAATCATGTTCATTTTCATTAAAGCTTTTTAATATTGTTTTTCAATAATGCTTTCAAAACGAACGTATAAAAAATTCTGTAATGATCTGTTCTAGAGGCAGAGTAAAAGTTGAATTCTTAATGGTTGCATCGAGCAAACGAATTTAAAATAAATAATTGACAACAATTATAAAATAACTACTAACATATATTAATTAAAAACTTTCATTAATTAAATAAATAAAACTTATTAATAAAAACTAAAATAAACTTGTTTTGAAGTTAATTTAATTAAAAGAAATAAAATCTTAAAACGAAACTGCTAACATCGAATGTATTAAATTTGGTTTATATTGATTTTTATCAACTTGTCAACAACATAAAAAGTACCAATTATTTTGTTATATGGCACAAAAATTTTTGACCAAATTCCCATCCTTATTTTTTTCTTTTCATTCCAATTATTTGTTTACATTTTGTCACTAATTGAGCTCATTCCAAATCAAAGAAAAGAAGCATTCGCGAGATACAGCAAATTTAAACGTTTTGCTTGTGTTATAGATACCGATTATAAATCCAAACATATCGTTTGCTGAAATGTAAAATAAGGATAACTTTAAATTGTTCTTAAACGTTTTCAGGGAAATAATTTAATATTATTTAAGAATTGTGATTTTTAAATTCATTGCAGTCAGTTAACTATTTATTTAATTTTAAACCTTTTCCTTCCGAGTCTCGTATAGCAATTGCAACTCTATAACGTGAGATAAATTCGTGTATAAATACACTTAAGTTTTACACTCAAATGTTGCTGTTATTACGGGAAATTTTGCTAATTTGAGCTCAGCGGTATTTTTTGCTAATCTTAGCAACACATGTCTGCTGACGTATAGTACAATGAAATTTGTAGAAAATTAGCTGCAGTAAGACTGCTTCTTCCCTGCTGTATTCCTGATATGGAGATTGTGGGCCCTTACTTGCAGAAGCTGGATCGTGTGCCGCAGTGCTAGCTCTTTTTAGTTTTAACGGTGACTCCTATGCTAATCGATGAATGGGCCGGATACGTTTTCTTGGTGCTCGGCAGTTCCGCTGAAAATGTCCACTCTACTGCAGTTATAGCATTCGGCCTTGGCTTGCTTTCTCCCTAATGCCTGCATAACTGCCTCTTTTAGTTCTGTGAGCACCTCGTTGAACCCATCTGCTAACATGGTGCTTATATCTTTTTCATAAATTACTCCGATGTTTCGCATTTTAAATTATTGCGGCTTAGCATTCACCTTTGCAGTATATTGGGGCAGCGCGAATAAGACAGTTTTAGCAAAAGTCGATTTTCGTGTAGCACACCGCGTCCGCATTTTAAATTATTGCGGCTTAGCAATCACCTTTGCAGTATATTGGGGCAGCGCGAATAAGACTGTTTTAGCAAAAGTCGATTTTCGTGTAGCACACCACGTCCCTTAGATCAGAATCACGAATTCCACTCACAAACGCATCAATTTTCAATTTAAGACAGCTGCACCAACCGCTCAATTTCTGTTACAAAATCATGCACCGGCTCATTTGTTTTCTGCAGTCTACCTCTAAGTTTCAATCGGTAAATTTCGTTTTTCTGCATATGATTGGCACACTTTCTAGAATTTCTGCAGCATTTCCTTCTTCGTTATTCCACACATTCCTGGCAGCAACTGTCTCAAACTGGAATTTCTAGCAGTTTTTTTATTTTTTTCCATCTTTTCGATCATAGCAGCAAATATTGCGCTTAACTTCATTACCTTCTGTTTTACGGGTAATAACCTCCATTGCTTCTTTTTCATCAAATGCATAAGTCGCAATGTCAATGTTACGCCGATCGAATTCCTCTATCAGCCTCTTGTACAATTCAGTCTTATTTCCTGCTGTCGGTAGCGCCAATTTGCTCAATTCCTTCTTGAGCTATTCCACCTTAAGCTCCTCCAATTCTATATTGCATTAGCACTATTTATTTATAACAGGCACTTTAATTACACGATGTAAATATACCAAATGTTAGCCACACTTTAGTTCTTTACACTTCAGCGTTTTATTATCAACTGAACTGCTGCATCACCAAGTACCCGTATTTATATGAGTAGTCAGGTATTCTAGTTATTTCTAGTTATTACTACACTAGATTTTTTCAGCCGTCAAAGAATTTGGGTGATGAAATTTGAAATTTTAGAAATTTCTGTAAGAATATTTTTTGGTATAGCATTCTGGTACCTTGTCAATATTTTTGATTGTTTCTATTACTTACCCATATTGCTCAGCAAATGGCGGTTTGGGAGGGGGAGCGCTAACAAATATTAGTTTATTGTATATTAAAATAAAAAGTCAAAATATGCCCTAAAGGACACAAATATGCTCTATAAATGTAGAAATATGACCTAAAAATATGCTTTTACCTCAAAATATGCTCTTAATGCTGAAATAAGCAAAAATGTGCTCTTATGGATAAAATATGTTCTAACAAATCGATGCCATAATTCCTAAATTGTTCTGAATCGGATAAACAGTTTATCCATGGGTCCATACGACGCACAATAAAAAACATGAAATTTCATACTTGCGGTTTCCCTGATTATTATTATTATTTAATTATACTGTATTGCGTTATTTTCCTTAGTAACAGTATTATTTTAACAAAGATGCGTTGAAGCCAAACAAAAAAATATATAATACTTAACACCCAGCCGTTATGTTATTAGCTAAAGCACAATTGTTCTTTTTTTTAAATTATTTTATTATATTTGAGTTCTATTATAATATTTAACTCGCCGTTATAATTTAAAGTAAAGCACAATTGTTACTTTATTTTAATTATTTAATAATATTTTAATGAGTTGTTTTCCTCCGTAACAGTCCTTTTTTATTTTAGTTGCGTTGAAGCCACAAAAAAAAACAGTAAAGAAAACATTAAACCCGTTTATTAGAGTCTCTGTCTCAAGCCGTTATGTTTTCTTTTGGATATGTTGAAAAAAAACAACAATCGTAACAAAAAAAACATTATTCCAAAAGAACGACAATAACTCTGCCGCGACTCGTCTAAATTAAAATTCAATATATGTATACCTATACCATAGATATTATTTTATTTTTGCGATAAGTCAGTAAGGAGTTTTGTGTAATCTATAGACTGAATTAAATAAATAAATAAACTGTGGTTGCTTAGAAAATCACACTACTTTTTGTATACATTGTTTTTAAATCGCTTTGAGCCATCACACACGTTTAATGAATACAGAAAACTCTCACACAGAGCTTTCTTACGTATACATTTTATGTAAGATGAATATCATCCCGTGTCTTACGCAAGGAAAAAAATTGTGCGCTTAAGTCTTAGTCTCGTGTGTGATGGCTCTTTCACACTATAGTCCAAAATTCCAACAACAACGATAACCATTCGGTTTTTAGTACTCGTTTGACAGCTGTTACTTCTGACAACACTGGTATACCTTGTGAACAAAACATGGAGATAAGCACATGGTAAGTGTGATTTTTATTTCTTTAGAATTAAGAAAAAATACAGGTTTTGGTGCGTCTGGGATGGCGTATTGTGATATTTTTTCTAACATGCATTGAAGATTTCTTGTAGTCTAGACTGGCGAAAAAAAAAATCGCATATTTTTATTGCCGGCGATATATGTCGCAATAATTCTCCTGCAGCATTCGTTGGCAATTATTGCTAGATGTAATAGAAAAGTGATAGAAAAACAATAAAAAAATATTGTATTTAAAAGAATTAAATATATTAAACTATAAGTAAAAAAAAAAGAAAAACATAACAATTTGTTCATTTTACAAGTATATTTACAAATAATCATAAGAACCTTCTTCTTTGAAATTTTTTAAAATATGGAAACACAAATACGTGTTCTCATACCCTTAACATAAACTCGGCAATTAGCAATTTTGTGCCGTTATTCTGCCGGGAGTTAAATATATAGACCTCCGTGAAGTTAGCGACTCGCTACCTTTTTTTCGTATATAACCGGGTGACTCCAAGAACATAATTTTTGCATTCAATATAATTTTTTTCAACTATTAGCGACGTCGTTAGCTTTTTGAATCATATAGTACTATTTTTAAGAACGGCAATACTTTCCGTCGCTAATTAAAAAAAAAAACAAGAAAAAAAGGGCTAAATTCGGCTGTGCCGAATCTTTGAATACCCTCCACCAATATCCTAAAAAGATGTTCTCTTCTGTTTTTGATACAAATAATATAAAAAAACTTTTGAATTGAAATTATGCAGGAGAAAAAATTTTTTGAGGTGAAAAACTTTTTTAGATGTGAAAAGAACTTTTTTGTTGGAAAAAAAATTTAGAGGTGAAAAAATTTTTTGTGGTGAAAAAAAATTTTAGTGGTTAAAAAATGTTTGAGATGAATACAAAATACAAATGGAATAAAAAAATACTATTTTCCTCTATGAAAATTTCTTTTTTGACATAAAAATGTGAAACAAATGCTTTTATTACGTCAAACATTTGAAAAATTGACTTTAAAATTATGTAATAAGTCTACTAGCAACGTCTGAATGCATTATAATTTAAAGTATGTAGTTAATTTAATATTTTTGGTAAATAAGTTTATTGATAGCCTAATCCAAGGCTATATCGCCATGGGACAGGATATAGTTTTAATGTGATTCTGCGCCACCTATTCAAAAGTAGCGGCACTAAAGCAATTATGTATTTTGCTCTTTCTTTACATATAAATTTCTTTGGACCACCTAGCCATGGGGCAGGGCATTGTTTTAGTTAATTCAGCGCCACCTATTCAAAAGTAGGGGCACTAAAGCAATTATGTATTTTGCTCTTTCTTTAGATATAAATGTCTTTGGTTACAAAAACAAAAATACATTTTATGGAATGAAACGAAAAACCAACAAAGCTTAACAGAAAAACCCAATCTGGCTTACTATATCTCCTATATTAGCCAAAGAATTGGAGATATTTGAACTGAAAATCCTAAGAAAATGCATTGGAAGAAATTATGAAAATTTCATAAAACTATTTTCAAATAGTTACGTCTATAAAAATGCCGATGTTCTACCCTTCAGTAGGTACTCCATGTCGTTGCAAGCCAGATTTGTTGAGAAACTTGCGCTACACGATAATATGCTTGTCAGCCAAATATACGAAAGCGAGCAAAACACCATCTGGGCTGGATCTACATATCTTTCTCCTGTCGGTATACTTAATGGACGTATTAACGACGATCCAGCTCCTCTGGACCTTACCTCATTCTTTATGAGCCCAGCCTCCGGCAATCATAAGGGCTGAAGATGATATACATACGTATTGCATGAACTGTAATATGAATATGTTTTAGTAATGTTATTTATTTAGTTTTAGTAATGTTATTTACAGAGGTCTGCTCTGTTAGCGACTTTAACATTGTTGCTTTTAACGTTAACTTAGTTATTAGAGTAACACACATATAGCTCTAAAACAGTGGTGGCCAAAGAGAGAATTTCCTATCACGCGGGGTTAATGCACAAAACATGAAGCCATACCTTCGTATGACAAACGATTACAATAGTTCGTTCATTGCTTTGTTTACATTTTGACATAGTGAAACAAATTTGTTGCACTTGATCACTTCATGAAGAAGGAGTATCGCTTGTATGCTTATTAAAAATACACTATTCAAAATGTTTGATGAAAAATATGAAAATGATTTTTTCTTTATAGAAAATATGGATCGCGAAGCTCAATGCGTGATTTGCTATCGCGTTTTATGTTCTGTATCTAGGTACTATTTAAAAAGGCATTTTGGCACTTGTAATGGGAATTTTAATAACCTAATGGGGAGTGAACGAAAATTGAAACTATTTCAATTAAAAGCAGAGTATTTTTTAAAATTTATGGTTGATGAAACTATTATTCATCACCAAAATATAGTTCATTTAAAAAATGAAAATGATGTATTGGCTTTGAATAAGGCATCTTATATAGTTGCTTTGACTTTAGCAAAGCAATGTCGCCCATATGAGGATGGCATTTTTTTTTTAAATTTAACAGATGTTTTAAACTGTTTTGGTGAAAAATGCCAAGAAGCTGTTAATCGTTGCCAAAATATCCCTTTGTCTCTACAGACAGTCACTCGTAAGACAGAAGAGATAAGTAAGTTTATCTATTCTGCAGCTAAAAATAGGCTTATAAATTTCAAATATTTTTCAGTTTCTCTTGACGAAAGTACTGACATAAATAATATTTGTCAGCTAATTATTTGCATCAAAACTGTTGATGCAAATTTAACCACTTTTGATGAAGTTTTGGATGTTATTTCCCTTCACGGTCATGTTACAGGTCAGGTTTTGTACGACGCAATAAAATCAAATGTTTTTTCAATTGTTAACAAAAGCAAGTTAAGTTCAATATGTACGGATGGAGCAAAAGTAATGAGAGGGGAAAACAAAGGTCTTTTGGGAGTTTTAAACAAAAATGGAATTTATTGCCCAGCTTTTCATTGTGTTATACATCAGCAAGCATTTTTTAGAAAACCGTAATGCAGAGTACGGTGATCTTTTGCTGTACACTGAAATTCGTTGGCTTAGTCGAGACAAAAGCTTAGAACGGCTTTTTAATTTAAGAAAAAGTACACCAAAACAAGACACCGAATAGCTTGTTTCTTCACTGGAAGACCACGGCTTGTAGGGGCGCTTGTAGCATAACATTATCAATTAAGTAATTTTCAAATTAGTTTTCTGTTAACTGTCACAATTGCATGCCCTTTCAAAATTATAACTCAGTGATAATGCAGTTCACTTTATACCGTAGATTTGAGAGCAATTATTTTTTTTTTTTTTTTGCTTTTTGCATATGTATTAAAATTGAGTGGTGTGTATGCGACTTAAGTATTAGTGGTAACTGAAATAAGGCTGAATTAGCGTTTATTTTCCAAAAATTTTGGCGTTCTAAATTGGGTATAAATACTAATTCATGCCTATAGATCGGCCATTTGTTGTCTGCTGCCATATTGCTGCTAAAATTAAAAATTAAATTCCAAATCATTTTTTTTTTTTTTGCAAAAAGTCTGGATTTTTTTTTATTCACAAGGAAGTGAGTTTGTCAATATAATTTTTATTGACATTCTTTCAAGTAAAAATATATATAATAATCCAATAGACTTACCCTAATACAGAAGGTAAGTTATACACACTCCTATGGAAAAATATGCATAAGACTAATTACCTCCTCTTAATACAGAAGAATTCTAGCAAATCAAAGAGGTTTGACCAAGGGCAAGCTCGTCAAACAAATTTTCTTGGGCCAGGGAAACCCTCAACGGAAACCCTTAGGTCGGTGTCATCACGGAAACCGGACATCTTTACCGCATCATTATTCAACAAAGAGTGAAAAGTGTTTCATGGTGTTTTTTTTTGGTTAAAACATATATAAAAAAATTTTCAGAAACAAAAATATTAATTAAGGACAAACCATACAAACAATATAGGAAAAAAATAGGAAGAAATACTTTTATTTAAATAAGTGCCGCCAATATTAATATTAAAGTTAACATTTTGTCAGTGCAAAAATCACTAAAAAAAAAAATAAAAAAAAAACAAAAAAAAAAAAGAACAACAATGTGCAAAATACAATAAAATAGCAATGTTTTTTAAAAAAAAAATTTAAAGGTACATCGTCATATGAAAATTATTGACTAAAGTGTAGGGAAAAAAACTTTCGGAAAAAAATTACAAATAGAAGCAAAACTTATTTTTATTCTTCTGATCATCATCATCCATCAGAAAGGAGTCCAGCGAAAGATCTTTCGATATTTTAAATTTTAACCAGTGATACCGGGAAAATAATAGCACCTTTCGATCAGGAATTAAATTTCATAAAATTTAAGTACCAGGATTATATTTCTGGCTTAAAAAATATACAAGTTATACGCGATTTTCTATAATTCAATTTTGCGTGATTTCGTCGGTATTTTGTAAAAGGCTTTGCTTGTACGTTGTAAAATCTAAGTAACAATATCAAACAAGGACAGTAATAGTTACAATTTTTTTCATATCGGTGATTGGCACGGTGCATACATCCTCGCCTGGTAACCCGGTGACCCTGGGTTCGAATCTCCGTGACGGAGATTAAATTTTTTTTTATATCTTTTTTTCTACATCTTTTTTTTAATTCAAGAGTGTCTTTTTTTACATTTTTTATATAAAAATTAAAATTTTTTTTCTTTGGTAAAAATAAGTTGATTTGTTATATATTGGATAAGGAAAGCAACCAATATCAGAGTTAAAACTAACTTTCATCTATTGCTACACTGAAAGTATTATTTACATGATATTATTTTTTTTAATCGTCTTATAAATTTTTTTTAATTTTATTTTGCTATAAATTTTTACTAAAATCGCCCGGTATAATTCTTTGAGTGTACATAGATCACCATAGACTTGGGGAAGGTTATTTTTAGCTTTGTATGCAATTCCCTCTGTCTATAATAACACAGTATTACAGTGAAGACCGCTTATAGCGAACACCGGAGATGACGTTTGTTACAGGATTTTCTTAAGAACCACTAGTCGTGGAAAAATTCTTTAAGTAAAATGACTTAAAAGTTTAGTAATTTCAATAACAGAGAAGGAAAAGAAAACAAATTCGGAAATTTAACTGATTTTATTTTTTTGCCAATAAGTTGCCCTGATCTTTCGAGTTCGTTGTAATCAAGCTTCACTGTACTTATTTGTTTGAGTTTGGTGACTTACATCCTTCTAATAATAGCTACGCATGTTTAATTTTTTTCTTACATTAATTTAATTCTTTAAAATTATAAATTTCTATATAATTTCTAATTTAATTTATATATCCCTTTATTTTTATTCCGCATGAATTTTTTTGTTAAATAAAACCATTGAGTATTTGAAAATGAAATTCTAAAACGTTTGTTATGATTTCTGTCTAGCTGATCGGATAGTTTAGTTTACCTATGGGATCATGCATAAAGTTATCGCCTTTCACAGCATGATCATGGTTGGGTGGGGATAAAGTCAACAATTTTAACTTCCGAATTTTATAAGAATTCTTCGTCTTCCGTTATTTCCGTTTCCCTTATTTCTCTGTCTATCTCTTTCTAAATATTACAGCATGCAAAATTTAAATAATAAACTCTGTAGTTTTGCCATTAATTTTCACGAGGACGTAGCACCGAACTCCCCCATTGGCCGACGAGCCAGAAGCCGGAATTACAGCATGCTACCGCTACAGTCTGTCGCGTTAACCTACCTGTGGTCATATTTTATAAACGTTACATGCTACAGGCTTTCAATTAGACTTGGCGTTATTATGCGATTTTACCAAAATATTAAATGAGCTTAATTTAACTCTTCAAGGTAAAAATATTACAATTTTCCGATTAGGAACAATAATACAAAATTTTCAAAGAAAATTGGATTTATTGGCTCACCAACTCAAAAATAATAGTATTGCCAACCTTAAAAAAACAGCGATAGTATTTTCAGAATTAAGTAACAATAATTTTGTTAAAATACAAGAATATGCCGAAATCGTGGAATCTATTAAGGAGAATTATACAGACAGGTTTCAAGATTTAAAATGTATAGAAAAGCTAATAAAATTGTACTGCATGAAGAACTTAGGCAATTAAGGGACGATCAGGAAATTCCACTGGAAACTGGTGAACAATTTTGGTCGAAAATCGATGACAATAAATATCGAAATCTCAAAAATGAAATTTACAAGCTATTCTCAATGTTTGGAACCACTTATAATTGTGAGGTTGCATTTTCAAGCCTAAAAATAATTTTAAGTAAGGTACGTAATCGGTTTACAGACCAACACACAGCCGATCTACTGCGAATCAATTAATATAGAGGAGACATCAATCTGGATGAGTTAGTTAAAGGTAATTTGAAATAATTATTATTTATTTGTTATTGTTTATTAATTCTTTATTTATTATTATTTATTATTATCTTTTTCATTTATTATTATATATTTATTATATTTTTTGTTTACTTTTTTAATTTATTATTATTTACCAAGTTATTGTTATATGAATAAAAAATTATTATAAATATAATTAATTAACAAAAAAACTTCATAAAAAGGTTCAAATAAAATAACAATACTAAAGAAATATAAAAAAACAAAAAAAAACTTTTATTTATAAAGTTTTTATAGTGTATAACTGGTGAGAGTAAATTTCAATTTCGTGTTTTGCTGCTACACACACAACCATATTGAGTGATAATATGTGTGTTGGCCACCGCTGCTCTAAAATGTTATTATTCTCATAGTATGTAAGACAATAAATGTAATCGAACACGAAGAAGACTTAATAACATTTTTACTTACTTAACAGAAAACAAAAATAGATACAGAAAAATTTTACAAATTTGTATGGAAAATTTAGAGGTACCTTTACATTTTCACTAATAACTTTTGAACTGCTTGACCGATTTTGCTAATTTTAAATACCAAACTGCTCGGGAGGATGTTCAATAATCTGGGTAAAAATAGGCACCCCCGCTTGCGTCTTCGCGTCGTGATCGCCATTTCAACAGACAGACGGGCATCGCTAAATCAACTTAAAATTGCATAAGGATCACGAATATATATACTTTATGGGGTCTTAAACCTATATTTCGACATATTACAAACGGAATGACAAACTGATATATACCCTCACCATATATGGTGGAGGGTATAAAAATAAAAACAATGTCTTGAATGTGATTTTGGATTCTCAAAAATCCTTATCTGTGGAGCTCCTAGACTCGTCACGAGACTTTTGAAACTGATAGGTAGATTCTTTAGTAGTACCAGTTTTTTTTGGAATTGCTCCACGAAAATATGACACACAACACCACGAAAATATGGAACACCAACAACTTTTTTCAAAAATTTAAAAACAGTTACTGGTATCCAGTCTCCTTGCCAACATTTCTGTATATAACATTTGTATCAGTTTTTTGTGGAATTGCTCCAAGAAAATATTACCCCCAACTAGTGGTCAGTATTGGAACACCAATAACATTTTTCAGAATTCTTAAAAAAGAAACTGGTAGTCAGTCCCCTTGCCAACATTTCTGTATTAAACGTTAGTATGGTATACGTTTTTTGTGAAATTACTCAAAGAAAATATGACAACTGGTGGTCAGTAAACAAAAACTAGTATTGTGGAACGACAATAACATTTTTCAGAATTCTAAAAACAGAAACTGGTAGCCAATCCTATTGCCAGCATTACTGTGTATAACAGTATGTTATCAGTTTTTTGTGGCTGGTACACAGCCAGAACATTCGCTTTATCTGCAAAGCGGATCATCACACATTACTACATTCCGTTACCCCCCAAACTCACAAAATCCTTCGAATTTCTCGCGAACTTCAAAGTTCAAATCACGCAATTCACAACAATTTGAAAATAAATCTCAAAAGAACAGTGAGAACATCAGGGTTACTCAATCTACATCCAAACAAGCTCTTAGTTCTCAAGTCCAAGCTAACATGTCGGTTGGTAGTAGTCATATATTGCTCCGTACATCTATGATTCATATTGAACACATGGTTGAGCTTTATTGCGCCAGTGCTTTTATAGATCTAATTTCACAAAGAACTTTTGTGACTGATAATTTAATGAATAGACTTGGGATTCCTTCTCGTAGATCGAACGTATCGATTGGGATCAGAAAGTAAGTCATGAAACTCTTGCGAAATGGAACGGTTTGCTCTCTGATCATTGTCACGTTGAAGAACTCGTTATACCAAGATGGCTACAATATAATCCCAAAGATTCCATTCAGATCCACGGATTCGCAGATGCGTTGAACGGAGCATATTGCGCGGCAATCTACGTTAGATAAAAAATGTCGGAATATACAAAATTTTCGAATTTACTCATCGCCAGAAGCAAGGTTGCTCCTTTAAAAATTGTTTGTTTACATCGGCTGAAGCTCTGTGGAGCTGTTTTACTCACTGACTTGGCTCATCACGTTATTAATTCTCTTAATTTTATGGACAGATTCTTCAATTGTACTGAGATGGTTATCAAACCCCATGGACCTTGGAAACATTCGTTGCAAACTGCATATCCCAAATTTAACACTCTGCCAACTGCAACTCGGCGTCGTGTTCCCACACATGATAATCCAGCCTTTCTGGGTACTCGAGGTTGCAGACCTCAAGATCTTATAATAAATCCCTTATGGTGGCATGGCCCATTATGGTTGAATAGCCCACCATATGAATGACCAAAGAGAAACCCCTTAAATTCTCCAGTTACACAACATGCAAAAAAAAAGTATAAGCAATACACATTCCTATTCATTCAAATGATATATTATACCAATTTCACTCGTATCAAAGAGTTCTACGCGTATTGTGTTATGTCTTTTGTCTCTCCAAATCTAGACCATAAACTGGTCACTCTACTCTTGAACTCACTCAAAAAGATATAAAATTTGTGAAAAACAATCTTATTGTTCTTGTTCAAACAGCATATTATAAAGAAGAATATCAGAAAATCTCAGACTCACAATCGATCTCGGACAAAAGCTCTTTAAAACCGCTAAATCCTTTTATGGATTCCCATAAAGTTTTGCGTGTTAATGGGCGTTTATCTGACTCCTCACTACCTTACAGTGAGCGCTATCCCCTTATTTTACCTGGCAACTCCCGACTCTGCCAACTTTATTTGCTTCATCTACACACATTTTTGGCTCACGCAGAATGCAATCAAATGTTTAGAATAACACAACAGAATTTTATATCTCTCGTCTTAAACCCAGTGTAAAGAAAATTGTTCGCCAATGCAAAACATGCATAATTTTTAAACAAAAATAATGTTCTTAAATTATGGCACCATTACCCTCATATAGATGCAATCGCTCAGTTCCATTTTAAACCAGTGGTAAAGATTTTGCGGCCTATTTGAGCTCAAAACCTCCAATTTGCGAAACTGACTACATAAAAGGCCATGTCTACGTTTTTGTTTGCTTCAGTACTAAGGCAATTCATCTTGAAGAGTGCCTTGATTTATCCACTGCAGCCTTTCGAGCATCATTCACGACATCGAATGGAGTTTTTTACCATCTCATGCACCCCACATGGGTGATCTATGGGGGGCGGCTCAGGCTCTAATAGGTTCAATTTCGAAGAGTTCTGCACAATTGTCGCTTGAATTGAGGGGATACTGAACTCACGTCCCATTTCCACAATGCCAGAAAATCCCTACGACATAACAGCCAAAACTCCGTCCACTTTCTCAAAGGTAAACCCATAACAGCTTTCCCAGAGCCAAAATCCGAGAGAATATCTGTTGTAAATAAATGGCCGAAACTCAAAGCTCCACACCCCCAATTTTCAATAATGTGGAAGGATTACTATTTAAAATCCCTCCACAAAATATATAAATGGAAGAACTCGGCGCCGAATATGAGAACCGGTGATCTCGTTGTTGTAATCGATGATTTGCCTCCTAAAGAATGACGATTAGGCAGAATAGAGACTACTCATATCGGTTCTAACAACCACTTCAGAGTCGGAGGCATTCGCACGGCTACCGGTACACGATCCACAGTAAAGCTTTGTTACTTACTTTCTGAATGAAAGTAATCCACCCCTAAATTAATATCTAAATTTTTCTCTTTAAATCACTAACTTATATTTCCACTTATTTATATCATAAACTATTACTAACTGATAGCTTTCTTCCCTTTTTTGTCGTTTTCTTTTGTTTGTGTTTGTAAAAGATTCCACTCCCTGAGGTTCTGCCAGCAGTTTTTGTAAAAACTGCCTAGCACGAAGTCATGATTTGAGAGCTTGCCAATCGCTTGACCTTGCTGAAGATGTGAAAGTTATCGTCACACCCCCTTGCACCCGAGTCGTACTCGAAATGATTTAGGAGGTGGACTAAAGCGACAGTGAAATCATCAAAGGCAAAGAAGCAACAATCATCAAAGACAACGAGCCAGCAACCGAAGCATCAACAGCACCAACAACAGCAGCAACAGAAGCATCAACAGCACCAACAACAGTAGCATCAAGTCGAACAACAGCAATCAACATCCTACCAACAACAACTATAATGAAAATTCAGCTACTCCTGATCAGCAGATAATATCGGATGTAATCCGATCACTTTCCCAAGTGCTCTGTGAGCAACCATCTAAAAATTCAACTTAAATTGAGGCGGCGGCATGTCTAAATTCATAAATTTAGACAATAACTTATTTAAGTATATAAAAAACCTATTTGTATTTGTATAAGAAATTGAATTGTATCTTAATTAAAGTAGTTGTAACGAATTACTAATTTGAACTATTGTTTAACTATTTACTATTGTAAATTATATAGAAAAAAAACATAGAATTCAATCTAAACTTTTCTTTGCGCCAAAACATAAAGTTAACTTAAAGTTGTGTTATACCTAAAACTATTAGAATCTTGCACTTGCATTGTACCAAGCAACGTAAACGGTGATCCCAATAAAGACTTTCCTTTATACAAACCACTAACTCTTTATTTTTATCTCTTTCTAATTTTTTCTTCCCAAATTCTAACTCCTCAATATTTAGGTACTATACAGTCCATACAGTACACTTTTACGCAAGTCATCCCTAATGCCTAAATATCAATAAAACTCCAGCCCACCCTTTTACAGTAAGGTTAATAATTTGCATACATAGTTAATATAAATAGCTAAACAGTTTTCAGAGATAAGGGAGGAAAAGGTGGCCTTCGCGGCGATTTTGGTAGTGGTATCAGATGAAGAGAGAGAGAGAATAAAAGGAGTTTTAAATTAGGAAAACACATTGAATTGAGCAATCAAAGAAAAAAAGAAAATAAGGTCGATTAGTATAGTTTTTCTAGACAATTTCATTGGGTACCAATATGTATCCCAATAAGTGTCACTTTGGAAATGCAAATGCATAAAAAATTAATATACCTATAGATTATGAATGCTTTTGGGTTATATTAACCTTTAAGAAAGATGTTTAGAAAACTTTTTTTAACATTTCCAGGCCCTGTACGAGATTGCAAAATAAATTCTAAACTAAATACAAATCGAGAAAGGGGTTTAAAATTTTTTTGATAAATATTTCAAAAAATAATTTCAAATTTTTTAGAAATTTGGAAACATAAATTTAGTTTAGATTGAATTTCGACAGTTCGCACTCACCCTTATAGTTTTTTGTATCAATTTTGATTAGTCGACATTTTGTGTATTTTGGGTTTATTAGTTATTCGAAATTTGGGCATTTGAAGTCATTCGGTTACTTCACAAAATAAATCGACTCTATTTCGGTTAGCGTCAAAAAATAATTAATTTATCGAACTATTTACCCGAATAGTCGGTAAAAATAGTTCGATAAATGATTTTAACGTTTTTTTTTAAGGAACTTCGTAAAAATACGTCTTAGAATGTCCATACTTTGGGTACTTCATACAACTCATATTCGTACAATTTGTCATTTTTACACTGTTTTGAATACTAGAATTGCAACACAAACTTTGAATTTCTTTTTTGTTAATTTGGTTATATTTTCCCTATTAGCAACAGTGTCGTTAAAATCTTTGTTATTTTCGGCGAGAAAAATAAAGACACTGACACTGTTATTACATCACCACGACAAACGTCGTTTTATGTGTTATTAATAAATTTAAAGTTTTTTTATTTAATGGCAGTATCAAATTAACCAGTAGCCGAATTTAGTTTAATTTTTGGTGTTAGATTAAGTTGAAGAGTACAGACATGTTTTATCTTCGCAACATCAGTTATAAAAAAATTTTGTAATAGGTTTATTTTTAAATAGGTTTATTATATTTTCATAAGAAATTCGGTTTATATACAGCGATCGGACGCTTTTATAAACAAAACTCAACCATTTTAATAGTGTTAAAATAAACAAAATCTGTGTGGAAACCAAGAATACATTTAACTTAATCAAAACAAAGTTTTATTTTTATTCTTTGTTTTGTTATTAATAATGAGGAGACTAGGCTCAGTTTAAACGGCAATAATAGCTATATTGTGATAAATAAAGACAGTGTGCAAAATAAAAGTGATAATTACAACAAATATTATTTAACCGCCAAACCTAATGAGAGAGCGAGTTCTTGTTCACCCGCTTTACTCTTGTGTGAAAAAAATAACAAAATAACAGATTTAACCAATGTGGAAATGAACAAAAGTAAAATCCAAAACAACCTAACAACAACTACTTTGCTAAAACAGCCTAAATTAGCACAGGCAACTTTGAGTTCCACTACAACAACAACACCACTGGAAAAATATAATAAGTTTAACACTGAAAATACCGTGGGTGGTAATAGCGGCAATTCAGAAGACAAAAGATTGAGTTTATTTGGGAACAAAGGTAAAAGTCCAAATTCATCTGTAACGACAGGTATGTTAAGATATATTAACAAGAGAAAACTAAGTCCTCAAAAAGGTAATGGCGACAACGAAAAACGAAATAAAAATGAACTCATGAACAACACAACCGATCCCTTAAATAATAATCGTTTTGCTCTTTTGAGGAATAATAATTCTGAAAATCCGAGTACTACTCCCGGTCCAAGGGTCTCGAAACCACCACCAATATTCCTTCGTAGCTCCAATCTGTTGGTGAAGACAATTTGGGATCTTATATGGAAAAATACTTTTCATATTGTTCCGATTAGAAAAGGGAGTGTACACGAGACGAAAGTGGTCATATACACTGAGGAAACTTATGGAAAAGTTTCTAAACATCATAACGATACCGGGAGAAACTTCTATACATACTAACTGAAGAGTAGTAAAGGGCTAATAGTAGTCATTAAGAGTATTAAATCCAGTGTAGAACCTAAGGAAATCATGAAGACCCTTGAGGAAATGGGCTATAAAACAAAGGTTGTAGTCAATATTTTTAATAGGGGAAAGATTCCCCCACCTATGTTTAGAGTTGAACTGGAACCGGAGGACCTAAAACTCAAAAGGAGTGAGGTTCATTCTATTTACTCACTTCAATATTTGATTCATCGTAGCATAACGGTTGAAGAACCTCATAAGCGAAATAGGCCTGTTCAATGTGCCAACTTCCAATAATACGGGCATACTAGGGCTTATTGTACACTACGTACTATTTCTGTTGCATGGTATCGTAAAATTGTGCGCAAATTGCGGTGGCAACCACACTGCCAATTATCGCGGCTGTCCAGTCTACAAGGACTTGCTTGCAAATTTAAGATTAAGACAACGGATGCAAAGGGGCGAGGTAATAGAGCCAACCTTATTTAACCAGAACGTACATTCTTCTGCTCCAGTTATTTCTGGTGCTTCTCTTATATACACGTGAACACTTTAACATACCTGTTCGTAGAGTGATAAGGAAGAGGGGCAACGAGAAGAAAATAAAATGAGCGACAAGAAGCAACCATCCAGACCAACACAGAATAATCATCCATCTCTCCACCGCCCGCTAACGAGCCGCCTGAGATTGGAATCAGAGACCAACGATTAGCTGACAAACAGCCAACACCTGTGCAATGGAGTTCAGGAAGCCTTAAGGCCCTGGTTGAATACGGAAATCAAGTTGATACGGCCCACACTTGACGGGTCCAGTCCAACAGCGTTCAAACGCTGTGAATTTTCACTCAGACGGCTAACGAAGGAGGAAATACACCAGGCGTGTAGCGGACGTAACCTACCCTTACCGACACGCGACACCAACATCGCCAGCCAAGAACCACATCAACCACGGGTTTACCGAAGTCATCCAATGAGGATATACAGCGACGGAGAGGAAGAGGGAGACACCATTAAGCTCAGCAGTGGCAGCTAAATTCCAGCGCCTCAGCCATCACCCCAGATCTCCGTAATGGCCTCAACGGAACAGGAGCCAATCGTAGAAGAAGTACGCGAGCAAGGTAGTCAGGAAATATATCAAGTGAACGATCTTCCTCTACGTCATCTTCGTCATCTATCGGGTGTCCCTCAGTGGCCACGCCAATAGACATCTCGTTGGGGACACAGCCACCAACATCGGCAATCACCATCAGAGCAATGCATAGTGAAACGAACAGCCCCGAAACAACCCAGACGCTAGCCACCATAACGGCAGAAGCAGTTTAAAACGCACCGCAGGGGATAACCTTACAGCGATCCATCCTGAACGAGTCGTCTTCATCCACGTCGCAATCTTCGTCATCAACATCTTCATCATCATCTCTATCTTCATCGTCATGCTCTTCATCGTCATCAACTCCGTCCTCTTCGTCCGAATCCGAAGCAGACAACGAACCACAGGCCGAAACCAATGGAAAAGAAGCACGTGTCAATATACGCTTGACCTCCACACGTCCAACTGCCCCGCCGCAACAGCAGCAAACGTATACCCCACCTAGCCTCTCACCCTCTCCGCAAACGCGGGCACCGTCACCACATATTCCGGTTCACCCGATAATAACTGGGGATCACTTGTCGGAAGAAGTTCGGAAGAAAATACGGCCACATGTCCACTATATGTTGACACACTATCCAGATCGTGGCAATCAGGTGTTTAAAATAGACCTACACCGATATCGGATCCACATTAATCGCCAGCATAAGGCGATGGTGAAGCGCCTATGTAAGGTGAGGCGTCAGCATAAGGGTGATTCTTCTTCAAAGCACAAATCCACGAAGTAGACCTGCCAACGTCCAATTGGGTTCCCCAGGAGGGAATCATGTGTAATGACAGAAGTCGCCGTGCTCGTTTCTGCCAACACTCACCCTGAATTGCTAAAAAGTAAAATGATTTATTGAATTGTTGAATATTTATAAGTCTATGGAAGGAAATAAAATGAATGAATCGTAACAGTTCTTACTGTTTATCCTTTGTCTCTCCTAATTCTCAAACAACCGTCGTTATTTTTCCCCAGAATTCTCAGACGTACCTCGGCGCACATAATGGGTATATAAAGAGCAACATTGAACAAATCTTGGTCAGTTGTCAGTAGCCGTGAACGAGAACACAGGGTAATTTCAACACTAAACATTAAATTCTAATCCTGCGAGCATCCTTGAGCAACTTGTAAGTATCCTGCGAACATCCTTGAAAGTCCTGCAGGTATCCTTGAAAGCCCTGCGAACATCCTTGAAGGTCCTGCCGATATCCTTGAAGATCCTGCGGGTATCCCTGAAAGTCCTGCGAACATTCTTGAAGGTCCTGCTGATATCCTTGAAGGTCCTGCATGTATTCTTGAAAGTCCTGCGAACATCCCTGAAGGTCCTGCCGATATTATTGAAGGTCCCGCGGGTATCATTGAAAGTCCTTCGAACATATTGGAGGGTCCTATTGATATCCTAAAACGGGCCTGCTGGTATCCTTGAAGGTCCTGCTGATATCCTTGAAGATCCTGCGGCTATCCGTGAAGGTACTGTTTTAATATCCTCGAGTCCTGCTTATATCCCTGAAGGCTTGTGAATATCCTGGAAGGTTCTGTGGAAATCCTCGAACAGTTCATAAGAGGAAGCGTGCCGTCCCAGGTTGCCCTTCATCCTCTCTCACTCTCTTTATCTCTCTCCCTCTCTTTCTCTCCCTCTCACTTAATCAACGTGGGTCATACGAAGCTTATCAGAGGGAGCGTGCCGTCCCAGGTCGCTGCCCCACCTAGGCGTATTTCATCAGATGAAGCGTGCCGTCCCCGTACGCTATCCTCCCCTTTGAAGATACCAGGGGAACGTGCAGTCCCAGGTCGCTGCCCTCACCTAGACGTTGCTCACCAGAGGAAGCGTGCCGTCCCGGTCGCTGTCTTCCCCTTTCAAGATACCAGAGGGAGCGTGCCGTCCCAGGTCGCTGCCCTCACCTAGACGTTGCTTATCAGAGGAAGCGTGCCGTCCCAGGTCGCTGTCCTCCCTTTTGAAGATACCATAGGGAGCGTGCCGTCCCACGTCGCTGCCCTCACCTAGACGTTGCTCATCAGAGGAAGCCTGCCGTCCCAGGTCGCCGTCCTTCCCGTTGAATCGATCCGCCCTATTGAGTATCTAGTCGTGTTTTTACAAGTGTCTAGTGAATTTTTAAAAATTTATTGTGTTAATACTAAATTATTTGGACCTGTTTTTCAAAAAATTAGACAATAATTGGGTTTGGTGCATTTACGGATTTTTGCGGGTTTCTGCATAACTTTCAAATTGTTAAGCCTTTACAATAACAAATATTGGTCTACTGTTTGTTTTTGTTTATTATCGTCAAGTTCTCCATTATTCACTTTGAAGTAAGTGATCAGCTGTTATCCATAATCTCCAGTATACATCAAACTGTAACGTATCATGAAGTGCTCATATGAAAATTGTGTGGTTACTAAAAATGAACTTATGGTGTCTTGTTGGCTGTGCATTCGATACTACCATTTAACTTGCACTAAAGGTCTTTAGGCTCGTGATGCTGATGCTTTGGCTGATAAAACTAAAAACCTTCATTGGACTTGTCAACATTGTAAAAATATTGGCGTGGAATTTTATAATTTCTTTAAAAGTTCGCAATCTGAGTTTAAAAAAATCTCTCAAGACTTTGTTGAACTGCAAAGTAAATTATCCTGTTATGGCGAATTATTTACCAAATTCCATAACTTGGAAAAATTCTCCAGCTCAATAAAGTCTTCATCTCCTAAAGGTAAAAACAATTTAGAAGACCTGAATAATCGACCAACTACGTCAAATTCTCTCCGTACTGCTGCCTCATCAAACCTTATCGAAATTGATGCTGTTTCTCCTATCCCATATGGTTCATCAATTAATTATAATCCGTATTCGGTTTCTAATTCTAAGGGTTCCACCTCGATTTCATCGGTGGAGGTTGCTGCTGGTTCCTCCAATCAATGCTCACACTCTACTGATAACATGGAAGTACGAGTGACAAGATCAATTAAAAAATCTTTACATAATCAAAATCCTTATATTATTACACAATCCATGAATACTATACCTACTGCTTTAACAGTAAATGATGCTGGATCTCCTATTTCTCTAACGCAATCTTCCCGTTCTTCTTCTAATTTAAATGCTACAACGGTTCTACGTTCTCCACCTAATAATCAACTTTTGAATTCCATCAATAATACTGATATTCTCCCTACTTTACCGAATCAACAAATGTGTGTACCTACTGATTCCAATTCAACTCTTAATCTGTTAACTGTTGTTCCACCGAAAAAATCTATATTTGTTTCACGCTTTACGTCTACAAGTTCAATTGAAGACATCAATCAATACATAAAAAACAAATTGAATTTCGATGCAAATATTTTAACTTATCAATTTTCTTACTCTCAACCAAGAGAAATAACATCATTTAAAATATTGGTACCTTATGAACTATTTAAACAAATCGTTGATCCTAGTTTCTGGCCTGAAAACACTCTAGTTCGTGAATCTGTTTTCAGAAATAATCCTAGAGTACCTAAAATATCTATTCCTGTCTCAAAAAACTAATTGATTCTTCCGTTCAATTGTGTATCAAAATGTTAGAGGCCTATCTGCCCTATATGCTGATAGTTTTAATTTTGATAAACATATATTTGTATTTACTGAAACCTGGCTACATAAAGGTATTCATAATTCTGAAATTTTGTGTCCAAACTATCAAATTTTTAGACGAGATAGAAATAATGGTCATAGTAAGAGTGGTGGTGTTATGATTGCAGTTATAAATTACTTGTCTGCAGAAGAGATTTTATTTAATAATGCCTTTGATATTGAAGCTATTTGCGTACTGGTAAAACAACATAATAAATCATTTTATATCATGTGTTCCTATATTCCTCCCAGATCTTCTATAGAAATATATGAAAAGCACAAGAAAGCTGCCGAATTAATTTTTAAAAAATGAAAATCATTAGAGTCTTTTTTACTACTTGGTGATTTTAATATTCCTTCGATTTCATGGGATAAAGAAGATGATTCAAATAGTTTAATTCCAGTATTTTCCACTGACCTTATGTCTGAATTTGTTAATGGATTGTCTTCCAATTGCCTTTTCCAAATTAATAATGTTGTCAATAAGTTTGGTAAATTACTGGATCTTGTTTTCGTTAGTGAACCCAACGAATTCTGTATTTCAAGAGCATCGCCTATATCATTTCCTGAAGATCAGTATCATACAACATTAGAAATTACCTATTTATTTTCTTATACAGTTTGCAGTAATGTTAGGAAACAGATTAAGGAGCTTTGCTTTAAGAGAACCGATTACAATGCACTCACTTCTGCTTTGTCACAAATCAACTGGAATGATGTTTTTGCTTTATGTAATGATAATCTGGATCTGATGCTGAAGTCATTCTATAAAGTTATATACAATTGTTTTACTAAATCTGTTCAAAAGACTTTTCCAAAAAAAAGTACTGGTCCTCCTTGGAATTCAAAATTTCTTTCTCGCCTAAAAAATAAAAGAACTAAGCTATTTAAGAAATATAAAGAACATGGATCATTGATCAACTACACGAACTATATAAAAGTTAGAGCTGAATATAACAAATCGAATCGTTCTGCTTATAATGATTATTAAAATAATATGAATAATAATGCATTGGTTTTCCATCCTCAATGAAATTAGATGACATCGAAGCATCAGACGACATCTCTATAAGTAATATGTTTGCTGATTTTTTTGCTTCAACATACTCCACAACTAAATTCAACAACACTTCTCAATATCCTTTCATTATCTCGGAATCATCTATAAATATTTCATTTATTAATGAACAAACTGTTTCAAGCAACTTGTCAAAACAAAAATGGTCGTATGCTGCGGGGCCTGATGGAGTCCCAAATTGTGTGTTAAAACGTTGCGCAAATCTTCTATACATTCCTCTAACATTTCTCTACAATAATTCAATTAGACTGGCATATTTTCCTAATGTTTGGAAGAAATCCTTTATAACTCCAATTTTTCAGTCTGGAAGTAAATCCGTAGTATCAAATTACAGAGGAATTGCTAAATTAAGTTCAATTCCAAGTTCAATTCCAAGTTCAATTCCAAAATATCAAGCGTCTTCTATTATTTCACAACAGCAACATGGTTTTCGTAAATCCTGCTCAACAATTACCCATTTACTGGAACTTACAAACTTTAGTCAATGATGGCTTTGTTAATGGAAAACAAACTGATGTTGTTTATACTGATTTCAGTAAAGCCTTTGATAGAGTAAACCATGATTTATTACTATATAAGTTAGACCGTATTGGTTCCAGTTTGACGCTTCTTAAATGGATTGGGTTCCCTACCTAAAAAGCCGTAAACAGTCTGTTAAATTTCGTACTGTACAATCTAATGTTATCAATGTCACATCTGGCGTTCCTCAAGGCAATCATTTAGGTCCGCTTTTGTTTATACTCTTTAATAATAATCTTTCCATCAGTTTTACAATATTCTAAATGCGATGTATGCAGATGATGTCAAAATACTTCTTTCCTTTAATAATTGTACTGACCAAAGGTTATTGCAAATCGATATTAATAATTTTACTACATGGTGTAATTTGAAACATAATTGACCTTAACGTAAAAAAATATACATGGTGTTTTCAAGATCTCTTCCTGTTAATGGTTTGTACATGATGGATGGTATGCGGCTAGAGATGGTTGAAACATTTAATGATCTTGGTGTTTTATTGGATAGACGTTTGGATTTTCGAAATCATATTACCAAGACAATTAATAGGCAGTTGGTGCATTGGGGTTTATCAAACGCTGGGCAAAAGAATTTTCTGATCCTTACATTACAAAAAAGCTGTTCACTACTCTAGTGAGACCAATTCTTGAAATATGGTTCTGTTGTCTGGGATCCTTTCTACAACCTACACTCTAATTCTATTGAATCCGTTCAGAAACAACTCCTTATATTTTGCCTCCGTGGACTTGGTTGGAAATCCTACTGTTGCACTTACCTCCCTACAAAAGCCGTCTTGCGCTTATAAAGCTTCCTACACTTTATAGTCGCCGTAAAATGTTTAAATGTAACTTTTTTAATAAGTTTGATTAAT